>CM060305.1:45946319-45968819 GCA_030674185.1 Monoplex corrugatus
GTACTCGTAAAAACTTCGAACACTACCAAACGTCAGTGAGGACCGTATCTGTACAAAGCTCAAATAGCAACTGTTGACATCATGATAGGGGGAAAAAACATCAAAAAGCAGGATATGAATTTACATAGCAGTAACAACAATTTCGCATACGGTGTGTGTGGGGGGGGGGGGGAGGGAGGGATAGGTGGTGGTTATTGGTTGAATGTCTGTTCACTTAAGTGAATATTATGCTCTGGAAATTTTTGCATTATGGTGGCGTTGATCATTGGTTTAATGTCTATTCACTTTCGTGATGTGCGTGTGTATGTGTGTTTTCTTTTGTTTTGTTTCTTTAATCTAAATCCTTCCTTGTATTTTTTCTTGTTTTTTTTTTTTTTTTTTTTTTTTTTTTTTACTATTCATTTTCTTGTAACAGTTTTCTGTAGCTCACGCGTTTGTGTATGTGTGTCTGAAGGTGTAACCACACGTATCACGTTGTAAAGATTTGGCCCGAAAGGAGAATGTCAGATCGACAGAATTCTAATTTCAGATCACCTTGTCTCTAAAACCGTCAAGTCAAACATATTGCGTACTGTAACCCATTTTCATGCTCTGTAAATAGTAGAGAAATCATTACACACATAATATACACTGTTCTGATGTCACCATAACCATGCACTCATTTCAGCTTCCCTTCTTTTGAGCTGAGTCACTGACCCAGTTTCAATAGATATTAATCTAAATTCAATGCAATATCGGTCGGCTTTTTTTTAAAACCCTTTTTCTGCCGCACACCTATCCACCAACTGGGAACAAAAACAACACATACACACACACACACTTACATGTAAACCTTTGACTCCCTTACCTTTCTGCACGAAGCTGGTGGATAGGGTGAGGGAGTCAGAGGGTTAAGTTTTTGCTTTGCTAGCATGGTTGACAATGCTGAATGCTGGTGCACAGGGTGCCTGAGTCAAAGAGTTAAACGACATTGGTTTTTGCAAGAGTTGTTGATAGACACTCAGGTTAGCCATAGTTTTAGTGCAGACTGGCTGCACCGGACATAGAGTCGCATATTCAAGATATGATGTTTCGAGTTCAATCACAGCCGACAACATAACAAGCTGTTCTATTCACTAGTTACCTTTATGCCCCTATCATTGCAATGATATCAACGTAGTGTTTTGTATCTCTCGTCCTTTCCCCCTCGCCCTGGTTTCAAGACTTTGTCAGTACATAGGGTTTTGCACAGGATCAAGGAATCGGCTACAAAAAATGTAGACGAGGTAAAACAGCCTAGGAACGACCTCAGGACCTGGCCAGCTCATAGGTTTATGTGCAGGCTTAAAGGCTTGTGCCATGATCAATATCACATGGCACATGTAGCGTTGGTGCACATGGAATTCTTCCGAGCGTGGAAACGCCATCTTGAGAAGCTGAATCTGAAACTTCTAGACAATTACCGGCAGATTCGATGGAGTCCATATGGAATTATTCGAATGCAAGGATTCCAATTTCACAAAACTACAAGCCTCAGTTCATGCCAAAATACAAAATCATATATGACATCTGAGTGTACTACTTATCACAATATGGCTTATTGATTGACACCTTCATCTTGAGACAAAATCTTTCAAAATTTCACAATCCGTTCTGTTTTTATGAAAAATTATTCCTTTCCTTATTTATGATAAAGGATTGCATCAGCATTATCGTCAAATTCTGACAGACTTACTTGCCAAGAACGTTTGCAGTCTGAGTGGGTTTTTGTTTTATGATAGATTTAAGAAGTGTACTGTCAGCAGCTGACTGAAGTGGAAAACGTAAACGGTGTATTGATCCTATCTCTTAACCACCAGTGCAGGCAGTACACTGATTTCAATACGACCTTTGGGCACGATACTTAATAATGTATTTGAAAAAAAACTTAATGTGTGACCATTCCGTCTTATAGCAGTTCACATCCTACAGCCTGTGGATGACATAGTCAGAAAGCCTTAAACGTGCCATCGATTTTGTCTGATATTCTAGTATGCTCTTACCTTTAGGTGTATAAGATACTGTGAAAGTTAATACGGGATCAATTTTGCCTCATAGCCATTCATTCTCTAACCTTTAGGTAAGAAGTATTGCGAAAATCCTAGTGCGCATCTGTTCTGTATCGTAAGTGCATATGCGCTGATACTTCTGAGAGGAGATGCAGAGATCTGCGTGGCGTAGAGGTAGTTTTTTTGCCTTTTAGTCTGATTGCACAGGTTCGAGTCTGTCTCATGAACTTATATGCCTTCACTTCCAATCTACTCAGAAGTGAATGTGTACATGGCTAGTGTCAGGATTGGGAAAGGCAAAGTAGCGAGGGACACGAGTGGGAACTGGTTCTGAAACGCAGACCCGAAAATACCAACTTTATCTACCATATCCGTTCGAAACAATCCCACGTTCACAGAAACCAGTTACGTTATTTTAGACTGTGTATACACGTCAACACCAGTATCTAAGGGGAGATACATCTCGGGAGATGATTCTATATTAGTTATATCATAGCACCATCAATGCAGTGAAAAGTAATGGTCGTAGCCTTTGCCATTAACCAGCACACACAACAGCTATGTGCTAACGATATTTTGAGACTCTTCCTAATTTACGGGGCATTCTAAGCAACAACCACAAAATAAGAAAATCAGACAACATGTTGGATGTGTGGGAGATATTAACGTCAGTGAAAGCCCGGGGCAAAGACAGGGCGGAAGCTTTTTATGTGGCCATGTCGTGACCCTGTTCATTTCATGTCCAATGCGGATGAAGAAAGTAGCACGCGCGCGCATGCGCACAGACACGCGCGCGCGCGCACAACACCCCGCACGCACGCACCCACGCACACACAGCAGAGAGAGAGAAAGAGAGAGACAGACAGAGAAAGAGAGAGAGATGTAGGGAGGAAGAAACAGATGGAGAAAAATTCAGAGAGAGAGAGGGAAGGAAGAAGGTAGAGAGGAAAGTGTAAGTAATTGATCAGGCTATGGTTACGTAACGGCACTGTGTATGTGTGTAAAACGGTATACGTGTGTGGTCGTGCGAACTCGCATGATTGTGTTAGAGAGAGAGAGAGAGAGAGAGAGAGAGAGAGAGAGAGAGAGAGAGAGAGAGAGAGAGAGAGAGAGAGAGAGAGAGATACATTTGAAAATGTACACGAATCAGTAAAAAAAAAAAAACAAGCAAACAAACAAATAAAACAACAACAAAAAACAAAAAAACCCCAGTCCATCATGCTATAGTAGAGACCTGACCTTTGGGTAGGACATATGGCCGTGTATTTGGAAACCCTCATAAGAAAAGGGAAAGTCTTGTGTATGATCTTTTATGTCTCATATCGTCAATGCACTTATCGTCTTTATCTATGCAATTTGTGAAAATCATTGCATGATCTGCTCCGCCCCCTGGCAATCACATACACTAACCTTTAAGTAAGAAACATTACGAAAACCCCTATACGCATCTATCATATGTTTTGTCTCTCGAGTACACAAGTACTCATATTTCTTGACAGTTGTTTTGAAGCCTTGGTAGCATTGAAATCGAGCTCCTGTCTTTCTCTCTGAGTGTACTGTCTCTATCTACCTATCTATCTATCTATCTATGTCTATCTACCTAATATCTGTCCGTCTGTCTTGGGAAAGCTAAAGTGGCGAGAGGATAGAAAAGTTAAGTTCTGTAACATCTCGCGGACCCATAGCTGACTTCACGGTTATGGGACAATCTTTCAGCTTAAAACTTACAACCCCCCCCCACACGCACACGCACACACACGCACCACACACACACACACACACCACACACACACACACACACGCACACACACACACAAAAGGGGTTTCAATGACAGATTCTGACAAGGACAGGATAGAGGGTGTGGGGTTTCAGTGACCGATTCCAACAGGGATAGACATGGAGGGTGTGGGGTTTTTAATGAGAGGTTTCAACAAGGACAGACATGGAGGGTGTGGGGTTTTAATGACAGGTTTCAACAAGGACAGAGATAGAGGGTGTGGGGTTTTAATGACAGGTTTCAACAAGGACAGACAGAAAGGGTGTGGGGTTTCAATGACAGGTTTCAACAAGGACAGACATAAGGTGTGGGGTTTCAATGACAGTTTTAACAAGGACAGACACAGAAGGTTGTGGGTTTCAATGACAGGTTTTAACAAGGACAGACACAGAGCGTGTGGGTTTTGAATGACAGGTTTCAACAAGGACAGACATAGAGGGTGTGGGGTTTGAATGACAGGTTTCAACAAGGACAGACACAGAGGTGAGGGGTTTGAATGACAGGTTTCAACAAGGACAGACACAGAGGTGTGGGTTTCAATGACAGGTTTCAACAAGGACAGACACAGAGGGTGTGGGGTTTTAATGACAGGTTTCAACAAGGACAGACACAGAGGGTGTGGGGTTTAATGACAGTTTTCAACAAGGACAGACACAGAGGGTGTGGGGTTTGAATGACAGGTTTTAACAAGGACAAACACAGAGGGTTGGGGTTTCAGTGACAGGTTTTAACAAGGACAGACACAGAGCGTGTGGGGTTTGAATGACAGGTTTCAACAAGGACAGACATAGAGGGTGTGGGGTTTGAATGACAGGTTTCAACAAGGTCAGACACAGAGGGTGTGGGGTTTCAATGACAGGTTTCAACAAAGACAGACGCAGAGGGTGTGGGGTTTCAATGACAGGTTTTAACAAGGACAGTCACAGAGGTGTGGGGTTTCAATGACAGGTTTCAACAAGGACAGACACAGAGGGTTTGGGGTTTTAATGACAGGTTTCAACAAGGACAGACACAGAGGGTGTGAGGTTTCATTGACAGGTTTCAACAAGGACAGACACAGAGGTGTGGGGTTTCAGTGACAGGTTTCAACAAAGACAGACACAGAGGGTGTGGGGTTTCAATGACAGGTTTAACAAGACAGATACAGAGGGTGTGGGGTTTCAATGACAGGTTTCAACAAGGACAGACACAGAGGGTGTGGGGTTTTAATGATTGATAGGTTTCAACAAGGACAGACATAGAGGGTGTGGGTTTTAATGACAGGTTTCAACAAGGACAGACACAGAGGGTGTGGGGTTTTAATGACAGGTTTTCAACAAGGACAGACATAGAGGGTGTGGGGGTTTCAATGACAGGTTTCAACAAGGACAGACATAGAGGGTGTGGGGTTTGAATGACAGATTTCAACAAGGACAGACACAGAAGGTTTGGGGTTTTAATGACAGATTCCATCGGGGAAGACATAGAAGGTGTGGGATTCTAGTGACTTATGTGCACTAACAAGGCTTTTGCCAGGATCATTTTTATCTTATCCATCACATGGCGTCTATGGCGTCATTACATGTGGAATTTATTCCAAACGCGGAGAGCCATCTTGAGAAATTGAAATCAACTCGAAAGCGGTGAGGTATCTACCATATTATTCTCTGTTCTTAACAGTCTTATGGTGAAGAAAATAAGTATTCATTGGTTTAATGTATCCAGCTAAGGTAACGGGTCATATGTAAAACTCACACGCTAGGTAAAACCTCACGATCTTGTCAACGCATAGGGCTTATATGCAGACTGTGTTGTGTTGTGTTGTGTTGTGTTGTGTTGTGTTGTGTTGTGTTGTGTTGTGTTGTGTTGCGTGGTGTGCGTTTGTTTTGTTATTTGTAGGACATAGCAGATGAAGAGATACGTTTCACTACAATACATTTTCTTTTATGGATAGACTGCTGCAAGGAGAAAGAGACAGAGCACATACACTAAGTAGGACCGCAGGAACTTTCTAGTGCGTAGGGCGTATGCGCAGATTTATGGCTTGAGCCGTGATCATTTTGGTTCTTCTCCATCACGTTGCATCAGTGGCGTCTGTGCATATGAAATTCATTCCTAGCAATAAGACGTTGTCTAAAGAAAGTGAAACTGAAAATTAAATTGCAACTTTTACTAACAATTCACTCCAAAAGCAACTCTTTCACTTGGCTCATGAATCAGAATCAGAAATATTTTCATCATCATTGAAACCAGAGGGTTTTTTTTTGACAATCAATAGGAGGTGAATGAAACACTGCTAGCATATGATATGCCTATAACACAACGCACCAGTGATTTTATATGCACCACACGACATAAAGCGATTGGGCGACAGCAATCATGCAAAGTGCCAGAATCCAGCACATGAGCGTTTCGCATATACATGCTAACCATATTCTGGATTTCTGTCTTACTCACGGGATATTCCTATAACCACAAAAAGAAGAATAAACCAGGTAACATGTTAGATGTTTGGAAGATGTAAACGTCAGTGCAAAGAGGGGTTGTGGCAGTGGTTTGTTTTATGTCGCCATGTTGTGAACCAAGAAATAGCCAGCAGAATCGGCCAAGCCAAAACAGCATTCAAGAAGATGAAAGCATTCTTACCAACACATGCCTATCAATTAACATCAGGAAGAGACTTCTTAAATGTTATATAGAGCCAATACTGTTATACGGTTGCGAGGAGTGGACAGTCAACAAGCAAAGCCAGAAGAAGATTGAGGCAGCCGAGATGTGGTTTCTAAGAAAAACGTTGAGAGTTCCATGGACAGCAAAGAAAACAAACGAGACAGTCTTGATGGAGGCAGACACAAGAAAATTATTGATAAGGAAGATTAGGAAAAGACAGGCAACATTTATAAACCAGTTTATGAGGAAAGGGGAATTGGAGCACCTGGTCACAACGGGAAATCTGGAGGGAAAGAGAGCACCAGATAGACCCAGGGAGAAGATACTAGACGGACTTGCAGAGTGGCTGGGGACGAGGAGGGTGGAAGAGATGCTTGAGGCAACAAGTGATAGAGACAGATGGAAGTCCATAATCGCCAACGCCATGCGCAGACTTGCCAACCTGTAAGCAATTGCGTATTCTAGTACGCAAAACTGTCAGCAATACGGAAATACGCGTCAAAACGATCAAATACGCATCTTTTGATTTTCCGGTAAGCATGATCGCCATTGCTCGAAACCCGCTGTCAAGCCCTACTCGGATCGTAAAACTTGGTTGAGAATACGCGAACAATTGCCGATACCTCTTGTTATTCTCCATCAAGTATCGGAATCGGAAATTAATTAGCACTCGATGATAGAATTTTGTTTGCGTTCAGGCCTTTGTTTTTTTACTGCTCAAATCCCAGTGAGTTCCGGTTTCTTGGTCGTGAAATGTCAACAGAGCCGCCATTGTGGAGTTGTGTTTCTTTGTCCGACTGGCCCTTTCCGTGGACGTTCAATGCATCTTTTGAATGAAGATAGTGGGGAACAATTGTTTTCTGCACTTTTTAAGTGGATTTCACATGCTTCAGTGCTGTTTTCGTTCTTTGTGAGGCTGTGAAAATTTCGATTGGAGAGAGTTGTTCTGACCTGGACAGTTTGTGCTCGTGATCTGATTTAACCGGGCCTAGATCTAGAATCTAGATCTAATATTCGATACAGTGATACAGTAGGCTGACACTAGATCTAGACAGTACAGTGAGGGTGTCTCACTCACAGTGACACAGTGTGTGTTTCTCAAATTGCAGTTGACTCGATTATTTATAGATCTAGATTCCTTTTGTGCATTTTCTAGGTGTTGTGAGTTAGTAAGACCATGGCTTCAAAGGCATCTAAGCAGTGCTTTTTGAACTCATACAAGAAATCTTTTGCTTTCACTACGGAGTGTACGACCAAGGGCAAGGACTCAGTGCACTATGCAAGATGTACTTTGTGTGATTCGGACATTTATATCGGTGCATCCGGTGCTCGGGATATTAAGCGACATCAGAAATCCATCAGGCATTCTGATAGAGAGAAGAATCACAACCAACAGGCTGGATCACTTCATAAATTCTTCAAACCCCAACAGAGTGCAGAAGAATTGGAGAAGGAGAAGGAACTTGCTCAAAAAATAACCAAAGCTGAAATCAGAATGGTGAGTCTGATTGCTGACCTTAACTTGTCGATCAATGCAGCTGACACACTGACGGAAGCTTTCAAGGAAATGTTTGATGATTCTTTAATTGCAGCGAAATTCTCTTGTAAGCGCACAAAGGCCACTGCTATGATCAAAGACATTGCAAAAATTCACAAGGACACCCTTATGGAAAGGATGAAGACCAGCCCATTCTCACTCGCAACAGATGGATCAAATGACTCAAATGCGAAGCTTTACCCCATTGTTGTTCGCACACTTAATGTGGAGACCTGTGAGGTTCACTCAGAAGTTGTGTCATTACCTGTCCTTGATGGCTCTGGCACAGGAGAAAACATTTTTAATCTGTTGGATGCCTTGCTTCAGGAAGGAGACATTCCATGGACCAACTGTGTCTCATTTGGCTGTGACAATGCAAGTGTCATGACTGGTGTTCACAAGGGAGTGTTTTCCTTTATCAAGAAGAAGAACCCTGAGTGTTTCCTGTCTGGGTGTACTCTGCATTTAGTGCACTTAGCTGCCGAGAAAGCTGCAGATAAACTGCCATCTTCCCCTGCTGATCTTCTGGTTGACATCTACTACTATATGAAGAAAAGCAGTGTTCGCCAAATGAATTTAGGTAAATATCAAGAATATCATGGCCAGGAACAGCGGGGAGTTTTGAAGCATGTGAGCACCAGATGGCTCAGCATTGCCCGATGTCTGAATAGGTTGGTTGCTGACTGGCCAGCCTTGAGAGATTTTTTTAAAGAGGAAAAGGAGAAAAATACAAAACCAGGAACAGCTGCTAACAAGAAGGCATCCTCAATTTATGAGAACTTATGTTCCCACACAGCTCGTCTCTGTGCTCTGTTCTTGATGTTTGCTGTGAAGACTTTCCAGCCTTTTCTCACCAAGCACCAGTCAGAAGCCCCTCAGATCCAAAGTCTCCATGAGAATATCAACAGGCTCATGAAAGAAGTCCTTCAAAAATTTGTCAAGCCAAGTGGTATGATATACAAATCTCCCTGTGAAGTTGATTACAAGTCAGCGTACAATGTGAAAGATCACAAGGACATCCAAGTTGGATCTGAAGTGGAGGCATTCATGAAGGAGAAGAATATCTCAGGCAAGAAGAAGGATGATTTTTTCAAATCTGTTATCTCCTATTATCAGTCAGTCTGTGACTACCTTAAAGACAACCTGCCTCACAACAATTCATTCTTGAAGAAAGTTGCCTCAACGAACCCCAGCAAGTTTGTTGAAAGTGGTGCCATAGACAATTTAAAGGGACTCATGACAATGTGGCCTATTCTTATTCCAAGTGGCTCAACTCAAGACGAGGTGGTAAACCAACTCCAATCACTTCAAATTGTGTTGCTGGAGAAAGAATCCCTGCCATCACCTTCAGATGATATTGGCCTATTCTGGGGCAAGCTGGCTCAACAGGAGGATATCAGGACTGCTTGCCTCTTTCTTCTTGGCCTGCTTGTCGTGCCCCACTCATCTGCCAGCTGTGAGAGAGTCTTTTCCTGTGTTAGAAAAATAAAAACAGACCAGCGCTCACTGATGGGGGATCAACTACTAGAGGCTCTCATTATCTGCAAGCACATGCCAGGATCTGCACTGACCAGGCAGTTTTCACCTGAAATGATTGCCTACCTCAAGGGCTCTTCCAGCAGGCATCTTGCCCAAAAAGACTAAACCAACAGCCTCACTTTGGGTAGCAGGACAGACATGACAAATATCAAGCTGTCAAAGGGAGTTGAGATGCCCCTTTCCCACTGTTAGTCTCATCTGCCTGCCACCATTACAGTTGCTCAGAGGTAAGTTCAATGTTTCTGTTACTAATTTCCATTCAAAAGTTAAAACTATTATTATCTTTCTCTGCTACTATGCTATGAGGCATATATCCTTGAATCTTTGCCTTTGTGAAGGCCTGTTTACAGTTGTGTTATGAAATATTGATTACCTGATTCCTGTAATTACTTTGTTGGTTCCCAGAAATTACGTGATGTCGCAAAATAAGCATTTCATTTTCAAAATAAGCAAAATCATGATTCCCCAACCTGAAAAATAAGCAACGTGAATTTGGGGGGTTGGCAAGTCTGCATGCGGCAAGGCACCTGACGACGATGATGATGATGTTGTGAGCCGGTTCAGTTCACGTTCATCATGGATGAAGAAAGTAAGAGAAGAGAGAGAGAGAGAGAGAGAGGAGAGGAGAGAGAGAGAAGAGAGATAGAGAGGAGAGAGAGAGAGAGAGAGAGAGAGAGAGAGAGAAGAGAGAGAGAGAGAGAGATCTACACTGGTGTTTGCAACTGAAGAAAAAAGTATAG
The DNA here is from genome assembly GCA_030674185.1 of Monoplex corrugatus. NCBI lineage: Eukaryota > Metazoa > Mollusca > Gastropoda > Littorinimorpha > Ranellidae > Monoplex > Monoplex corrugatus. Next base: position 45,956,590 of record CM060305.1, read on the forward strand.
AAAACTATTCCTTTGGTTGTTCAAGACACTCCATCCTAACCCGCCCCTCCACTTGATATTGGATATTGAATAACCAATCTCTAGAACAGAGACAAGTTTCCACTGAATGACTAGCTGTAGTGTGACTCAGACCTTTAATTATTCATTTATCTTTTCGTTTCTTTGAAGATACACAGATACACATGCCATTTACTTGTAGCCAAGACCGTTCCAATGATAGTCTGATACAATACTAGTATAAAAAAAACGTAGGCTAGGTAAAACGCAGGCAACGTAGGACCTCGGGACTGGTCAGATCATGGATTTATGTGCAGGCTGAACGCTTGTGCCATGGTCACCACCACATGTTACCTGTGACGTTAGTGCATATGGAATTCATTCCGAGAGCGGAGACATCGTCTTAAGAAACTGAAACAAACGAAACTTAGAACTAAAAATTTTATGAAAGATTGTTTACTAAGATGCGATGAAATTTTGGTGTGACGTTTTGAATATGATTACATTTAATACATTTAGAATTTTAAAATGCTGTGGTTCATTGTTTACCAAGATGTTTTGAAAATATGATGCTGGAATTTGAATGATCAGTCTCCTTAAAATGAAACAAAATATTGTGAATTATTTTTTGTCAAGCTGTGCTTAATTTGAATATAAGGTAACAGTTTAAATAATTGGTCTCCTTAGAATCATTTCAATATTATTTAGACGGTATGTGCTTAAAATTAGATCATATAAACTACAGATTTAATCCTTGTGAAACATTTCCACATTTTGGTTTATGGTAAGGTCATAAATGGGATACGTTTTAATCAGACTACTATCACAATGCACAATAGATAATCATCTGTCAAAAACAAGCAAACAAACAATCAGCAAACATACAAACACAACAAACGAACCCCCCCCCCCCCCCCCCGAAAAAAACAAAAAACAAAACACTGTGATCAACTTAAACAGCAGCCACAACAATAGCAATAGCAAAACAAGAACGACGGTGATAACGACAACGACAACAAAACCGAAAACATGGGTAATAATAACAACGACTACGACAATTATAGTAACACTGATGATGATAATAATGAGATAATAAGAAAATAATGTACTACTACTACTACATACTACTAATGATAATAATGATAATAACAACAGTAATGATAATAACTGATGATAATAATAATAAGAAGAAGAAGAAGAAAGAAGAATATTAACAGAAGATTTGATTTTATCAAGATTTTGCGCTGTATAAATATTGTAATTATTAATTATTATTATTATAGAAGAAAATTGTGAAAAGTGACATCAACAACAGCAACAACGATAACAACAACGACGACGACGACGACGAGAGCGACGACAACAAAAGACAGCAGACACAGGAAAACACCATCTCCCCTAACACCCATCGCATGCCAAACCTCATTTCCCTCCCCTCCCACAACCACAGGCTCAGTGCAGTAACATTCATCTTCACGGATATCATTACACGCCACACTATCACTACTGCCCTGATTCTCCATCACCATTACACCACGACAACAAACCACACAAACCATTTGTTCTTTTTCCCAGATTTCATGACATGCCACACCTCTGTCCATCCATCCATTGCTACGATCTGCATCACTTCCACTGTGCAGAACAACGGCTGTAAAAGCAAAGTGGTACGAGCCATTCTAACAAAATCTCTATTTTCGTAAAAAGAAAAATTGACAGAAATTGCAGATTTTGTACTTAAACTCACTCTGACTTTGACGAAGCATCAGAAGAAATGAAATAGATAACTTTTTATGTAAAAAAAATATGACAGAAAATCGAGATTCTGTACTTCTCAAGGTCACCGTGACATTGAAATGTTCAAGTTCATGTTGCTTATAGCCCAGCCGACTACTAGAGACGTATCAGAGCTTACACCACGTCAAAAACAACAACCCGGTAAGACATTGAAAAAGCAATTCATGAACCAAAACTTAACATGAAGCGACGACAATGGTAGTCTGTTATGATAATGAAAACGGATTGTATACATTGGCAGTATACGCGAGAAAGTGTTGTTTACATACGTTCCTCAAAAAATGCTAATTTTATATACCTTTTGGGTCCATGACTTTCGAGCTCACGCGTTCGCGTGTCCTCAGCGATCCACAACTTAGACTAAGATTTGGTAAAGACCCATCCAGAAACAAGCTCAGAAAATTTTGCTTACACGTTTTTGTAACCAAGAAACAGATACACATATTCTATCTCTGATCGATGAGTATCTATATATTTTTCATATCTATATCTATATCTATATCATATCCTATTATATCATCATGTCATATATCATATCACATCACATCACATCACATCACGTCACGTCACGTTGGTCTGGTCTGTATCTAGCTAGCTACTAGCTAGCTATATCAGACAACACCCCCCCACGCACGACACACACACACACACACACATGTGTGATGTGTGTGTGTGTGTGTGTGTGTGTGTGTGTGTGTGTGTGTGTGTGTGTGTGTGTGTGTGTGTGTGTGTGTGTACTTAACAATCATGGTTTGAAGAAAAAAAGAAGCGGGGGTGGGGATGAATAAAAGCCATACACGTATCATCTCACCGAATATTATCCAACGCCTCAACATTCATAATGTTCCACCAAGCCAACCACGACAACAAACACAATCTCATTAGTTCTTTTATCTTCTCAAATACTTGATTGAAGTGGTTTTTAGCCAAGTTGAGATCGTTCCTACCGGTTCGTACGTGACACGATGGGCCATTTGCAGATGGAGGGACGTATTCTGTGACACTCGTGGAATTCTGTTTAATGACAAGATTTGTGCGAGGATACCAACAGTATATAGAGAGAGTTTTCCCACCAGAGTGGTGTGTCTGCGTTCAGTTTTCTTTTTGACCAATTCTAGCTTGTAACTCACTACTTCAGTTAACAAGATACACCACGAGGGTGCGAATAGGACCCAGAGCACCAGTGCCTCGTTGCTGTCCAGACAATCACTTCCGAAAGCTCCTGACGCCACTCGATAGTCATTTCATCAAGCAACGGGAGCTGTCCATGCGCTGCATGACCCATTCGGACCCAGTCATCAGTTACCTTGTTTACAAACCGCATTATAAGGTTGGGAGATGACAAACCCCGGGACTTAGCCACACAACGCGCACCAGCCAGGTCTGGTCCAACCTCCGGACCAAGAGGGAATGGAAGACCCCTCCTCTCAATCTACTCTGGTTCTCATATGGTTTTTGAGGTAGCCACCAGTTCGCTTAGCTGCCAGCTCCTTCCCCTTACTGTAGTCTCAACAGATATCAGTCGGGAGCTCCCATTCTAGCAGGTGACTAAATATCTCGTTATAGTACCTGCAGACTAGATAGAAACTCAAGACGATGACAATGTGTAGGACTGATGTACAGATCCATGGAATATGCCATGAAAGGTTTTGATGAATTTCCGTCACTTGGCATTTTGGAGGTAAGTGCATTCAGGAGTTGCCGTCTTGAGAAAACAGAATATTGAAATCTTGATTCTGAAATATTAACATCACGCGTCACTTGACCATCAGCATCCTCTAAGCACTGCTAACATCAACGCCTAAAGAACTTACCTCAGTGGAGTGTGTAGCCTAGTGGTCAAACCAGCTGTCTAGGTTGCTAGAAACCCATGTTGGAATCATGGATTGAACAAGATTGTTTTGTTCCTCCTCTACTAAGTAGTGGTCTAGATGTTAATCTTTCGAATGAGACGACAAATCGAGGCTCCCACGTGCAGGACACACACATCGTTCATTACAGATCCCACGACAAATAGGGAGCTGTCCCTGGTAATTCTCTCAGAAAAATCCACTTTTATCATAAGTAAATAGACCTATCAATGAATCAATCAACCTGCCAGCCAGTGAATCAATCAGTCAATAACAATATAACTTCTAACCATCACTTTCATAATACCTATCAACACACACGCACACACACACACGCACCACACCACCGCGCGCGCCGCACACACACACACCACACACACACACACACACACACACACACACACACACACACACACACACAAGCGTTTGTTTACTCAAGCATTGTCATACATCACCCCATCACACTCCATCAACAACCACCATTGCTACCACAAGTCTACCCAAATGCCATTTTCCCTTAAAGATAATACATTCCACCTCTAACTACCTCATTTACCACCACATATAAACCTTCACCACTACCACCACCACCAACAGCAACAACATCATCACAATAAACAACAACCATAACAACAACAGCAAACAGCAAACATCGACAGCAGCTGAAACAACAACAGCAACAAATAACAACATCATGAACAACGACTACAACAACAACAACAACGACAACCGACACACACTAGGATCCATCTTCTCTAAATATCATCATGACCTGCTCCAGCCAACCTTTCCATCACCAAAAAAACAGTCACCACGACAACTTCCGATCATTCTGTCCACTTTGTAGTTTGTTGAAGGTGAATTCTCCGCACACAGACAATTCCATATGCGCTTCACCCAAATCTGCCAGCAGTTATCCAGCAAACTTCTGATGATGATCACAAAAAATAACTTAGGCTTTGCAAATACTTGAATTAGAGGAGTAAGGATAAGGGGAGGGAACGGGATCTTTCAATCACTGACATCACAGAATGATTGGAGCATTTCGCTCTTCGACTCCTCATCCAGTCCACCAGCATCCTGCATTGTCAACTATGCTAGCAAAGCAAAACCTGAACTCCTTGATTCCCTCACCCTATCCCTAGCTTCGTGCAGGAAGCTGGTGGATATAGTGATGGAATCACAAGATTATGTTTTTGCTGTTAGTGGATAGGGTGCAGCAATCAAAGGGTTAAAAGTAGGCAGTGCGCAAGCCAGCTTTTATTTTGTGGGCTGTTATGGAACATGGAACTGGAGAGTGAGATCTTGAATCCTTGGCGGTATTATGAAAAGAACCAGGCAACACGCTGAAATGTTGGAATGCCTGAAAATCCTTCTTCCTTTTTAACACATCACAACAACAACAACAACACCACCATTCAATAGCGATGACGGCGGTATGCATTTTTCTTTCTTTCTTTTTTTTTTTTAATCATCATAAAATCCATATAGCTCCATTCACTAAAAGCATCCAGCACAAAGTATTAGGTTGAGAATATTTTCCCCAAATATTTTATGCAGCACCCGGCCCATCTATCAAAATCACTCCACAATATCACAATTACTCACGACAACGACAACGATACCACACCACCACAACCACCACCACCACCACCAACAGAACAACAACAACAACAACAGCCAGACAATAAAATCCACATTCTCCAAACATCGTCATGCACCCCACCCCATCACCAGCATCCTTTTCCTACCACCACCACAACGACGACCACATCCACTCCATCCACCATCGTCATCGCGGTCTCCCTGGCAAAGCGAGCGACACAGGAACAGGAGGGGGGAGGGGTCGGATGGTTGTGGGGGTGGGTGGGTGTCGCTGCAGTGGATCGCGCTGGCGGTGTCGCCACATTCTCTATGTAGCCCACCCCTCCGGCATCCATAATCTCACATTCCGTCTATTTCTTCCTCCTCCTCCCATCTTACTACTACTACTACTACTTTTGCCAACCCCTTTCTCTTCCTTCTCTTCCTTCCTCGCTCTCTCCATCCTGGCCTCTCGCTCGCTGCCGCTGCTTGTGTTTGTCACCACCACACGTTTTTCTCGCCCGCCCTCTTTCTCGGGGCGACATTGCGACATTTCCGATCCAATCTGTGAGAGAGTTCTTCGTCTCTCTCTCTCTCTCTCTCTCTCTCTCTCTCTCTCTCTCTCTCTCTCTCTCTCTCTCTCTCTTTCTCTCGTCTCATCTCTCTCTCTCTCTCTCTCTCTCTCTCTTTTCTCTCTCTTGCTCTTTCTTTCTCTCGCTCATTCCCTCCCTCCCTCACTCACGCTCTCTTTCTCTCTCTCTGTCTCCGTCTCTGCTCCCTTGCCCCTCTCCGTCTGAACCGAGTCAACTCTGTGTCCCCTCCCCAACTTTAGTCATTGACGCCTGACTTCGTGTGTGAGAGTGTGTGTGTTTAGTTTTCTGCTTGCTGACAAAAGGTTCCATATATCTGTAAGTGTGGACCTCGCAACTCTTCAGAGTTGTTCACCAACACTTTGGAGAAGTTTCTAAGTGGTTGTGTTTGGTGTGGAAACCGGCTTTGGTTTCCTTGACTTTTCTTCTTTGTGATGTGAAGTTTGCGCTGATTTAAAGAGGAACACTTTTGATGACAATAGTGTGTGACGATGTAGCAAGCTTGGCCGTCTGAAGTAGCATTGCCAGGACAATAGCTGTTGATGATTTGAAGGGTACGATGGCAGCCTTCTAAGTGAGTGCTATAATAGGTTGAACAAAGATGGAACCCGTGGAAACATTCCGCTTACTACTTGTGACGACACGGTCGTTGATTCTTTTACCACAGAGGTGTAGTTCAGTACACATTTCAATGTAATTTTTCTCTTTTTTTTTTTTTTTTTTTTAGATATTTTTTCATGTGTTCATCTATTTTCTCAGTGGTGATATTCATTTCTTTATTTATACTATTTTATCTGTTTATTATACAGTGATAAACAGTGATTGTACACTGATTTGCTTATCAATGCACTAGATGAATTCACAGACAAAGAGTTGGTAACTTTCGCAGAATATGTTGGTGATGACAGAATCGTTTGGTCTTGGGGACTTTAGAAAATTAAAGAAAAAAGATGTAGTACATGATGTGGCTAGTCTACTGAGTCATACATACAATTGTAATAAACCGGTCTGGCATAATGAGAATAACTACATGCATACAAGAAGTTAAGGTAGCTTACAGTTGTTGGCTGAAGCCATAAACTTTACTTATCAGTTTCACAAATCTTTTATTTGAATTTGAGTTGTTTCTGTGTCGGAAAATTTCATGTCTAGTTCCTAGTTATATAGTCTTGTTCAGAAATACCCACGTCTATTTCCTAGTTATATAGTCTTGTTCAGAAATACCCACGTCTATTTCCTAGTTATATAGTCTTGTTCAGAAATGCCCACGTCTAGTTCCTGGTTATATAGACTTGTTCAGAAATGCCCACGTCTAGTTCCTAGTTATATAGACTTGTCAGAAATACCCACGTCTATTTCCTAGTTATATAGACTTGTTCAGAAATACCCACGTCTAGTTCCTAGTTATATAGACTTGTTCAGAAATGCCCACGTCTAGTTCCTAGTTATATAGACTTGTTCAGAAATACCCACGTCTATTTCCTAGTTATATAGACTTGTTCAGAAATGCCCACGTCTAGTTCCTGGTTATATAGACTTGTTCAGAAATACCCACGTCTAGTTCCTAGTTATATAGACTTGTTCAGAAATACCCACGTCTAGTTCCTAGTTATATAGACTTGTTCAGAAATACCCACGTCTAGTTCCTAGTTATATAGACTTGTTCAGAAATACCCACGTCTAGTTCCTAGTTATATAGACTTGTCAGAAATACCCACGTCTAGTTCCTAGTTATATAGACTTGTTCAGAAATACCCACGTCTAGTTCCTAGTTATATAGACTTGTCAGAAATACCCACGTCTAGTTCCTAGTTATATAGACTTTACAGAAATACCCACGTCTAGTTCCTAGTTATATAGACTTGTTCAGAAATACCCACGTCTAGTTCCTAGTTATATAGACTTGTCAGAAATGCCCACGTCTAGTTCCTAGTTATATAGACTTGTCAGAAATGCCCACGTCTAGTTCCTAGACAAGACTAGATTTTTTTCACAGCGATCCACGTCTGGTTCCTGATTACATGACCGGATTTGTTCAGAAACGTCCACGTCTTTTAGTAGTCATACGATTGGAACTGTTAAGAAATGTTCACGTATGGTTCCTAGTTATATGACTAAATTTGTTCGGATACATCCATGTCTAATGCTTAATTTTATGATAAGATTAGTTCAAAGACGCCCATGTGAAGTTCTGAACTATAATTATGACTAGATTCGTGAAGAAGCATCCACGCTTAATTCCTAGAAGTATGACCAAGTTTGGGGAGAAACATCAACTCTTGATTCCTGATTATACAACCAGATTTGTTCAGACACTGCTGGACTTAGCTCCCAGTTGTATGGTTTGATTTGTTCAGAAACGTCCACGTAAAAATTTCAGGCATTTGATTAGAATTGGTCAGAAATGTGTAAATGTAGTTCCTATTTATTCAGAAATGTTGGAATCTAGTTGTTTTTATCAGATACGCCCTCACCTAACTCCTAGTTTTATCACTAGTTTTGTTCAGAAACGTCCCACTACGCCTAGTTCCTAGTTATATGAGTAGATTTGTTCAGTTACGGTTTATTATAGTTTTCATTTATAGGACTACACGTCTTTCACACACATGCACGTCGGGGCCTATTTCTGAGTGTCATAATGTTCTAAATTCGTGTCAGAAACGGTGTTGTTGAGTTCTGAGTTGTACCGATTCTGAAATTGGAATATTTAAGAGGGATTCGTAGTATACGGACAGTTCCATATGGGCAACACTCCACCCAAATCTGCCAGAAATCTGAAAACCCCTGGACTCTGCGCAGAATCGTACGCGCTTGCAGGATCTTGAAATAGGATTGGTTATACTTTGGAACTAAATATTTTTTCCTTAAGACTTCCAGCCAGACCTGCTGTAATTATCTGACAGACTCTTTGAGCCTTTGCAAAACCATATGCCCTAGTTTTGTCTTGAAATGGGTAGGAGTGGTAGGTGGACATTATCTAGGGAAAATAAAACAAGTTGACATCAAGAATGATTGGAGCATGAAGAGGAGCAGCGAATAGGTCTTCTTTATCTTTCAGGCTGTGATTAAAACCGAGACAACATCTAGAGATCATAGCTGTGTCAACTGAACCAGCCAATCTGCATTTAGTCTGTAGTCCACCCGAAGGTTGAACCCATGATATACAGGTTGTCAGCATAGCGTTCTAGCCAACTGACGGTAAGGGCTGCTAAAGGATAAGTTAGTTGTGAAGGGGGTTTATGAAATAGTTCGCTGACCTCTCTAGATTGATCGGCCCATTAATTAAAAGTGGACAGCGCTCAGACCAATTTATGTATTGCTATCTGGTATTGAAATCGAGACACAAGATCTTGAGTCTACAGCTCTTTCAACTGACCCGGCCCAAACCATTGGAGACAGGCTACATGACTTCGTATTGATGTAAATTGTCTCCACCAGAGACGCTAAGGTCTGCCGTTTAGAAATGAAGAGTTGTTCAGGAAAGCCCCGAAACGGCTAAAGCATTTTCTTTATGTTCTAAACGACAGATTGAGCGATGTGTGTGAGCCTGGTGAGTAACTCGCCGTATAGAGCATGGGAAAAGCTGCGTGATTAAATGTCACAGCTGTACAGCATCGTGCCAGAAGTTTGAATGGATTCGTTTTGATCACACCCGATCCTTATCTTGCAGAGGGACAGGGATCACGGATCAATCTTCCCTGGACGGATATATGCAATGCCCATGATTTCAACATGCTCCATTTCACCAGGAAATATCTGTTCCCTCGCTGCCATCAATGAGCCTTAAAAGGGGGGAGGTAAGAGCTAGTTGAGATTGCGTAATACGGGAGTGGACGCAGCGGAGAATGTGTAATGTAAGACTGGATGCAGTTCAAGTAATGATTCGGATGGATATCAGGCAGTGTCTGTATCGCGCCAAGGGTCAGTCTTACAGTGTCCTGTGCGAGTGGTACGTGGCCAACAAGTGGAGAGTGGTGACCTGTCGGAACGGTCAACTGGCCCTTTACTTGTCCAACTTTCCTAAACAGTTGGTGAGAGGCATCCGTAAATAATCCACTTTTAGTGTGGTGGTGCCGAGACCCGCTGTGTGTGGTCCTTCGTGTCCTATGCAAGCGATTAAGTCCTTGAAAAGTGGCGTTCGCATAATACGGACTTAAAAGTGAAATCCTCGTAATATCAGCTAAAATTTCCAACTTACCCAAACAGTTGATAAGAGGAATCTGTGAATAATTCACTGCTGAAATTGTACTGCTGACGCGTTATCCGTGTGTGGTTTCTACAAGCAATTTTGTGCTTGAAAAGTTTGAGGCGGATAATACTGACTTCAAAGTGAAATCGTGATAATATTAGCTTTAATTCATTATTCAAGACCTGCAATTATTCGCTTCAGGCGCAAGCGTGAATACGTGCAAACTTGAATAACCCTGATGTTAGGTTGATTCCAATCATTGCTTGCTGTCTGCTGAAGATTGATTCTTTATCTATGTGTGAGTGCACAGACATACCGCCGACATTGAAGTGTTTTTGACTGATGAACTGCCAGATGGACCTTTCGACAAAAACAGTCTGCTGACAAGCGCAACTTTTTTTCCGGCTAAACTCTCCTCTGCTATTGTCTTCTTGATTTTTCTCCCTTATTTTCCAGGTAAAAACAATCACATGTTATGGTATTTTTGTGTTACACCATTGATATATAATGTCCACGCACACACACGCACGCAGACACACGCATTTATGATAACGCGGTATAGGTCTTATAATGATTCGAGGGTTGATTAAACGGAGTTCTCGCAATTTCTTTCCTTTTGCCCAACTTGTATTTTTCTTGACTTGTGCTAGAAAAGAATCATGTTAACTATCAGTGGGCTGCATGAACTTCGGTTTCTAGGAGAGAGAGAGAGAGAGAGAGAGAGAGAGAGAGAGAGAGAGAGAGAGAGAGAGAGAGAGAGAGTTAGTTGATTAGTTAGTTAGTTCAGACTTCAAAATACTTTATTATTGAAGGATAGCATCGTTAGGTTGCATCGGACTTGTCTTACAGCTAGTTCTTGCTACTCTAAGAACATAAAAAACACATCGTGTACAATTTTAAATCATGAATTGTGAATTGTGATTAAATACTGACTTTGCATATATGCCAATATGCTTTACAAAAGCCTGAAAGACAAAAGCACACGTGAAAATAAACACATGTCAACCCTGAACAATAACATCAACAACAACAACAATCAAATAACACTACTGCTTGCAGTTGTATTCATATTCTAACAAACAAAAACATTTAAGTACCGATATAGACTCTAAAGGAAAGTAAGAAGTAAGAAGTAAAGAAAGCATCAAGAACAAACCAAATGGGATGGGGGTGGAGATACGTCTACTCATGTAATGATTATAATAGATTAACTGTAACATGTGCCATGTCATTGAAGTTGTAAAAAGTTCAAAGGAAAAACACATTTCCATATGTATATGTCAATCGACCAAGTGCTCACGAAAACACGCAATACAGGAGAACGTCTACCCCATACATGTAAAGCAAGTACATGTCCGCTCCTAATAACAACAATGTGGGCCTATGTTGTAGATTAATGACATGGAAGCGTGCGAGAAGAAGAACGTAAAAGAAGCAGTAACGAATAAACAAAGCGATGGGTGGGAGGGGGCGGGTGATATATCGACTGTAACGCTGTAATGCAAATAGTGAACCGTAACACATGCAGTAGTAAACCAAATTATAAATGGCTGACTGCTGTAAGAATTATATCAATAGGAAGGTGATAAAGACGAAAAAAGCTTTAGTGTTTTTGATAAAGAAAGACAATAGCGTAAAAGTAAGATGGCTATGGCTCACTAACGGGTTTTATCACCGCAGTGTATGTACATCTAGAAAAGATGTTTTAATAAGAAAATTATTTACAATATTTCACGGAGGTACTTGTTAAGCTGATTAAATCTGTTAAATTATGTTGGTGGACAATGTATTCCAGAGATATATACCAAAAAGGGAGATGCTTGTTTTAAATGTGTCTGATCTTGGTCTTGGAAGACAAATGTATTATAAGTTTGTGTAGGGTGTTTGGCTCGGTATAAATAGTTTTGTTAAATATTTTAAGGCAAATCTGTGCATAATTTTGAACATTTGTGTACTTTTGTTGTACTTAACTTGGTTTTTGAGTGATAACGTTTCCGCTTTTTATTCATTTATTTTTATAATCATAATTTGGTTCCCTGGATAGGCAACTGTCAGTTTCTAGAAAGTATCTTGCTCTTCTGTACAGGGAATTGATTTTCTTCAATAGAGCTTCATTGGAACCATGTCAAATCACTGATGCATAGTTACTATGGGATTTGATATGAGCCGTGTAAAATCGTGTAAAATAGCGTTTTTGCTTCAGTGTTGATGAAGTATGAGAGT
>CM060305.1:45973819-45983819 GCA_030674185.1 Monoplex corrugatus
TACGTGTTCTTTTCTGTTTGTTTTTTTTCAACCAAACAAGTGGTTTACTTACTGGTCCAAAATTTTCTGGAGAGTCCAATTGAAACTGAACTAATCAATACCTTCAACTTTTCAGCAATAACAACCAGTTCATATCAGTGCGATTCGTTTAAAGACTTCGTCACTTCGTATGCTTGACAAGAAAGTACCGACCATAGTTCAGTTTGAAAGAATGCTCAATGTACAATAACATATAACAATTACACTAAGTTCTAACGCTGCCGATAAAGATGAACACATCAAGGACGATGGAAACGAAACGTGATAACAGCCCGACAGGAGATAGTGACAGAGGACACGATGACAGAGAGGATGATGAGTTTCTTGCAGCAGGACATCGAGGTGGTGGTAGATGATGATGGAGAGGTGCCCACAGTCATGGTCACTCAGGAGTCTGACCCGTCCCTCTTCCGTCAGAATAGCCTGGGGTCGGGTTGCACACGAAGAGGCTGTGTGGTGAGACTGGATGGCCATCGCTACACTATAGGTTAGAGTTTTGAAGCTGTTGTGTTGTGTTGTGTTGTGTTGTGTTGTTTTGTGGTGTGGTGTGGTGTGGTGTGGTGTGGTGTGGTGTGGTGTGGTGTGGTGTGGTGTGGTGTGGTGTGGTGTGTGTGTGTGTGTGTGTGTGTGTGTCTGTCTGTCTGTCTGTCTGTCTGCGTCTGTGTCTGTGCATGTGCATGTGTGTCTGTGCATATGTGGGTGTGGGTGGTGGGTGTCAGAGTGGGGAAAAGGGTGTAAGTGAGGCGCGCGTGTCTATGTGTGTTTGTGTGTGTGTGCGTGCGTGTGTGTTTATGTGAGTGTGAGTGTGTGTGTGTGTGTGGCTTTTTGTACTTGAGCTTTCAAATGGATGGACATTTCTTCACCTGTAGTTCAACGTTTCTCTTTAATCCCTTACTGTTTATCTGTTGTTTTTTTTCCTTTTTATTTGTATTCCATCCTGTCTTCCTTACTGTCTTTCTTCCTTTTCTTCTTTGTCTGTCTGCCCTTCTGTCTGTATGCCTGTTTTTCTTTCTGTCCTTCTACTTCTGTTTTTCTTTCTTTCTTTCTTTCTTTCTCTTCTTTTCTTTCTTTCTTTTCTTTCTTTCTTTCTTTCTTTCTGTATATGTTTTTCTTACCTTCTTTCTGCCTTTTTGTTTTTGTTTTTGTTTTTCCTTCTATATGTCTGCTATTGTTGCTTTCTTTTTTCTTTCTTTTTTCTTTTAATTCCTTCTGACATTTTTCTATTCTTCTTTCTTTCTTTCCATCTTTCTTTCATTCTTTACAGTCTTCCCTTCTCTCCTCTCTTTCACACTCTGCACTGTTATATCTTCGTCCTGTCTATATTTCTGTTTCTGTCATCAAATTTGAATTAACGTGTTTTTGTTTTATTTCTTTTTCTTTTTCGTTTTACGGAAATTTGGCATGACGATACATATTGTATCTCCCCCCCCCCCCCCCCCCATATATTTGTGCCTTATCTGCTTTTCCATATGTTTGTGTCTTATTGTCTGTTTTTCGATATGTTTGTGTTTTGTCTGCTTTCCCATATGTTTGTCCTGTCGGCTATATCTTTGTATCTTGTTGTTATACTTGTTTGCTTTTATTCTCTTTGATTCGTAATATTTTTTACTGCAATATCTTTACATTCCACCATGTTACATCTGTTTTTCAGTAAATTGTTCTCGTTCTTGTTCTTTTTCATCTGCTTGTTCTTGTTCTCTTTGTTCTTGTTCTTCTTCGTATGTTTATTTTTCTTCTTTCTTATGCTGTCTACGTGATCTCGCAGTGTATTTGATCTTTTTTCGATAGCTTTTAATCTTCTTCTTCTTCTTCCTCTTCTTTTTTTTCCCTTTCACTAATAGTAAAAGCTTGTCATCATTTAGTGTTTGTCCCTCGGCAACTAAAACTCTTTACCACTCGTCCATAAACACCAAAACAGAAAGAAAGTGTTTCCCCCAATGAACACTCATCTATGTGAGTGAGTGAGTGAAGAATCCCTACGAAGAACCGAATGGAAAGACGAATCTGTCGTAAGAGAACAAGCTGATTGATTCTAGTGTCCCCCACTTGTGTCTCATCCCCCGTTTACAAGTGGCTCTGTAGACTGTGTCCATCTGTCTTTGGCTCCAAGCACTCTCAACCCTCTCGTTTGTCAACAGTGGAAAAGACTGCCAGTGTACGTGTTTGGAGTCTGGAAGAACAGTGGTTGCCTTGTCGTCTGTTGGGGTGATGCATGTGTACTGAGTACCCAGAGATGGTGACAATGAATGGGAGAAGGCATTTGTTTTCGTAATGTCAGTAGTTTTTATTGTGTATATATAATATACACACAGGCAGACAGAAACACACAGACACAGACATAGACACAAATTCACATGCGGACAGATGTATAGATACACGGAAACGCGTATACAAACACACACACACACACATACATACACAGACAGACACAGACACACACACACACACACACACACACACACACACACACGCACACGCACACGCACACACGCACAAACAGACAGCTACAGACACACACACACACACAGACTATCTATCTATCTATCTGTCTATCTATCTATCTATCTATCTATCTGTCTGTCTGTCTGTCTGTCTGTCTGTCTGTCTGTCTGTCTGTCTGTCTGCCTGTCTGTCAGTCAAGACGCTCTATTTCCACAACGGAATCTTTTGTTTGTTTGTTTTTAATCATTTTAGACATCTTTCTAGTTATGAAAGAATGAAATACATCAAGCCAATTAATACTTAATAGAGGAATATCGGAAATAGCATAAACAAAACATGTGTAGTTCCAATACTTTTCACATTTTATGTACTAATTACAGAAGTGCTGAAAACAGTATTGATATAGTTTTATGTGATTTTGTTATGTTTACTTTAAACTTCATGATTTCAAGTGTTAGACAAACTGTTGAAGTCTAGAAGTACTTACTCATCTTCTCCCTTAATTCATAAGAGGACTGTACTGAAGAACTGTTCACCAGAGCCTTTCAGCTCTGTCGGTTGTGTGCCAATGTCTGGGTCTCTTCAAATATTTTCTCTGTCCGTTTTTCTGTCTTCATCTCCGTCTTCGTCCCTTTTCATTTCCCTGCAGGGATGATTTGGGGAAGCATTGAATTGTTACATGACCACGTCAACATGCTAACAAGCATCACGCAAAAGACAAAACTATTTACTGCGTCTGTACGTTTGAGAACAGTCATCCCAATGACCTGTTTTGTGATTATTCGTGGCATTTTGTAACTATAACAGAGCTAATTTTATTTGGAAATTCCATTGCAAAAATTGAGTAGTATTATTAAACGTATTATGTTTGTATTCCGTCTAGAGTGCATCGTGATATATAAAATCAAATGCATACATAAATGCTAAATAGAAGAGACTGTTTCTCTGTTATGCTGTATTTTGTCATAATGTCATTAATGTATTATTGTCTGCTGCATTGTATCGTGTCGTAGTGTATTGCATGGTGTTGTATTTACTGTACTGGATCGCTTTTTATTGTGTTGTATCACCTTCCTGATCTCTCCGTTAGCCCTGATATGGCTCTGCACAGTCGGCTTGGCTTTAGACAATAATAACTATGACAATAACTCCTGAGACTGCTTTTTTCCCAATATGACAATAACTTCTGAGACTGCTTCCCCCCCCTCCCCCCCGCCCACACACACACAGACATAAATTCCTTGATACAGAAGATATTCATAGTCGGTCGCCGCTCATTTTCTGTGTCTGACCCTTACAGCTGGAGCAAGCTGCCCTTGTTTCTTCGATAGTCACATACTCTGTCTTAAGTTCTTACTTGAAGACCTACGTTTTTGCCTAGCAATGATTTCACCCTCTACGCGCTAACCAGCATTCAAGAAAATGAGAAGCGTCCTTACCAACAAATGCCTATCAGTTGACATCAGGAAGAGAGTTTTTCAGTGCTTATATAGAACTGAGACTGTTATACGGATGAAAGTCCCTGACAATCGACAAGCAAAATCAGAACAAGATTAAAACTGCTAAGTTGTGGTTTCTAAGACGAAATTAAGAATTCCAGGGAGAGCAAAGAACACTTACAAGACAATTTTTTATGAAACAAATACGGAAAGAACATTAATGAAGAAGATTAGGAAAAGACATATGACATTTTTATGAGGCAAGATAAATTTGAGCACCTAGTCACGAGGAAAGCTTGGAAAAAAAGAGCACTAGGTAGACCTAGGGAGAAAATACTAGACAACTTGCAGAATGGGTGGGGACAATAAGGGTTGAAGGTATGCTTGCAGCGACAAAAGATAAGAGGGTATGGAGGGGCCATAATCGCTAACGTGATTCGGCAAGGGACAAGATGATAACGACGGTGACGCGGCAGCCTCTTCTTCCCGGTCTCCTGTGTATTTGCTTTGTACCAATACGTTTTTGTCATTGTGACGAATGTTTAGTGCATATTAAGAGTGTACGCTTTGATTAGACTTCTATAGCAACATTTGGTAATTAGAAATGTCACAATTAATATCGTATTTTATCATAAAGAATGTTTTAGTGCACGACGAAACTGTGCGCTTTGAGTAGATTTCTGTAGCAAGATTTGGCACTTATAGATATCACAATCACTATTGTATTTTTATCATATCGTATCGTGTTGTATCATGTCATATCGAATTGTATCGATTCGTATCGTATCGTATCATATCGTATTACATTGTATGGTATTGCATTGCATTGCATTATGTTTGTATTGTGTTGTATTGCATTGCATTGTTGTATTGCATTGTATTGTACTGTATTGTACTGTATTGTATTGTATTGTAATGTATTGCAAATGTTCTGGCAAGATTTTTCCTGTGTGAAATGCAGGCTGTTCTCTCCCCGTGGGGGAGCACGTCACGGTAGCACAATGCCGCTTACGTACAATGGTTGAGAATCAAAACAATCAAAAAACAAAACAAAGCAAACAAATAAAACAAGTTTCTTTCCCTGTGGGAAAACAGTTGTGTCGCAACTGTCATAAACTTTGCAAAACGGACATGAAAGCATCACGCACATGGTGGCTGTAATGAATTCTGTTTGCATACGGGGTTCCATTCAGTGCCAGTATCAACGTTACGAGTCATCATTGCCTGCGGGAAGACGCGTTTTATATCAGTCCTTTTCTGTTTTCCCTTTTATAACAGATAGACCCTGTCAACCAAGCAGATGTTTATGCCTTCAAAGCATATGTTTGTTGTTTGCACTTAGTGCGGAATTCAGACGTGGTGTTTTTGCACTTAGTGCGGAATTCAGACGTGGTGTTTTAGACTTTCCCCCACTTTCTGGTGTGTACTGCTCGAAATGGAATGTTTTAAGGCTTCGCTTAAACGTTACAGAGCAAGCAGAAGAGAAGGTAACAAGTTCCACCAAGCTTGCGGCGACTTGAATTGCTACCAAAAGTGTTGACTTTCTATTTGAGAACATGTACCCAGCGCCTTAACACGCACACACACGCACGCACGCACGCACACGCACGCACACACACACACACACACACACACACACACACACACACACACACACACACACACACACACACACACATGCTCTCTCTGTGTCTCTCTCTCTCTCTGTGACTCTCTCTCTCTCTCTGTGACTCTCTCTCTCTGTGACTCTCTCTCTGTCTCTCTCTCTCTGTGACTCTCTCTCTCCCTCCTTGTATTGTGTTGTATTGCATTGCATTGTGTTGTATTGCATTGCATTGCGTTGTATTGTTTGTATTGTATTGTATTGTATTGCAAATGTTCTGGTAAGATTTTTCCTGTGTGAAATGCAGGCTGTTCTCTCCCCGTGGGGGAGCACGTCACGGTAGCACAATGCCGCTTACGTACAATGATTGAGAATCAAAACAATCAAAAAACAAAACAAAGCAAACAAATAAAACAAGTTTCTTTCCCTGTGGCGCCAACACTGTTCAGTATGATGTTTACGGCCATGTTCTCAGACGCATTCTATGATGACCATGACACATGCATTGGCTTCAGATACAGGACAGACGGAAGGCTCCTCAATGTCCTCAGGCTTCAGGCGAAGACCAAGGTTGAAAAAGACTGGGTCCGCGACCTCCTGTTCGCCGATGACTGCGCTCTGAACGCCACCACTGAAGCGAAAATGCAGCAGAGCATGGATCGATTCGCATCATCCTGCAGAAACTTCGGACTCACTATCAGTACGAAGAAGACCGAAGTCATGTTTAAGCCTGCACCACAACAGCGGTACACGGAACCGAGCATCACTGTCGAGGGAGAAACCCTGAAAGCTGTGGACAATTTTACGTACCTCGGAAGCACGATCTCAAGATCAGTGAACATAGACACTGAGGTAGACACACGCATTGCCAAAGCAAGTTCGGCTTTCGGACGCCTCAGGGTGTCGGTATGGGGCAGGAGAGGTATCAAACTGTCCACCAAGCTGAAGGTATATAAGGCAGCCGTTCTGCCAACCCTTCTGTATGCCTGTGAGACATGGACCGTATACGAGCGCCACGCCAAGAAACTCAACCGATTCCACATCAACTGCCTCAGACAGCTCCTGAAGGTCATCTGGAAGGATAGAATACCTGACACAGATGTCCTCGATCAGGCCGGGATGACTAGCATTCACACCCTACTCAGAAGAGCTTAACTCAGATGGGCCGGACACATCGTGCGTATGCAAGACACGCGTCTCCCGAAGAGACTGCTCTATGGTGAGCTAGCAGACGGCATACGCTAGCGAGGAAGGCCAAAGCTGCGCTTCAAGGACACTCTTAAAGCGTCCCTGAAAAACTTCGGCATCGACACCAAGACATGGGAGGCCCTTACACAAGACCGCTCATCATGGAGAAGCTGCGTTGGCGAAGGTCCCGCCTCCTACGAACAAAGCAGGATCAGTGGTGCACAAAAGAAACGAGAGCTGTGTAAATCTCGAGCCAACTCCCCAAGTCCAGAATCCAGCAGAACACACGTGTCTCATCTGCGGCCGAGCCTTCCGCTCACGAATCGGCCTCATCAGTCACAGCCGGACACATGAAACGTGATGATCCTTGGTCATCGTCGGTCACGACGGACGAACAACTAAAAACAACTAAACTAATATATATATATATATATATATATATATAAATGTGTATATCTGTGTGTGTGTGTGTGTGTGTGTGTGTGTGTTCTTGAGCGTGCATGCGCGCGTGCGTGTGTGTGTTTGTGTATGTTTATCATGCGCGCGTGTGTGTGTGTGTGTGTGATTTGTGTGTGTGTGTGTGTGTCTACGTGTGTGTGTGTGTGTGTGTGTGTGTGTGTGTGTGTGTGTGTGTGTGTGGCGTGCATGCGTGCGTGCGTGTGTGCAGCTTTGGTTCTTTCTTACTCAGCATCCAGTGCATTCACCCAAAAAGATAAAATGAATCATTTCTTTCGGGTGACTGAATCAAAAACCCAGATAACCTTCATCTTGAAAGTGAATATGATATCTAGTGTTCGTTTTAAAGGAATTCATCGCTCTTGGACAGTTCCATAAGTGCTCTGTCCAAATCTATCACCACCTCATGTTGCAAATCCCTGTGACACTGCAAAACCTTACGCTCTGGCATGGTCTTCAAATGGACAGCAGAACAGTACCTGTGGGAAAATTGACACCACCAGAATGATTGGAGCAATGAGACGGGCAGCGAACGAGCCAACCTTTATGTTGCGGGGTAGGATCGAAATTTAAACATGTGATTTTGAGTTCACGGCTCCCAACAAAGGAGACATGCACTCTGAAGACAGCGAAATATTCTGGTTCGCTCAAGGTTGGAACTTACGACCTCTTTGTTATAAAACCAGCATGACGCTCGGACCATCTAAGCTGACAGGCCACATTTTGGAAATGTCAGTAAGTGTAGGTTACACTTCTGTGTTGGTTTGTGCCGGAAAACACCCCCCCCCCCTTTCCGTTCCACAGAACACACACACGCACGCACGCGCACACACGCGCGCGCGCACACACACACACACACACACACAGACACACACACACACACACACACACACACACACACACACACACACACACGACAGAACGCCTTGGCTAACTGCCGCACGGTGGAATGGCGGTTTCTGGCAATCATTTCCAGCAGGCTAGTTGCAAATTGTTTGCTGCAGGAAACTTGCTGCAGATGTAAACTTACTACTACATGACGTCAGCGTAGCTGTTCTTAAAGTAAAAACAGGTAAAGGGAAATCACACATGTTTGATTGTCACGTACGTACACCTACGCGAAAAATAACCATCAGAGACTAAAGCTTAGAAATATGAGATACTTAAGAGAATGGGAATCCAATGAAACAGAGTGGTCCCTTCATATATTAAGGTGACTAAACAATTCCAATAAACGCAATCACATATCTGCCGAGTGATAAAAATGTAATATCCATTGTAGGTTTAAGACTATCGGCGACACCTATTGATCAAACACCTGATCAGGATCCAATAAACTTGGCACGCAAGACTGTCTGGGAGGAAGACGGTCAAAACTTATCATGATCCCCATGGTCGCTCCAGATAAAACCCTAAAACGGTCGCTCTGAAAAGGCTGTGGGTACTCTAAGAGTGTGAATTAGAAAATGATAAAGAAAACGTAAGATATTTTATTAAGTCTTTCGATGAAACGGAAACTATCAGTAATATTATATATTATTGTGTTGGTTTAAGCTTTCAATAAATCACAGATTGGGATATGTGTCTGAACAGTATTACACATAAGTGGTCCCTTCTGTGGTGATTGGCAGCTGGTTATGGCTATTTAACCCTCTGACTCCCGCATCCTATCCACCAACACAAAAATACCCACAAAAAAACCCCAACTATAATTCCTTCACCATATCCACCAGCTTTCTGCAGGAAGCTGGTGGGATAGGGTGAGGGGATCAAAGAGCAAAGTTTTTATTTTGCTAACATGGTTGACAATGCAGGATGCTAGTAGAGACAGGGGGCGGGAGTCAAAGGGTTAATTCGAGTGTGTCCTGTTTGTATCGCCGTTGCCAGCTTAATCTGTTGCTGACAATATTTTCCCACTTGGTTTTGTTGAGGCCACAGCTCATAAGGTTGGCCTTCATAATATCGTTGGTGTTCTTGAGGCCACAGCTCATAAGGTTGGCCTTCATAATATCGTTGGTTTTGTTGAGCCACAGCTCATAAGGTTGGCCTTCATAATATCGTTGGTGTTGTTGAGGCCACAGCTCATAAGGTTGGCCTTCATAATATCGTTGGTGTTGTTGAGTCCACAGCTCATAAGGTTGGCCTTCATAATATCGTTGGTGTTGTTGAGGCCACAGCTCATAAGGTTGGCCTTCATAATATCGTTGGTGTTGTTGAGTCCACAGCTCATAAGGTTGGCCTTCATAATTCGTTGGTGTTGTTGAGGCCACAGCTCATAAGGTTGGCCTTCATAATATCGTTGGTGTTGTTGAGTCCACAGCTCATAAGGTTGGCCTTCATAATATCGTTGGTGTTGTTGAGGCCACAGCTCATAGGTTGGCCTTCATAATATCGTGGTGTTGTTGAGGCCACAGCTCATAAGGTTGGCCTTCATAATATCGTTGGTGTTGTTGAGTCCACACAGCACATAGGTTGACCTTCATATATCGTTGGTGTTGTTGAGTCCACACAGCACATAGGGTTGACCTTCAGAATATCGTTGGTGTTGTTGAGTCCACACAGCACATAGGGTTGACCTTCAGAATATCGTTGGTGTTGTTGAGTCCACACAGCACATAGGGTGACCTTCAGAATATCGTTGGTGTTGTTGAGGCCAAGCTCATAAGGTTGACCTTCAGAATATGGTTGGTGTGTTGTTGAGGCCACAGCTCATAAGGTTGACCTTGAGAATATCGTTGCATCAGTTTAATGGTTTTCGCTGGTCACAGTACCTATGTTTTAGCTATACATACAAAAGTATTCATTTATAATAACCGTCTACAATGCTGAGTCT
>CM060305.1:45993819-46011319 GCA_030674185.1 Monoplex corrugatus
CATGGTATTCTCCTTTCTAGACTTCATCATACTTTTGGCATCTCTGACATTGCTCTGTCTTGGTTCACTTCATACCTATCAAACAGAAAACAAACCGTTCTCATCAATGGCACTTACTCTCAACCTGCATACCTGACCTGTGGTGTTCCACAAGGATCTGTCCTTGGCCCTGTTCTTTTCACTCTTTACACCTCCCCCCTGTCCACCATCATCAACTCCCATTCTATAAAACACCACTTCTATGCTGATGACACCCAACTTCAAGACAGTGACTCACCTGATAATATACAGCGCCTGTTGACTCGCACCACTGAGTGTTACTCGGACATTAAGAACTGGATGACACACAATAGACTTCAGCTTAATGACGACAAAACAGAAGCTATCCTCATTGGCACCCGTCAGAAACTTTCTCAGCTGCCTCCTCTTTCTCTCCCATTATGTAACACATCAGTCCCAATTTCTGATTCAGCTAAAAACCTTGGTGTCTGCATTGACTCTACCCTCTCCATGAACAACTTTGTTTCTCAAACTGCCAGATCCTGCTACTATCATCTCCATCGTATAAGGCTGATCAGGAAGTATCTCTCTGTGGAAACAACTGCAAAACTCGTTCTCTCCTTCATAATGTCTCGCATTGACTATTGCAATTCACTCCTGTCTGGTCTTCCTGCCTCCACCATTCACATCCTACAGCGCATTCAAAACAATGCTGCACGCCTTGTACTCAAAAAGAAAAAAGCTGACCACATATCTCTCCTCCTGGCACAACTTCACTGGCTCCCTGTATCAAAGCGCATACAGTACAAACTAGACACCATGTGCTACAAAAGCCTCAATAACGCAGCCCCCGATTACCTGTCAAGCCTACTTGAGATCTATGTTCCCTCACGTACCCTCCGCTCTGCCTCCGATCCTCTGACTTTTCGCTTTCCACGCACTAAGCTCAATACCTATGGTCCACGAGCCTTCTCTGTTTCTGGTCCACTCTCCTGGAACAAACTTCCTCTCTCAGTCCGTCAGCAACCTACTTTTGTCTCCTTCAAGTCCGCTCTCAAAACTCACCTTTTCTCCTCCGCATAAAATCCTAACCTCACTCAACCCCCCCCCCCTCCCCTCTGCAGCCTGTCTCCGCTCGGAGGGAATCACATGGTTATAATATATAATTGTATATGCTATGCTCTCTATAATTTTCCATTGGTTTTATTCTTGCTTTTATTGCTTTTATTCTTTCTCCCCATTTATAGCCATGCGTGTGTGTGTGTGTGTTTGTGTGTGTGTGTGTGTGTGTGTGTGTGTGTGCGTGCGTGTGTGTGCGTGCGTGCGTGCGTGCGTGCTTGCGTGTGTGTCTGCTTCAGCGCTTAGATTTGATTTTATCAAGATTTTGCGCTATATAAATATTGTAATTATTATTATTATTATGTATGGTCGTCGATTTTTTTTTTAACGCGAAAAATTTTTTTTTGCGCGATTTTCGATTTTGATTTCCGCGGAAATCCTCGTTTCCGCGACGAATTCCAGGCTCTGATAATATTAACATTAAGAAACAAGGGAAAAACACACACACAAGAAAAAAAAAGAAGAAAAACAAAACAAAACAAAACAAAACAAATAAAGGAAGAAATCATTGTTTGACTTTGGCATGCTGGAATCACAGACCCCAGTATCCAGTGTAAAACTGGCATGTACTTTTTGCTCATCATACAATATGCTGACTTGTTTTGTACAACATTTGGAATTGCTCTCCTGCACACTTCATCAGATTGCAATTCATCATTCACACCACGCAGAAAGCTATGCAATTTTGTGCGTGTTATCTTTGAGTGTTTTTTTCTGAGGAAACATGGTTTTATTATATATCAGCACGGTTTTTGAGTTTTGGCTTCGACTTGGTGAGGAAGAAGAGGAGGAGGAGGAAGGGAGAGAAAGAGAGAAGGGTGAGAAAGAGAGAGAGAGAGAGAGAGCAGAAAAGAAGCAAAGGTGCTGAGTAACATTTCATTTAGAAGAGTAATTTAGCATAATTTTTTTTAACGTCCAAATCTCATCCACGCAGGGTTGCTCAGGAAAAAGAAACAGAGGGGAGAGAGAGAAAGAGAGAGAGAGAGACTGAGACTGAGACAGAGAGAGCAGAAGAAGCAAAGGTGCAGAGGAACATTTCGTTTACAAGAGTAATTAAGCAGGATTGTTTTAACGTCCAAATCTCATCCACGCAGGGTTGCTCAGGAAAAAGAAACAGAGAGAGAGAGAGAGAGAGAGAGAGAGAGAGAGAGAGAGAGAGAGAGAGAGAGAGAGAGAGACTAAAATAAAAAAACAACAGAGAGACAGAGAGAAAGATAGAGAATCCTACAAACCTATTTCTTAGATGTATCGAAACCAGAAAACATCAGATGTGCATACAAATTAACGGAGGCAATCCAAAGAAGAAAGTCTGATGCTAATCAATTCGACAAAGATCTTTTATAAAATTCATTTTTCAACCTTTGCAGTTTGTTAATATCTGACAAAACAGACGCAATCAATCAAAGGACCCAAACTTGAATCAGAAAGCAAAAAAATTAATTACGTGATGGATTATGAAACTTCAGAGAACTGGGGAAATAAATATTCTCTTTTAATTTGGAAGAGAAACATGAAACAAGAGAATCAAGCCATACATGACATCTGGTGTTTCTATCAAACCAAGACATAAACAATGCCAAAATGGTATTGAAAAAATTCGAACGAAATCTATAAAAGAAGGAACAGAAATACCGCTCACCTGTCCACGTTTGGTATTTAACTTATTTGATCCACTTGTTCGGCTGAATTATAACCTAGAAATGTTACGTCAGAGTGGCGTTATATAGGCAAACATTTTACAACAATATGCCAGGACCAATAGTGAAACATATTTTTATAAACGATAGCACATATACATACATATATATGTATACACACACACAAACACACACACCACCACACATACACACACTCACACACATCACACACACACACACACACACAAACACACAAAACGACTCTCTCTCTCTTCTCTCTCTCTCTCTCTTTCTCTCTCACTCATACACACAGACGCGCTGTGCACACACACATAGATATCAAAAAACAACAACAACGACAGCAAACAAACACACAAGTATTCAGGAAACAGCTTTTTTTTCTTTTTTAAATCTCCCATAGTTTAACATGAGGGATAACAGATAGGAAAGGGCTTTTCGACCCTGAT
This sequence comes from Monoplex corrugatus, assembly GCA_030674185.1. Taxonomy (NCBI): domain Eukaryota; kingdom Metazoa; phylum Mollusca; class Gastropoda; order Littorinimorpha; family Ranellidae; genus Monoplex; species Monoplex corrugatus. The sequence goes on from CM060305.1 coordinate 45,997,043, forward strand.
CTCTCAGCGTTTGGTAGAGCCATAAAACAACACGGGTTGATTTTATTTCAAACTGTTTGCATGCCTTGGATCTAGCAGAATAGAACTTTCCTTACTAAAGAAGAAAACGAAAGAACTGACAACGTTGGTTTATTACGGTGTGTCTTATGTTTCCGTGGGCGAAAGAATAATTATCTTAGTGCATTTTCTTGTGCTGTGGACACACTACATTTACTGCAGATGCTCGAAATATGATGCCAGTCGGACATGTTTATGTCAGTGTCCTTTAGAAATAAAGTAAACACGGGACAGAATGCGGCACATCAATATCACTTTAATTTCCTAAAGGGATTAGAATGTATTGGCAGAAAGCGCATGAGTTTTGATTGCTGAAGTGTTGGAGCTTCTCCCATTTTCGAATCTAAGTGTATAAGTTCGAGTCTGAATACCAGATAAAATGTTCTGTATACAATCTCATATCAACGTTGTTAACAGACTGCTGAGAAAAGTAATTCAGTTGAGTAGATGGATAGTTACCACCTCCACTGCACTTACTCACAGGGTTGAAGTCTTCACCTTAACTTCCCTATGACCTCAAGGTTACGACTAAGTCTATACAATTTTGTTTCATTGGTTTGGGATAACTGTGTTCGAATCAGAGAATCAAAAGCAACACAAAGAAGAAATATTCGTGATATTAATTAAACGAAGAGATTGTTTATTTAATGTTTTTGCCTTCGCACATTATTAATAACTGTCAGGGCAAATACAATCAATCAATGAACACAACTGGAGCAGGAAGCAAATGATGTGGTGGATTATGAAATTTCGCAGACCTGGGAAAATGAACTGAACATCAAAATTCTCTCTCTCTCTCTCTCACTCTCTCTCTACTCTCTCTGTTTATGAGAAGCATGACGCAAGATTGTGAAGGAAGACTAAATGCTATCCAGAGAATCAAAACTTTAAAATTCAGGTCACTTTATCACTCACACATACAGCCTTATGGACAGACTGTATTATAATCAAGGGACCTGTTGCTTTGGAATGCCTCAGAGAGAGAGAGAGAGAGAGAGAGAGAGAGAGAGAGAGGAGGAGGAGGAGGAGGAGGAGTCAATCGACAGATACAGACCGAATTTCATGCAGTCATGGTCCCCTGAGACAAGGCATTCAAGAGGAGAAAGCGGTAGGGAACAGGGCAGGGAGGAGAAGAATGGACAAGTGACATTTCACAAGAGAGTGAGGCGAATGCAGACTGGACTGAACTGCAGTGAACACGATTGGACCAGGCTAGACTGGACAGGATATATATAAACAGGCTGAACTGGACTGGACTGGTTTTTTAACTGGACTAGACTGGACTGGATTTAACCAGAATGGACTTGACTTGATTTAACTGGACTGGACTGGTTTTTAACCAGACTGGATTTAATCAGATTGGACTGGATTTAACCAGAGTGGACTGGATTTAACTGAACTGGACGTAACCAGACCATACTGGACAGGATTTCACCGGATGGACTGGATTTAACCAGACTGGATTTAACCTGAGCGGACGGTATTGGACTGGATTTATCCAGAGTGGACTGGATTTAACCAGACTGGAGTGGACAAGATTTAACCAGACTGGACAGGATTTAACCGGAGTCTACTGGATTTAACCAGATTAGACTGGACAGGATTTAACCGGACTGGACTGGACATGATTTAATCGGACTGGACTGGACATAATTTAATCGGACTGGACTGGACATAATTTAATCGGACTGGACTTGACATAATTTAATTGGACTGGACTGGACGGACATAATTTAATCGGACTGGGACATGATTTAACCAGACTGGACATGATTTAACCAGACTGGACTGACATGATTCAAGCAGACTGGACTGGACATGATTTAACCAGACTGGACTGGACATGATTCAAGCAGACTGGACTGGACATGATTTAACCAGACTGGACTGGACATGATTCAAGCAGACTGGACTGGACATGATTCAAGCAGACTGGACTGGACATGATTTAACCAGACTGGACTGGACATGATTCAAGCAGACTGGACTGGACATGATTTAACCAGACTGGACTGGACATGATTCAAGCAGACTGGACTGGACAGATTCAAGCAGACTGGACTGGACATGATTTAACCAGACTGGACTGGACATGATTTAACCAGACTGGACTGGACATGATTCAAGCAGACTGGACTGGACACGATTTAACCAGACTGGACTGGACATGATTTAACAGACTGGACTGGACACGATTTAACAGACAGGACTGGACATGATTCTAAGCAGACTGGACTGGACACGATTTAACAGACTGGACTGGACATGATTTAAGCAGACTGGACTGGACACGATTTAACCAGACTGGACTGGACATGATTCAACCCAGACTGGACTGGACATGATTTAACCAGAGTGGACAAGATTTACCCAGAATCGACTGAACTGAACTGGATTGGATCATACTGGGCTACATGAAACTATAGTTCATTCAGGACTCAACTGGATGGGGTGAGGGGGCCAGAGAAAGAGAGAGAGAGAGAGTCAGTCACCGAAGAAAGACAAATGTTTCATGCAGACATGTCCCTTGAGAAAAGACATTCAGACGAAAGAGGTGGGGGTCAGGAGGAAAATGAAATGATGGAAAAGAGACGTTTCAGACAAAAGTGAGAGACTCAATACACACACACACCACACACACACACACACATACAGAGAGAGTGAGAGAGTCTCCCTTGGGCATATTATATTTGAATTGATGACAGGCTTCAGTTGTTTTGCTCAGACAGTGCATTAGAGACAAAAGGGAAGGGTGAGGAAATGGAGTGGAGTTTCACAGAGAGAGAGAGAGAGAGAAGAGAGAGAGAGAGAGAGAGAGAGAGAGAGAGAGAGAGAAGAGAGAGAGAGAGAAGGACAACTGAATGAAAGAATTGCAATTCGCAAGCAAGCAAAACAAAGGAAAGTATATACGAACAAACAGATAAAACAAACTGACAAAACAAATCGAAACAAAAACCCAAACAGCCGAAGAAAGAAAAACAAACAAAGAAACAAAAATGGACTAAATTACTGACCAACCAACCAACCAAACTAAATCAAAGACAAAAATGAAATGCAAGGCCTACCGTCAAATTCAAATAACTCGGGTAAAGGACAATTCTGCATACAAATAAACGCAACCAAGACCAAACAAAAAGCTTGATATTAAAATCAGAGAACATTGACATTTTTTCCTCTCAAAATATAGAGTTATTCTTTTAATTTCCGTTATTCATTAAAGTCTGTCACAGCGAAGTAATCGGATGAAACAAAACTCAATCGATGTGGTAGAATATGAAACTGCAGAAGAGTAAAAAAAAACAAAAAACAAAAAACAAACAAATAAACAAAAAACAAACTGAATTCCATCATTAATGGTCAATACAGAAATTTTACCAACCTCTCACATGACCGTCAAGCCATATAAAAAATCTACCATTTATCTCGTAAGACATTATATAGGAATATTCTAACTAAAGGAATGAAAGTAATTATGTGACAAATACGAAAATGATAATGAGGTAATGAAAACACACACACACACACACACACACACACACACACACACACCACACACACACACACCGACACGCACGCACGCACGCACGCACAGACGCACACCACACACGTAGAAAATAGGAGAGAGAGAGAGAGAGAGGAGGAGGAGGCACTCAAATAATGAAGTTAAGAGTAGGAAGAGATAACGTAAGATGAATGACTGGGAATATTTCACCTAAAAAAATCAAAAATGCCTGAAAAATATTCATTGAAGTGCGCTAACGTAGAAAGTAGAAGAGAGAGGGGAAATACACACACGAGAGAGAGAGAGAGAGAGAGAGAGAGAGAGAGAGAGGAGAGAGAGAGAGAGAGAGAGAGAGAGAGAGAGAGAGAGAGAGAGAGAGAGAGAGGAGGCAGACCAGGAGACACTGGAAGAAAGCCGTTACATTTGTTTGCGGTCTGAAACGAACACACACACACACACACACACACAACACACACACCACACACACACACACACACACACAACACACACACACACACACACACACACACACGCACAGACACACATATACACGTGGACACATTTTATCGCATTCCCATAGGTTAGGAATGTCTAGCAAGGGTGTAAATGTGAACTAGAAACTCTGTTTTATGACAGAATTACTGATGTTTCATGGGAGAGAGAGAGAGAGAGAAAGACAGAGAGAAGACAGACAGACAGACAGACAGACAGACAGAGAGAATGAAATAAAAAATAAAGTTAAGAGTAGGGAGAGATGACATAAGACAAATGATGGATTATTTCACCTAAAAAATAAAAATTCCTGGAAAATAATCCTGGAAGAGTTCCGGAAAATGGAGAGGGCGACAGACAGACAGGCAGGCAATAAGACAAACACATTGACAAAAAGCAAACAAACAAGACGACAACGGCAGGGAAAAACCCACAAAGGCAGAAGTAGAGAGAACGACACACCGACAGACAGACAGACAATAAGCAAAATGCGTGTGCTTTTAGAAAAGACATATGGAGTCCGCAGAAGAGAGATGTGAGCACAAACAGACAAACTGACATAGACATCCCCTCGACACCCCTACCCCCACCCTCACCCCCCACTGGAGAGATGTGGCACAAACAAAATGACGTAGACATCCCCTCGACGCCCCCCTCCCACCCCACCCCCACTGGAGAGATGTGGCACAAAAGACAAACTGACATAGATACCCCCGCCCTCCACCCTCCCCAAAATAACACAAGAAGAAAATGTCTGCAATATTTTCTGGCGGAACTTCTAGGAATGACTGTTGAATAGTGACGACACCTCATGCACACAGACCTTTAGTTGAAAATACAGAGGTAATATTACATGCATACATTTTGAATTTTAAATCTCTGATACAAGTTATTCTGCTGTCCTCAATCATAGTGACTTCCAGGGTTCAAGCAGACAGGAACCAGAAACACCAAAACATTGAATGAGAACAAGCCTTTAACCGTTTGACTCCCGCATCCTGTACACCTACGCAAAATGTTAACCCTTTTTCCTGCAGGAAACTGGTAGATAGGTTGGTGGAATCGAAGGATTACTGGTTTTTCTTTGCTAGCATGGTTGACAGTGCAGGATGCTAGTAAACAGGGTGCGAGAGTTTAAATGGTTAATGTATAAACCAAAGCGCCTGTCTTATTTTATAGATAAATTGCGCATTTTCTCATTCTGGCTTTTGTTTGTTTTTTTTTCATCCTCTGCTAATATTGTTTGTCTTCGCAGATTCATAGACTTTCCGACTGTACAGACGAGCAGATACACAGACAGACAGAGCGAGTACAGAGACGGACAGACAGACAAGCAGGCGAACAGACAAAAAGATGATAACAAAAGAAAAATAACTTGGATTATTCATCTAAAAGGAAAAATAGTTCCTCGAAGACCTCTTACAGCTGCAGAACTGGGGATTACATACAATGTTTTTGTTGCTCATCCCTCAAGAAGCTGGAGGAGAGAGAGAAAAAAAAAAGAAAAGAAAAGAACGCGAGAAACCTTTCAAGGCAGGAACGAGCGAGCAAGATAGATAGATAGAGTGTATATTGTGTGTGTGTGTGTGTGTGTGTGTGTGTGTGTGTGTGTGTGTGAGAGAGAGAGAGAGAGAGAGAGTCAGTCAGTCAGACAGACAGACAGACAGACAGACAGACGATTATGCAGTGACATTTAGATACAGAGGCAAAGCAAGAGAAACAGACTGAGAGACACAGACAGACAGACAGATACAGAGCCTGGGAGAGCCAGAAAGCCAGACAGAGTAAAAGACAGAGGGGGAGGGAGGAAATGATAGGGGAGAGAAAGAGACTTCAGACTTCAGATGGTTTATTCATATAGGCCTTAGCCCTTAGAAGGGGAATGCACATAAACATTAACTAGGCACTAACCATATTTCTAATTTGAAATATTTTGTACAGTACGTGCATAACAAATAAGCAAAATCCAAAACAAGTGTGACTGCCCGCGTTCAAGCAAACAGGAACCAGAAAAAACACGAAAGAAGAATACGAACGCGTATTTAATACAACAATGCAAGACAGGCGCAAATTTTCGGCCAACTGGCCTTTGTCAAGCGTAAAATTACAAACAAACAAACACCAGATACAAAGATTATGAACAAAAGACTGAAACTTCCCTGCTGCTGTGTCCAATGTGAGAAAAGGAATGAACATAAAGCAAAAAACAAAAACAAAACAAAAACAAAACAAAAAAACAACAAAAACAAACAAACAAACAAACAAAAACTTAAGTAACAAACATTCTGTTCATATTCGAGCCTTGCGTCCGTTGAGAATTAATTCTAAAAAAAAGACTCAAGAAATTGCTGTCTCTCTAAATTTGAGCGCTTTGTAGAGAAATAAAGCTAAATTTCGAACAACTTTAGTGGAAGTGGATGACATCAATAAAGTAAATTTATATAAGGAAGGTTCTCTGTAATATTTTGAGCTTATGTATTTCTCACGAACAGAATGAAGTGCTGCACAACATAATACAACATGTTCTTCATCTTGTTTTGATATTTTGCACAGTGGGCATGATGGATCACTATCACTATGTGCTCTGTGTCTAAAATAATGAACTGTGATTTCTGATATACCTAACCTAAATCGTATATTTTAGATGTCTGTCCATATCTATCTTTTACTGTGGTTTCAAATCATGCATACCAGAAAAAATACTGTATATGTTGTACCTCTTACTATTTCGAGTATGTTCGTTCCATTCCTGCCACCTACAATCAGTTAAACGTTGACATAAGGCACGAATGAATTGATTCAGTCTGCCAACACTTTGTCAAAAGCATACAACACCAAAACCATATCTAAACAAGCAAATACGTACATTTGATTCCTAGTTTTGCTTCCCCTTAGCATCTAAATCATATGGTTCTGATGGTTTATTCATATAGGCTACAGCCCCTTAGAAGGGGAATGCACATAGTAATGCATTCTCACAGTCACATAAACATTAACTAGGTAATAACCATATTTCTCCCGTATGGGAGAGAGAGAGAGAGAGAGAGAGGAGAGAGAGAGAGAGAGAGAGAGAGAGAATAGGATGATTCAGGAGAAAGAGAGTGCGGGAGGAAAAGAGAGATATGATAGTAGAGGAGACAGACAGACAGACACTTCAATAAACAATCATAAACAAATATGAAACGACACAGAGACAGCGTTCTATGCTAAAGAGAAACTGTGCATAGCGATGGAAACAGGGTAGTAGTGTTATACAAACATGACGATATCAAATATAAACACAGCTGAATAACAAAATTACTGACATTACAGGGGAGGGAGAGAGGATGAGACGGACAAAACCGGAGAGAGACAGACAGACAGACAGACAGTGTGTGTGTGTGTGGTGTGTGTTGTGTGTGTGTTTAGGCTTCAGATATTTCATTCAGAAAGGCTATCACCCCTTACTGAAGGGGTGCTTTGGATGTGTTACAGAAGAAATAATCGGTTTTATCTGAGAGAACAATTAACAGCTGCAACAATAGAGCACTGCACATTGGGACATCGCAGTTTCCCTTGTTTTAAATGCTTAATGCTCTACGTAGAAACAACCATACAGTCTTAACAGAATCATAGCGAGCTGAGCTTAGTAATATACAGCTTAAATATTCTTGGATTCTGTAGTATTTTTGTGGGGTAAACTTGAATAGAAGATATCAAAAGCAGGACGATAGATTACAAAGTGCATCTCGTTTTCTTTCTCATGTATGCATAAAGGACAGACTACAGCAGAGTCTCTATATTGTTTGTACCTCAGTTGATGAACCTTCAAAGTCGATACACCGTGCCGAAATTGCGCAGTCAATCTTGACAAATGAATATACAAATTATGCTAATATAAGACTTGATAATCTGGGAATTTACGGAAGACCGATAAAAGTCCTATCTTCCATTTGTCTGTATATGATCATTCCAGTTCTGACATCTGTGTTCAGTTAACCCTTGTCGAAAAGCACGAATATACTGATTCTGATTTCCATCTCTTTGAAAACCAAACATCATCAAACCCATATTCACTTTAACCACTTTAAGCATGTACGCACACTAGTTGCCCAGTTCTGCTTTCCTTTAAGGTCTAAATCAAAAGGTAAATGGCAATCTGAAATATTCCACGCTCAGTAGTGCTTTAACCAGTATCGTATACATTGTATTGCTGAATGAACAGCGAGAGAGAGAGAGAGAGGGAGAGAGAGAGAGAGTAGAGAGAGAGAGAGAGAGAGAGAGAGAGAGAGAGAGAGAGACGGTGGGGGTGGGGTTGGCATAAAACTGAGATGTAAATGTTTTAAGATAGTTGTCCCCAGCAATAGAGACAAAGACACTTCCAGCGTTATACAACACGACTTACACAAATATACAATGTAACACAATTACACGGATGAAGAGCAAGTGGGGGGCAAAATTTTGAAGCTGAAAGGCAAATTGTTCCTGGCAGTCTGGAAATTATGATATAAATGTACGCAACATATCCCCGCATGTGATATCATCATCTAATCCCCCTAACCGGTCTGATCGTTGAATGGGAGGGGGGTAGAGGATGGGGGGACAGATAGAATGCATTAGCAGACATGATCCCCCGTCACTGTCTCTAGAGTACAGCGACCAGCATGTCCAGCATATTGAGTTTTGTCTGTTGTTTGGTATTTACCACCCACCTCTTTTGAGGCAAATGTGGAAAAATTTGTCATAGCCTCGAGACAGAGAAACAAGGATTGTCTCCTTTGCAAAAAAAAGTGAGATAAAATAATAAAAACTGGAGACACACACACACACACACACACACACACACACACACACACACACACACACACACACACACACACACACACACACACACCAACACAAGAGAGAGAGAGAGAGAGAGCGAGAGAGAGAGCGAGAGAGAGAGAGAGAGAGAGAGAGAGAGAGAGAGCGAGCATGAAAATGAGATGTGTCTTAAGATAGCTGTCCGCAACAATAGAGACAAACACAGTCCCAGCGTTATACAATTTACACAAATATACCATGTAACTCAGTTACACGTATGAAGAGAAAGCGAAGGGCAGAATTTCGAAGCTGAAAGGCTAGATCTAATTGTTTCTGGCAACGGGGAGATTGTGATGTAAATGTACACAACATATCCCCGCATGTGATATCATCATTTAATCCCCCTACCGGTGTGATCGGTGGGGGGTGAAGGACGATGGGGGGGGGGATGGGGGACTAATAGGATGCATTAGCAGACATGATCCTGCGGCGCAGTCTGTGGAGTATAAAGACCTGCATGTTCAGCACATTGAGGTTTGTCTGTTATTTGGTATTTACCAGCCATCTGTTCTGAAACGAATAGTGGAAAAAAAAATCATAGACCCGAGACAGGGAAACAAGAGTTGTCCCCTTTGCAAAAGTGAGACGAAAAAATAGAGATAGAGAGAGAGAGAGAGAGAGAGAGAGAGAGAGAGAGAGAGAGAGAGAGAGAGGCTGACAAACTACAGACAAACAAAATAATGTGGTAGACAGACGGACAGACAGGCAGACAAACTACTGACAGGAAAAAATGGCGTAGTTGATGTGAGTGAAAGCAAGTAAATATAATCATGGTTTATGAGAGAGAGAGAGAGAGAGAGAGAGACAGACAGACACACAGACAGACAGAGACAGAGGGGGGAGAAAGTGTGTGTGTGTGTGTGTGTGTGTGGTGTGTGTGTGTGTGTGTGTGTGTGTGTGTGTGTGTTTGTGATAGAGAGAGACACACACAGACAGACAGAGAGAAAGACGAAGTTGGCGAGAGTATATACACAAAGATTGCCATGCACAAAGATAAACGAGTACAGAAAACAAACAAATCAAAATACAGATTTACGGTATCTTGAGTGACCATCAGCATCACCTATCCTGCCATAGGGACTCTCGTGCATAAAGCCAATCTGATGTGTCGATCCCATGCCCAGCACATTGCATCATTTTCTCAGGTTTCTCTCCAGCTCAGTGGTACTGCCTCCATGTCGCTTCCTTTGGTTCACTGAAAATGCCATCATTCCGATGCAGGACCTATGAATGTAAAATGAGAGTGAGTTCCCGTAAAAAAGATGATGTATTGCTCGTTTGGGAGTTAGTTGTTATTGAATTGTTTTTTTTTTTTTTTTTGGTTGGTTACTTGGTACGTGGGTTAGTTGTTATTGAATGTTTTTTTTTTTTTTTTGGTTGGTTACTTGGTACGTGGGTTAGTTGTTGACTTAGCGACTTGCTTACTAGCTTACACGTTTTAGCTTTGTTTTGTTTAGTAAATGATTGAGTGAGTTGGTTAGTTAAGAACTTCAGTCAGCTGTTTTGTTATTCACTGGCAGGGTGGTTGAACTGATTATTTGTTCGGTTGATTGTTTTTTTAGTTCAACATTTTTTGTTGATTATATGTGTGTTTGGTTAGTTTGTTTGGTTTCTGCTGTTTGTTTTTGGCATTTTAAGAATTAGAAGAATGTAGTCCTAATACGAGGAAACTGTAACAAACGGAACCAATGGAAAATATATGGTCATATATATATATACACACACACATTCGTACACTTTGGAAGTTTCTTCTTTTTACGCGCAAACACACACACACTTTTGTGTATGTGTGTATGTATGTGTTGTATGTATGCGTGCATGCATATGTATTTATGCATTATTGTATGATTGCATGTATATATGTATGTATGTATATACGTATGTATGTATGTATATATGTACGCATGTATGTACGTGTGTATGTATGTACGTACGTACGTATGTGTGTATATGTATATATATATATATTATGTATGTATGTGTGTGTGTGTGTGTGTGTGTGTGTGTGTGTGTGTGTGTGTTCTGTCTTCGATAGTGAGAATATGACATTATAACACAGGTGCTCACCAACTTGTTTATTTCACCATGGGTTTTTCTTTTTTCTGCCCGATATTCCTATAGCCCCATACCGTCACTTATTTGCATAATACTAGTCTTCACATGCATCCAGTGGAAGAAAGAATTAGGCGCGTGACCTTTTTTGATTATGGCTTCCACAGAGAGGTCTTCCAGTGATTCCTGTCCGTTTCTGAAGAGTAGCTGCCGTTATGCAATTTGCAAGTCACTTCAGGACTCATTCTTCTTTCTCCTCAAACACTGCTGGGCAATCTTTGCTGTGGTTTTAAGTGTGTGTGTGGTGTGTGTGTGTGTGTGTGTGTGTGTGTGTGTGTGTGTGTGTGTGTGTGTGTGTGTGTGTGTGTGTTGTGTGTGTGTGTGTGTGTGTGTGTGTGTGTGTGTGTGTGTGTGTGTCGTGTGTGTGTGTGTTCGACTTTTTTTCCTCACTGCCTTTAAAATGTTGTTACTGCTGTGCAGTCTTATTGAGCCAGGATATTTCTGTCATAACAACAGTTTTATACGTTGTATAAAACTCTATGCCTTCACTGCTTATGCTAGTGTTTGAATATTCATTGGGTGCGGGTGCCAGTCATCAGTCCTGACAAAAGTTGATAAAAGACTGACATTGTTGCAAGTAGGCTGTATATACATTGTATGTATGTATGTATGTATGTATGTATGTATGTATGTATGTATGTATGTATGTATGTATGTATGTATGTATGTGTGCTTGTGTATATATATTATATATGTATCTTGTGTTGTATACATATAGACATAGATACATACATAGATACATACATAATACATACATACAACATACATGCATACATACATACATCACATATCATCATCTTATAATACATACATACATACATATACATACATACATACATACATACATACATACATACATACTATGACATACATACATACATACATAACAATACATACATACATAATAATACATACATACATACATACATACATACATACAACATACATACATACATACTACATGCACATACATATATACATACATACATATATAATACATACATGTACATACAGTGTACGTTGTTACATAGCCGTCAGCCATCTTAACACATGTCAACCTTAAATATTGCACCCCGGCAGTGCACAGGTGCCACTGACCTTTCTTACCAACCTTCGTGAGTACACTGCACGAGCCTCGAACCTCGTTTCATCAAACTCGTTTCCACGATCATACATAGGCATGAATTACACTTACAGGGAGGTTACTTTTACAGACACCAATTATGCTGAGTACTTCCAACGATATGATATTTTCTGCGTTTCGTTTCTTTTCTTTCTTTCTTTCTTTCTTTCTTTTCTATCGATACCACCAAATGTCTGAAATTGACTGAATAGAATATTTGGGGCAAGTTCGTAATGGATTCTTGATTGTGATCCAGATAATAAAGGTTTTCAGAATTCGTTGAAAAATTATTTCGATTTGGATGCTGATTGTAATGACAAAATTCGCGCAGCTACACAGTAAAATAAGAAAGATCGTAGTGCAAAATCATAATTACAAGCTTTATGAAATTGCAGTTTATGTAAATCGGAAAAGGTATTTTTTGTAGTTCACATTTTATGTTATTGCACAATCCAGTGTAAGTCGGTCAGTAAAATGTGGCATCTCCTGACGGAATCATTTTGAAAATGTCAAAAGTTTAAGTGAAGGAGCCCTTTCTGTCTACACAGAACAACCAAAACTTGCCAACGGAGGAGACTTGTCAGGCTGTAAACCTGCATGGCTGAAATGATTCATCATCATCATCATCACCATCACCACCATCATCATCATCATCATCATCATCATCATGTGCCCTGCCGCATGGCGTTGGCGATCATGGCCCTCCATACGAATATATCCCTTGTTGCTGCAAGTACATATCCCACCCTCTCTGTCCTCAACCACTCTGCAAGTCCGTCCGATATTTTCTCCCTCGGTTTACTTGGTGCTTTCCCCCCCTCCAGCTTTCCTGTTGTGACTAGGTGTTCTAATTCTCTTGCCTCTTAAAATGTTCTATAAATGTTGCTCGACTTTAACTAATCTTCTTCATTAAAGTTCTTGTTGTGTTTGCCTCCTTCAAGACTTTCTCATCTGTTGTCTTTGCTGTCCATGAAACTCTTAACATTCCTCTTAGAAACCACATTTCAGTTGTCTCGATCTTGTTCTGACTTTACGTGTTGACTGTACACGCTTTTGATTAACATTCAAAATTCAAGATTAGAGACTGAAGATTCAAGATTCTTTCGTTATGTTTGCCATTTTCTAACCAGCAAGAAAACATGGACTACGTGCGCGTCAGTATAATGTTATGACAGTAATAGTGTGTGTAAACGTCAGTATCGTGATGTGACTCGGTCATCAGCCATGAAAAAGTCGTAAAAATAGGAGACTACAGTGACAGAATATCACGGGGAAAAGTTTCGTCCCTAAGGAAATAACTATCATTACTTCCAGTCCTGATTACAAATTTCATGGTGAAAAAGTTTCGTCCCCAAAGAAATAAAAATAATTGCTTCTAACTACAATACGTTTCCCTGCAGTGCCATCACGGGTCATTAACAGCATGAACATGTTTAGCTAGAGGTAGTTACGGTATCGTATGAATACTGGTATTGTCGCAGCGACTGGATTTCATAATTAGATTATACTCTTGCTCGATCATATTTCATCTAAAACAATCTGTCTGTCTGCCTCTCTCTCTCTCTTTCTCTCAGTCTGTCTGTCTGTCTGTCTCTCTTTGTCTGTCTGTCTGTCTGTCTGTCTGTCTCTCTTCTCTCTCTCTCTCTCTCTCTCTCTCTCTCTCTCTCTCCATGCATCTCCGTATCTGTCTTTGTATATCTTTGCCTGAGAAGTCTCTTTCTTTCCCCTTCCCCCACTCACTCTCTGTCTGTCTGTCTGTCTGTCTCTCTCTCTCTCTCTCTCACACACACACACACACACACACACACACACACACACACACACACACACACACACACACACACACACACACACACACACACTCCAGAACCTTATGAATAATTCTAATTTCTAATATAAGCCAAAAAGCCTGTGAATAGTGAAGGACTGGGTGAGAATACAAATTTCTGAGTTGCCTTCCTTTTCAAAGACATTTTCTACTCTCTCTTAAAGAAGCTGAATTATTAACCGAATATTGTGTGGAGAGAGAGAGAGAGAGAGAGAGAGAGAGAGAGAGAGAGAGAGAGAGAGAGACAGACAGACAGACAGACAGCAGACAGACAGAAACAGACAGACAACAGACGCAAAGACAGACAGACAGACAGACAGA
>CM060305.1:46016319-46018819 GCA_030674185.1 Monoplex corrugatus
CATCTATAGCATTGTGATAGATACGTAGAAGATACTTAGATGAATGATTATTCACAAGATACATAGATGAACGATTACTCACATTATGCTTAGATGAATGATTGCTCACGGGATACTTGAATGATTACTCACGAGATACTTAGATGAATGATTACTCACGAGATACTTTAGATGAATGATTACTAACAAGATACTTGGATGCTCACGAGATAATTAGATGAACGATCGCTCACGAGATACTTAGATGAATGATTACTCACAAAATACTTAGACTAATGATTGCTCACAAGATACATAGATGAAGTATTGCTCAGACATCAATTCAAGATGCTTAGAGGAATGATTACTCACAAGATACATAGATAAAGTATTGCTCAGACATCAGTCCAAGATACTTAGAGGAATGATTGCTCACAAGATACTTAGATGAATGATTGCTCACACGTCAGAAGCACAGTAAATGATTTTTTAGTTGGAATTCTTAAAATGAATAAATGAATCAATCAATCATTCAATCAATCAACCAATCAGTCAGTCGATCAGTTACTATCCATTCAATAAAGTTTGAAACAGCTAGGGGTCTGCTTCGTGATTATCAAACGATATTACATGTCAGAACAGACTTTCTCTATACGTCTCTTAACCTTGCTTTCCTCGGAGCAAGTATTGCGACATTTTACAAGCGGTTGAAGTGGAAAACATGTCTAGACCACTTGTGAGTTTGGACATCCAGTCTGAGATTCGTTCGTAGTCGCTGACAAGCTAGATAAGATTCATAGAAGTTCCTCGACCATCTTCATTGATCTCTTCCCTGCCAGTCCCCTTCGGTTTTTCCCCTTTACTCATACGCTTAATTCTTGTGGTTGAGTTGTTGTCTATTGGTTGGTTGGTTACTTGGCTGTTTTTGGTTAGTGGGTTGCTTGGTTGGCGGAGTGGGTGGGTGTTTTTTGGTGGTGGTGGTGGTGGTGGTTCTGGATGTGGTGGTGTTTTATGTCTTTTGAAGACAAAAAAGTGATTTTGGATTGGTGGTATTCTTTCTTTTTTCCCCTTCTTCTTTGTGTACCCACCCCACCTTTTTTTTTGTTGGTGATTGTTGTGATGGGTTTTTTTCCTCATTTTTTTTCTTTTTTTCATCTTTTCTCTGTAAATTTGGCTTATCTTATTTGCTCTTTCTGCTTTTTTCTTTCTTTTTTTAAAAAATATTTTACTCGATGTCATGTTTTTTTTCTTTTATCCCCCCCCCCCTCCCCTGTGTTAAGGTGTTTTTTTTTCTCTTTCTTTTCTTATCTTTCTTTCCTTCATTGTTTCTTTAGTTTCTTTCTTGACTTCTTTTCAACCAACTCTCTGTATTGATTATAATCTTGAATTATTGGCAGAATGAAGTAGCAGAGACTTCAATTTTTCTCAGGGCCTGCAGCATGCTGTTGGTGCCAGCCATTGCTGCTTTACCTTACCTATGCTTACACTGGATCAGTATCATTTTACGGCACGGCTGCATGAAGTGGAGAACGCTCTCATTAGGGTGTCTTTTTCTCCCTAAATCAGGATCGAAATCTTGCAATCTACGCCAACCAGCCCTTAGTATAAAACATCCAAACGATGATCACTCAAGAAGCTTCCCTATCCCCCTCCCCCAACACATCATCCAGTTTAGATTTATGTCTTCGCAGTCTTGGGGCGTTACCCAGTATAACAAGTTCTGTTCTTTTCCATAAGTAGGAATGCTTTCAGTGCGCACTTGAACGTATGTGCAGGTGTACACGAACGAGAATGAGAGAGAGAGAGAGAGAGAGAGAGAGAGAGAGAGAGAGAGAGAGAGAGAGAGAGAGAGAGAGGCTGGGGATGTGTGGATGTATGCTTGTACCTGTACAGCTTGCATGTGTGCGTGAGTGTGTGTGTGTGTGTGTGTGTGTGTGTGTGGTGTGTGTGTGAGAGAGAGATAGAGAGAGAGAGCCGAAGACAGTCAGACAAGCTTAGATACAGATACAGACTTGCAAACACATAGACAGACAGAGACATACACAGAGTTACTAGGGCACCAAGCCAAAACCTCGTCTAAATCGAAGAGTAGGGCACCGGTGGGCTGAGAGGTGGACACCGCTGGGAAATTAGGAGGGTAAAGAGTGTGATACCAGACATTTCCCTGTTACAGATGACACGACAGACAGCGACAAATACACATCAAGACTCGGGAGAAATATCTTAATACTGACACAGCCAAGAAAATAATCTTTCTTCTAATTGTCTGTGTGTGTAGGTCTTTGTTTCTGTCTCTCTGTCTCGTCTCTCGCTCTCTGTCTTCTTTGTCTGTCTGTCTGTCTCTGTGTGTGGTGTGTGTGGGTTTTTTTTTCAGAAGTAGTTATGCGTTAAGATAAGTAATTCATGATAAAAAAAACATATCGACATTGAAAAATAATACACACGTGCGCACGCACGCGCACATACACACACGCACGCACAAACGCGCACGCACGCATGCACAGACACGCGTACACACACG
>CM060305.1:46028819-46036319 GCA_030674185.1 Monoplex corrugatus
AGAGAGAGAGAGAGAGAGAAGAGAGAGAGAGAATGCGGGGATGGCTGGGGAGCGGAGAGGGAGAGGGGGATGGAGGGGAGGAGAGAGAGAGAGATACACGCACAGAGAAAGAAGAGAGAGACAGGCAGACAGACAGACAGACAGACAGACAGACGGATGTGGAAAAAGAGAAGTCAGGACATGGGAAACGAAGAATCCGGATGTTAGACGGAACGGAGGGTGTGTGTGATGGGGGAGGAGGGAGGACAGGGGGAAAAAAGAAGTTTGGAGAAACTGGCTATCCTTTGTGCAGCGATCCGTACCAAACGAGGGAGACAGTGACTGAATCACAGAGGGGAAAGCTAGATGGAGAGCCGGACTTTTTCCTCTTTGATTTCTTCTTGTGCTTTGCTGCCTCTGTGGCTGAACTGTCCGACTACTCGTGTTTATGTGATTGTTCGGTGGTAAGGACAAGATACTTCATGGCACACTGTCCTCCTTTCTTCCTGCGACACTTTACAGTATGTTTTGTCTATGAATAATAATGGTAGTCGGTTTATAAGACAACGACAACGATATATGTTTACTAGTCAGTGGTTTTCTTGTGCCTTTTATTGATTCATTATAAGTTTTTTGTTGTTGTTTCTTTACTTATAATTTTGTCATTTTTGTTGTCGTTGTTGTTGTAGTTGTTTTCTTCTTCTACTACTTCTCCTCGTCCTCCTCCTCGTCCTCCTCCTCCTCCTCCTTCTTCTTCTTCTTCTTCTTCGTCTTCTTCTTCTTGTACTTCTTTTGTACTTATTCAGTCTTGTGGAGAGCTATAAGTATTTTAACGAGTTTGTTTTTGTTGTAAGTAAGTCATTAACGCAGTTGTAACAGCAACACACTTATAGCGCTTGATTATGGGTTCAACCCTGGGGCGAGTGTGGTTCTGTTTTCTTACTTAAATACCTTGCCAAAGCATAGGACTTATGAGCAAGCTTAAGGTTTATATACGATGATCAGTTTGGATCTTCTGCATCACATGGCATCAGTGACACCAGTGCATGTGGCATTCATTCCAATCACGGAGTCGTTATCTTGAGAAACGGAAACAGAAACTGTAGTTGAAACAACTGTCGTTTCTTTACCTTTTCAGTCAAGGGGGGTGGGGGGGTGGGGAGGCTAAGTTTGCGAACTCTTACCTGACCTGGAGAGTTGCTTGATTCCAGAGGCGTTGCTACCTAATAATGACCACCTTTTGCCGAAAACATAGACAGGAAACATGGACCTTAACAAAGCAGATGGAGAAAAGTCTTGATGAGACGTATACTCGCATATTGAGGATGGCATTAAATGTCTCTTGGAAGCAGCACATGACTAAGGAAGAGCTATATGGATACCTCCCTAAAGTTAGTGACAAGATAAGAACACGTAGGCTTCGTCTAGCTGGTCACTGTATGCGACATCCAGAGGAAGTTGCTTCACAACTTGTACTTTCAGTGTATCTATCACGAGAACATGCCATCCTATCTTGCCAACCTCCTGCAGGGTTACAAACCTTCTCGAACGCTCCGCTCTTCTGACACCTCACTGTTGACTGTTCCTCGCTTCTCTCTAGACACCTTTGGTAAAAAATCTTTCTCTGTCTTTGGCCCAAATGTATGGAACTCTCTACCACTGTCTCTCAGAAAAACTAAGTGTTTCTCAACCTTCAAACGGCACCTGAAAACCCACCTCTTTCAAACTCATCTAACCTGAAGAGTCTTAGTTTGCAAGTCTGTCATCAGACTAATCTTTCCTGCCTGTATAACAGTATTTTGTATAAGGGCCTATAGAGCAAGGTGTGTGTGTGCATGCATGTGTGTATGTGTGTGTGTGTGTGTGTGTGTGTGTGTGTGTGTGTGTGTGTGTGTGTGTGTGTGTGTGTGTGTGTGCTTGAGTGAGCATGTGTGTGTATCACTGTATGTGTACAGCTGAGGAAGGGATAGGGGAGAAATTGAGTGGGAAAGAGACTGAAATACTTTAAGAAACTTTTTCAAATCTTTGTTTGTATGTAAATTGTGATGTATGATATGCGAATAGTTCATAATTTGTGAGGAATTTTGATTGTCAAGGTATTAATGCTGTAATACTGAAGTTGTAATGTTTTTCCTGTATATGGATTAGAATTTTTCTGTTTTTATCTTCATTCAAAATATTGATTATAATTTTATGTACAACTATTGCATGCATAAACACACACACACGCATGCAAACATAGCACACGCACACACACACACACACACACTCTCTCTCTCTCTCTCTCTCACACACACACACACACACACACACACACACACACACACACACACACACACACACATTCTTACAAACACACGCGCACAGCAACGCACACGCACGCACACACACATGTACCCAAACACGTACGCAAGCACACACACGCAGCAATATATAAACACAGTATGCCTCTTTATTCATATGAAAAATCTGTTAATCTTTCTTCATTACATAAGTCAGTGTTTAAATTTTAATATTGTGTGGTTTCTTATGTGTCTTCTTACTTGTATAGCTTTAATGTTTGTTGTTATCTTATTGTGTATGTAATTGTGAATATTTTTTATCACTTTTTGCCTTTCTTTCGAAATGTAAAGCGCTGGTGAGCATGTTTTTATATGGAATATGCGCTATACAAATAAACATTATATTATTATTATTATTACTGTGGCAGCCAACTGGAGGGGAGTGAACAGGGGAAAGAAGACAACAGACTTCATTGATCTTCTCAAAAGGGACACTGGCCTCGAAAACATCGATGAGATCAGGGCAATTATGTAGGACAAGATCAAGTGGAAGGAGTACGTCACAGAGGCTCGATCGGGAGATGGGCCAAACTGAACTGAACTTTTGCCGAGGCTCTTTCCAACAGATCGGGTTTCTGTTATACTGTTCCAGACAGAGAGAGCGAGTGTTGATGAGTCTTCCTCGATCTCGACCTGAAGGTCAGAGTACCAGCCTTACTTGGCCCAAACTTTGTTTAAAATGAAGAATGAATTTCTGCTGCGTTTTGATGTCATCGTTTGTTTAGAATCTTTTTTTTTTTTTCATGTGTTCCGATTTTTTTTTCAAATGGGTGTACGCACAGTGTTGTACCATACTGTGCTGTTAGTATGTTGTTGCCTAGTGTGAAATATTCCGTTTTCGGTAGGTATGCAGATTTCCATAAGTCATCAGAAAATGACATGACTTGTAGAATCCGTGACGTCCATAGTTGATATTAAGCTTGCGTATACACACACAGGGAATGTAGGCATTAACAGGTCTGAAAACATGTTGATCTGGTAGCTCTGGAAAAAAAAACCCACCCATTACCCACCAGGCGGGAGGTACCCAAGCAGGATCGAACCATTCCGATTGGAAATCTGACGTCTGACTGGCTTGGCTACCTCGCCCATCAGGCAGTTAGGATTCGCGTTTGTCAGTGGATGAGAGAAGACAGACAGACAACAGACAGGCAGACAAATGGAATGATTGATCGATTCTATCGATTGGATGGTCGATTGATTGACCGATCGATTGACTGATCGGGAGATTAATTGATCGATCGATCGATTGCTTATTCAGGGCTCCCACTTTTCCGCGAATTCGCGGAATTCCGCTAAAACCGAGTGAGAATCCGCGAAATTTTTTTTAAAAACTATGAAAAAACCCAATAAATTAAGTTCAGATATGTGTCTGATTGCGCCATTTTAAACGTAAATTTTCAAAATTTTCCAGGTGGGCAAGTCCCCCCCCCCCGGACCCCCCCCCCCCCCCCCCGATTTTCAGGGATTTTGCTTTTCCTCAGTGGAGCCCTGTTTATTGATGTATCGACCGACTTGATTCATTTGTTTATTTTGTTTTTACATGCTTTTTTTTTTCCCCATTTGTTCTTTTTTTTCCAGTGAGGTACCGATTCAGGTAAAGGGTTGGGTTATGCCTGTTTGAAATTATTGAACTACAGTTTCTAAGTAGTTGTCTGGAGATGTTCAGATTCGGTAAAGGCTGATCCAACTGAAAAAATATCGTTGACACAAGGACATCTATCTGCACGCGGACCCTCTCGTCGATCTAAATCATTTTCCTGACTCGTCCGTCTGTCTGTCTGTCTGTCTGTATCTTTTCGTACGTCCGTCTATGTATGTCTCTCTGTGTCGTCTGCCCGTATCTCTCTCTCTCTCTCTCTCTCCTCTCTCTCTCTCTCTCTCTCTCTCTCTCTCTCTCTCCTCTCTCTCTCCTCTCCCCTCTCTCTCTCTGTCTCTGAGCCTGACTGTCTTTCTGTCCGGTCTCTCTCTCTCTCTCTCCTCTCTCTCTCTCTCTCTCTCTCTCCTCTCTCTCTCTCTCTCTCTCTCTCTTCTCTCCCTCCCTACACACCGAAGAACGAAGGGGAGCAACTGTTGTGGGGCTAGCACGTATTTCGGAGTTTCTAGGTAGTCGACCTTGCAATGTTTTCATCACGTTGAACAGGCACTGTTGGTTGTTTTATACAGTTGTCTATTTATTGAGTTCTTATTCTCCGTCTTTTGCAAATCATCGTCATCATCGTCGTCATCATTTCGTCATCATCATCATCATCATTGTCATCGTCATTGCTATTATAATGGAAATTATTATTATTGACATCATCATTATTATTGTTATTAATATCATTGCAGTTATTATTATTATAATTATTGTTATTATTACTATTGCTATTATTATCATAATCATAATAATAATTATTATTATCATCATCATCATGATCGTCATCTTAATCATCATTATTTAGTTACTCGCCTTAGCTTACAACAGAGGAACAAGAAGGGAGAATTGTATATACGTTTAACACAAGCGCGCGCGCGCACGCACGCACACACACGCACGCATATACCCACACACGCTCACACATAATCACACACACAAACGCAAGTACGCGCGCGTGGACACATACATACACAGATACACGCAGACACGCGCACGCGCGCGCCGCACACACACACACACACACACAACATACACACACACACACACACACACACACACACACACACACACACACACACACACACACCACAACGCGGCGCCGTGCGTATACGCGGTAAAACATTTTGTTTGTAAAACTAAAAACGAATCTAAAGCACACGGACGCACACACTTTTCATATTTAGATCTTCGTAAGGCAGGAAAAAAACATTCTACGTCATTAATCAATTTCTCTCTCTCTCTCTCTCTCTCTCTCTCTCTCTCTCTCTTCTTCTCTTTCTTTCTCTCTCGCTCTCTCTCTCTCGCTCTCGCTCTCGCTCTCTCTGTCTTTTGCTCACTCGCTCGCTCTCGCTCTTGTGTGTCTGTCTCTGCCTGTCTGTTTGTCTCTCTGTCTCTCTGTTTTCTGTCTGCCTCTTTAGCTAGCTATCTGTCTATATCTAATCTATCTATCTATTATCTGTCTGTCTAGCTATCTATCTGTCCTTATCTATTTATCTATCTGTCTGTCAGCTATCTATCTGTTTTATCTCTGTCTGTCTATCTTTCCATCTATCTGTATCTCTCTTGCCAGGTAAGAATATGTAAGACAAGTCATGTAAGCTTAAAACTCTGGGTCCTTGAATCCTAAAGGGTCATACAATCCATCAACCAATTTTACCTACTTAATTATATATTTATTATTTCATCTATTCCACTTTGGGTATGAGTGGATTTAACAGTTGTATGTAGTGTGTGAATGCGGCGTGCTTGCTTTCAGTAAGGGCAGAGTGTAATACGATTGTACTACTGCGTGTTTTGCAGTTCTTCATCCTTTTTAGTATTAAGGTCAACAGATCGATTAATCGAGATGTAGACGACAGAAGAAGCTACTATACAACAGACAGACAGACAAACGGACAGACAAACGGACAAACAAAGGAGAGAACGATGTTTATTGCCAACGGAAGAAAGCCAATAGAGCTGACTGACCAAATTACGCAATAACCTGATGACTTACACTCTCTTCATTCATGTCAGCAACAGCTGGCGTCCAGACATAACTCACTCAGATTAAATCTTGCAATGACGGCCGTGATAGCTAAGTGGTCAAAACAATTCCTGATCAGAAGGTTTGAGTTCGACGAACCTTCATAATTATGCCTGAGCAGCGTCTGGTGAAAAGAAGGTGGAGATATTGTTCAGTCTCATAGGTCAGTATGGGTAAAACTCTGCTTTTTACCCTTTGTCTCATGCACCCTGTCCACTAGCATCCTGCATTGTCGACTATGCTAGCAAAGTTAAAACCTAACCCTTTTGAATCCCTCACCCTAACCACCAGCTTCTTGCTGGAAGCTGTTGGAGGATTGAAGGGTTGTTTTTGTACTTGGTGGATAGGGTGCGAAAGTCACAGGGTTATGCAGCGCAGAACATTGAAAGAAAATAACGCGTGTGAAAAATACTTTTAGCGCTGTCAGAGTTCTGTGGGTCGTGGAAAGGAAGAATACTCAAAATTCACACCCACCCAAGGCTGCGCATGCAAGACTGTCCCGTAACGTATTGCTTGCCCATTGTGGTCGAAACAACGTGCGTATATATACGCATATGGGAGAACGTTAGCAGAACGACTACAAATGAAACAAAAAACAACGTAAAACGAAAACACGACAAAAACAGTCATTACATCCTCTCTTCACGAAAGAAAATAAATAAATGAATAAATAAACAAATAAGCAAAAGAGATAAGAAAATAAAACAAAACCAGCCGCCCTGCACAGTCCATTTCAACACAAGAGATTTTGAGAGGGGGAGAGAGAGAGAGAGAGAGAGAGAGAGAGAAAATGGGAGGGAGGGGGAGAGAGGAAGGGGGGAGAAAAAGACAGATAAATAGACTGATAGACAGACAGAAAGAAAGAGATAAAACAAGGAGAGAAGAGAGACAGACATAATGAAGAGAGAGAGAGAGAGAGAGAGAGAAGAGAGAAAATTGTGGGAGAAAAAGACAGACAAATCGACAGACGGAGAGACTGACAGACAAACAAACAGACAGAAAGAAAGAGAGATAAAACAGGGAGAGAAGAGAGAGAGAGAGAAACAGAATAGATTGATAGAGAGAAAGAGAGAGAGAGAAGATAGACAGAAGTGGGTTGGGTGGGGGTGAAACTTTGCTGCAAAAAAAAAAAAAAATTGACAGGTAGACGGAAAGACAGGAAAACAGAAAAGAAAAGAGGTGACTATTTATTGTCTATAAGTTGACTGAATGAACCAAACAACATAACCTGATGACTTACAGCCTTGCCGTTCTTGTCAGCGGCAGCTGGTGCCCCCGTCATCACTCAACTGAAATTAAAGTCTACATGCAAAACAAAACTCACGTATGAAAGAAAGAAGGAGAGAAGAGAGAGAGAGAGAGAGAGAGAGAGAGAGAGAGAGAGAGAGAGAGAGAGAGAGAGATAGAGAGATGCACAGACCCACAGACAGACAAAAGACTTAGAGATGGAGAGAATGTGAGAGATGCAGAAACAACACACACACACAACACACACACACACACACACACACACA
>CM060305.1:46041319-46061319 GCA_030674185.1 Monoplex corrugatus
ATAATAAATAAACAGTCCAAAAAGTTTGAAAGGTTTATCAAATATTCAGAATTGAAATCAGAGATTTTCGCTTTTGGTACAGTTCTGGAAACCATTTTAACATCCACAGATAATAATAATTTTATTGAAAAAATACATAACGTACAAATGAACAAAACAAATTCATAAAACTGTACCTTTCAAGTATTACTGTTTGGAAGAAATGCTTGAAGTGACTAACTTACAACTCTTCGAAATATATTTAAAAAAAAAAAAAAAAAAAAAAACAGAACGAATGAAAGATTACATGAACTATCGATTTTTACATCTCTAGATGAAATGGCATTTTAGAGGGAAAACAAAGATGGACAATTATCTATCTGAATTTTTATATAGCTTTAATGACACTTTACAGAAAACGAAATCGGATAATCATTTAGATTGTGAATTTTCTACAAGGGAAACGTGTAACGGGCGTTCGATTTATTTTCATGATACGTTATTTTCGGACAACACGCAGGCATACAAGTTGTCGTCAGACTTTGGCAGTCGATATAGTCATAAAGTATTATCGAAAGGATAAGAACTACATACGAACTGTGTTCAATAGATAGTATTTTAAGTCAAAATAACAGCCGTAAAACGGCCAAGTCAAAGCAACAGCCGTAAAACGGCCAAGTCTAAATAACAGCCGTAAAACGGCCAAGTCTAAATAACAGCAGTAAAACGGCCAAGTCTAAATAACAGCCGTAAAACGGCAAGTCTAAATAACAGCAGTAAAAACGGCCAAGTCTAAATAACAGCCGTAAAAACGGCCAAGTCTAAATAACAGCCGTAAAACGGCCAAGTCTAAATAACAGCAGTAAAACGGCCAAGTCTAAATAACAACCGTAAAACGGCCAAGTCTAAATAACAGCAGTAAAACGGCCAAGTCTAAATAACAGCCGTAAAACGGCCAAGTCTAAATAACAGCCGTAAAACGGCCAAGTCTAAATAACAGCCGTAAAACGGCCAAGTCTAAATAACAGCAGCAAAACGGCCAAGTCTAAATAACAGCAGTAAAACGGCCAAGTCTAAATAACAGCAGCAAAACGGCCAAGTCTAAATAACAGCAGCAAAACGGCCAAGTCTAAATAACAGCAGCAAAACGGCCAAGTCTAAATAACAGCGTAAAAACGGCCAAGTCTAAATAACAGCAGCAAAACGGCCAAGTCTAAATAACAGCGTAAAACGGCCAAGTCTAAATAACAGCAGTCAAAAACGGCCAAGTCTAAATAACAGCGTAAAACGGCCAAGTCTAAATAACAGCAGTAAAACGGCCAAGTCTAAATAACAGCAGTAAAACGGCCAAGTCTAAATAACAGCAGCAAAACGGCCAAGTCTAAATAACAGCCGTAAAACGGCCAAGTCAAAGTAACAACCGTAAAACGGCCAAGTCTAAATAACAGCAGCAAAACGGCCAAGTCTAAATAACAGCCGTAAAACGGCCAAGTCTAAATAACAGCGCTAAAACGGCCAAGTCTAAATAACAGCAGTAAAACGGCCAAGTCTAAATAACAGCGCTAAAACGGCCAAGTCTAAATAACAGCCGTAAAACGGCCAAGTCTAAATAACAGCGTAAAACGGCCAAGTCTAAATAACAGCAGCAAAACGGCCAAGTCTAAATAACAGCGTAAAACGGCCAAGTCTAAATAACAGCAAAACGGCCAAGTCTAAATAACAGCGTAAACGGCCAAGTCTAAATAACAGCAGCAAAACGGCCAAGTCTAAATAACAGCCAGTAAAACGGCCAAGTCTAAATAACAGCAGCAAAACGGCCAAGTCTAAATAACAGCAGTAAACGGCCAAGTCTAAATAACAGCAGTAAAACGGCCAAGTCTAAATAACAGCAGTTAAAACGGCCAAGTCTAAATAACACAGTAAAACGGCCAAGTCTAAATAACAGCAGCTAAAACGGCCAAGTCTAAATAACAGCAGCAAAACGGCCAAGTCAAATAACACCGAAAACGGCCAAGTCTAAAGTAACAGCGCAAAACGGTTCCTAAGTCAAGATAACAGCAGTAAAACGGCCAAGTCTAAATAACAGCCGCAAACGGCCAAGTCAAAGTAACAACCGTAAAACGGCTTGCGGCTAAGTCAAAGTAACAACCGTAAAACGGCCAAGTCTAAATAACAAGCCGTAAAACGGCCAAGTCAAATAAAATAACCGTAAAACGGCCAAGTCAAGTAACAGCCTGAAAACGGCCAAGTCAAATAACAGCCGTAAAATGGCCAAGTTCTAAATAATAGCCGCAAAACGGCCAAGTCAAAATAACAGCTGTAAAACGGCCAAATCAAAGCATTTGTTTTCAATCTAGTTTATTCGAACGGCCAAATCAAAGCATTTGTTTTCTATCTAGTTTATTCAGACATAAGACGGCTAAGTTAGATTATTAATCTTTTCATTTTAATTTATTTTGACATACGATAGCGTAGGTAAAATTCCTTATCTTTTTTCAGTCTGGTGAATTCTGACATGAGATGGCCAAGTCAAAAGTATCATCAGTCTTTTCAGTCTGGTTTATTCAGGCATGAAATGGTCAAGACAAATTACCAATCTCTTTATTCTAATATGTTCAGGCATACGATTTTCTAGGCAAATTGCCAGTGTATTTTACACATCAGATTTTTTTAACCAAACTGCCAATCTTTTCAATTTTAGTGTATTCACACATCAGATTTTTTTTAACCAAACTGCCAATCTTTTCAATTTAGTGTATTCACACATCAGATTTTTTTTAACCAAACTGCCAATCTTTTCAATTTAGTGTATTTACACATCAGATTTTTTTAAACCAAACTGCCAATCTTTTCAATTTAGTGTATTTACACATCAGATTTTTTTAAACCAAACTGCCAATCTTTTCAATTTAGTGTATTCACACATCAGATTTTTTTTTAACCAAACTGCCAATCTTTTCAATTTAGTGTATTTACACATCAGATTTTTTTTAACCAAACTGCCAATCTTTTCAATTTAGTGTATTCACACATCAGATTTTTTTTAACCAAACTGCCAATCTTTTCAATTTAGTGTATTTACACATCAGATTTTTTTAAACCAAACTGCCAATCTTTTCAATTTAGTGTATTCACACATCAGATTTTTTTTAACCAAACTGCCAATCTTTTCAATTTAGTGTATTTACACATCAGATTTTTTTAACCAAACTGCCAATCTTTTCAATTTAGTGTGTTCACACATCAGATTTTCTAGCCACATTACCAGTCTTTTCGAACACGAGGTGGTCTATCCAAAGAATCAACCTTTACAGATACCAGACGGTCAAGTTAAATTAACCAATCTTCTGAGTCTAATATATTCAGATATGTGATTATCTAACGAACTGATGAATCCGTTTTCACTGTAGTATATATAATCAGACATCAGATGTTCTAACCAAATCACGAAAGTTTTCTTTCTTGTATATTCAGACATCAGACGGCTAAGCCAGATGAAGATTTTTCTTCAGCCAGAAATATTTAAACATCAGATGTCCTCACCAAAATTGCCTGTCTTTTCAGTTCAGTATAATCAGACATGTGGTCAGTCCAGATGACCCATCATTTTCATCCTGGTGAATTCTGGCACATTTGGCATTATTAGTTTAGTACAGGTGTGCAACAGGCTTGTTTTGTCTGGCCATGATTATTCTTGGGAAAGTACGATGGTGGTTTCCTTTTGCCTTCCATCGGTTGGTGTACGGTCTCTCCGCCAACCTTTGTCGTTCCCACAACAACCTACAAGGAAGTAGGGGTGATTTTTTTTTTTTCAGGGTTTACTCCCTTATAACCTTTATTCTCTTCCGAGATAACCACAAAGGCAATGGTGCTATTTACCCATAGCTGGGGGTCTGGTTTGTGGGCACCAGGGCATATCCACACGCCGGTGGGCCTGCGTGCCGCACGTCTGGTGGCCAGACCTCCTCCGAGTCACACACACACACAAACACAAACACACACACAGACACCACACACACACACACACACACAACACACACACACACACACACACACACACACACACACACACCACACACACACACACACACACAAAACCACACACACACACACACACACAGACAACAGGCTTATTAGTTTCTGTCAGACAGAAAAATCGGTAGCTTATCGTGAGCCCTGGTTGTGGCGCAGATGTGGTGGGCTTTGTTTTCATTACCAGCGAGAAGAGAACTGTATCGTCGATGCTAATGAAGATAGAAAGAACACGCACACACACGCACACAACACACACACACACACACACACACACACACACACACACACACACACACACACACACACACACACACACACACACACACACACACACACACACACACACACACACACACACACACACACAGATAGACATAAATAGACAGATAATCAGTCAGACAGGTGACAGACAGTTAGATTGATTGATTCATGATACATAGGTAGGTAGACAGACAAAACTGACCAGGCAGACAGACTGACAGGTAGGTTATTACGTTTGTACGTAGATAGATAGGTAGGTAGGTAGGTAGATAGATAGATAGATAGATAGATAGATAGATAGATTCATACATATTCATTTTCATATTTTTGGGTCTCGGTGGATTTTACCGTATTTAACTGGGGCTGTTGTCCCCGTTGAGGGCGCGGTGCTAAGTCACCCACTTTTTATATTTCTTTTGTGTGTGTGTGTGTGTGTGTGTGTGTGTGTGTGTGTGTGTGTGTGTGTGTGTGTGTGTGTGTGTGTGTGTGTGTGTGTGTGTGTGTGTGTGTGTTAGTTAGACTTCAGAAAGGCAAGGAGTATAATTGGCGTTTGGGGGTAGAGACCTGGGAAATGAACCTATCTGCCCAATATTTTATACCAGAACAGCCGGCCATATAGAAAGACAGACCTTAATATTGATAATAATAACAGCAGTGATGATGATAATAGTGATGATGATGATGATGATGATGATGATATAACAGCACAAATAACAAAAACGATAATAGTAATAAGAAATAGAAGAAGAAGAAGAAGAATGATAATACTCATACTGATGATGATGATGATAATGATAATAATAATGATAGTAATGATGATGATAATAATAATGATAATAATAATATTAATGATAATAATAATGATAATAATAATAATACCATTTGCATAGCACAAACGGTTCATGTCCATGAGTTCTTGTTGCATGGAAGAAAGAAACAAGCAATAAAGCCCCAGTGTTTTGTAAATTGTATACGTCTACAGTTGCATAAATACATATAACTAGACAGACAGAAGCAGAGACTGAGGCAGAGAGAGAGAGAGAGAGAGAGAGAGAGGGGGGGGGGGGGAGAGGGAGACAGATACTAACAAAATGACAGCGACACTAACTTTTTATTTTCCAACTGTAGAAGTTATTGACTGAACCTTTCTAATTCATGATTTGGTTTGATGTTCTACACACTTGCCTATAACAAATTCAAATAAGTACAAACTCAAACGGAAGGGAAATAACAATAACAAGAACAGGAGACACTTGACACTTGATCGTCATAAAAGTAAGTTTTTTTGTGACATGAGGTGGGGACATTCCATAATAGAAATTTAGCGACCTTTACTCCACACATTTCCCTTCTTTTCTGTGACATACATCTCACATGTTGATACATTATCTACGTGGTCTTTTTGCTTTTCACAATTGCATTCAACACACAACTAATTGCAGGCAAAGTAAAATACATCCCTAGGGTATTTACAATTCTCTTGACCATAAGATAGATAGATAAGATAGAGAGAGAGAGAGAGAGAGAGAGAGGAGAGAGAGAGAGAGAGAGAACACGCACAAACACGCACGTACAGAGAGAGAGGGGGGAGAGAGAGAGAGATAGAGAGAGAGAAGATAGACATAATGAGAGATGGGGGGAGGGAGAGAGAGAGAGAAAGAGAGAGCACAAATGAAATATTGGTATAATGGCATGCTAAATATTGGCGCATCTTAACGTGAGCTTGCTCATGAAAGATCCATAATAAAACAACAAAGCAGCATAAATATATCAAAATGATATCAAAATAATTCAAAATTAAAACTTCAGTAACATCCGCACTTCAAAGAAAAAAGCCTTTTTATTTGAAACAGTGAACAGAGACGGTGTGCACATTGCGATGATATTCTCACGATATGAAAATAATTAAACCCAGCTCTCGTTCAAAAAGAGAGAGGCAAGGAGGAAGGAATTCAGGAACTCAAGAATTTTAAAACAACTCTTTTCATGTGGAAACGATAAGACACGAGACAGGGACGATAAGGGGAGGGGGAGAGAGGAGAGGAGAGGAGAGAAAAGAGAGAGAGAGAGAGAGAGAGAAGAGAGAGAGAGAGAGAGACGTCCGGATTTTTGATAAATGGAAGCCAACAACCACCTTTGCAATGAACTCACGAGACGCGAGAAGAAAGACAAACACACACACACACACACACACACACACACACACACACACACACACACACACACACACACACACACACACACACACACACACACACACACACACACACACACCACGCACACACAGAGACACACACTCACTCACGACACACACACACATACACACACACAGACACACACACAGACACACACACACACACACACACACAAACACACAGAAGCAAAGACAGACAGACAGAACCTCATCTCCAGTCATATTGCTTTACTCTACCTCCTACTTTCGTCTCTCAGTAATAGCACGCATTTAACACTTCAAGGGTTTTGTTTTTTGTTTTTGTTTTTGTTTTATTAAAAAAGACTGCTGTCATCAAAACAATCACTTGACATTTTCTTGGCTTGAGCCACACAATAAGAGGGTATTTATGTTTCTAACAGGTGCTCAAACAACGTTGCACCTGCCCCATTAGAAGGCACTTATGCTCAGAAAGGGTATGAGGGGAAGGTTGATAGGAGAAGAGCTTTTTGCTTGAAAGGTGGGATGGACAGGTATGTAGAAGGATGCTAATGGTGTGCTTAGGGGAAAGGTGGCTTTATGTTTGTTGGTTGGTTGGTTGGTAGGTTTGTGGAGGTGGTGGAGATTGATGATTCGGGTGGGTTGAGAGAAAGAGGATGACGTGTTTTGTGTGTGAGTGAGTGAGTGTGTGTGTGTGTGTGTGTGTGTGTGTGTGTTGTGTGTGTGTGTGTGTGTGTTTGTTTGTTTGTTTGTTTGTTTGTTTGTTTGTTTGTGTGTGTGTGTGTGTGTGTATGTGAGAGACAGAGAGAGACAGAGAGAGAGAGAGATCCGGAATTTTGATAAATGCAAGCCAGCAACCACCTTTGTAATAAACTCACAAGACACGAGAAGAACGACAGACAGACAGACAGAAACAAAGACAGACAGACACACAGACTGTCAGAACCTCATCTCAAGTCATATTGCCCTACCCTACTTACTACTTTCCTCTCTTAGTAATAGCACGCACTTAACACTTCAAGTTTTGTTTTATAAGCAAACTGCTTTCATCAAAAACAATCATTTGACATTTTCTTTGCTTGAGCCAGGCAATAAGAGGGTATTTATGTTTCTAACAGGTGCTCAAACACCGTTGCACCTGGCTTATTAGAAGGCACTTATGCTCAGAAAGGGTGGAAGGGGGAAGGCTGATATGAGAAGAGTGTTTTTGCTTGAAAGATGGGATGGACAGGGATATAAAAGGATGCTAAAGATGTGCGTAGGAGAAAGGTGGCTTTGTGTTGGTTGGATGGTTTGTTTGTGGGGTGGGGGGGGGGGTGGTGGAGATTGATGATTCGGGTGCGTTGAGAGAAAGAGGATGATGTGTTTTGTGTGTGTGTGTGTGTGTTGTGTGTGTGTGTTTGTTTGTTTGTGTGTGTGTGAGAGAGAGAGAGAGACAGACAGAGACAGAGAGAGAGAGATCCGGAATTTTGATAAAAGACAGAGACAGAGAGAGAGAGAGATCCGGAATTTTGATAAATGCAAGCCAGCAACCACCTTTGTAACAAACTCACGAGACACGAAAAGAATGACAGACAGACAGACATAAACAAAGACAGACACACACACACACACACACAGTCAGAACCTCATCTCAAGTCATATTGCCCTACCCTGCCTCCTACTTTCCTCTCTTAGTAATAGCACGCACTTAACACTTCAAGTTTTGTTTTTTAATCAAACTGCTTTCATCAAAACAATTACTTGAGATTTTCTTGGTTTGAGCCAGGCAATAAGAAGGTATTTATGTTCCTAACAGGTGCCCAAACACCGTTGCACCTGCCCCATTAGAAGGCACTTATGCTCAGAAAATAGGGGAGTGGGGGTTGATCAGATAAGGTTTTTTTTGCTTGAAAGGTGGGATGGGCAGGGATGTAGAAGGATGCTAATGGTGTGCGTAGGAGAAAGGTGGCTTTGTGTTTGTTGGTTGGTCGGCTTGTTTGTTGAGGTGGTAGGGGTTGATGTTTCGGGTGGGTTGAGAGAAAGAGGATGATGTGTTTTGTGTGTGTGTGTGTGTAGACAGACAGAACCTTATCTCCAGTCACATTACCTTACCCTACTTACTACTTTCCTCTCTTTGTAATAGCACGTATTTAACACTTCAAGGTTTGGTTTTTGTTGTTGTTGTTGTTTTTTTGAAAAACGAACAGCTTTCATCAAAACAATCACTTGACATTTTCTTGGCTTGAGCCAGGCGATAAGAGGGTATTTATGCTTCTAACAGGTGCTCAAACACCGTTGCCTTATTAGAAGACAGTTATGCTCAGAATGTGTGGTAGGGGGAAAGTTGATAGAAGTTTTTTTGCTTGAAAGATGGTATGGACGGGGATGTAGAAGGATACTAATGATGTGCGTAGGGGAAAGGTGGCTTTTTGTTTGTTTGTTGGTTTGTTGTGGAGGTGGTGGAGATTGATGTTCTGAGTGGATGGGAGAGCTAGAAAGGGGTGTTTCTTTTTTTGTATGTGTGTGTGAGGGAGTGAGTTTGTGTGTATTGTGTGTGTATGCGTGTAAGTGTGTATGTATGCGTGTGAGTATGGGTGGGGGTGGGTGGGTAGGTGAGTGGTTGTTTTTCTATGTCTGTATGTGTGTCTGTATATCTGTATGTGTGTACCGAACAGAAAAGTGCGTGTGCGTTTGTGTGGGTGTGTGCGCGTGTGTGAGAGTGTGTGTATATATGTGTCAGCGAGCGTGTGCATATGCACGCGTGTGTGTGTATGCCCTTGTGCATAGTGGAGTGCTTCCTGTAGTACTAAAGCATAAGGTCCTTTGTAGATCATGACATGGTTTTTAATTTGCTGTGCTGATCCGGATTTTTAGTTGTTACTGAACTACACCCCAAGTTCTTGAACCAGTCCTAGTTGATGATCTAGACTCCTAGTTGTTGCTATCTTACACCTAGTTATTGCTGACCCAGACACCTAGTTGTTGCTGATCTGGATTCCTACTTGTTGCTGATCCAGACACCTAGTTGTTGCTGATCCAGACACCTAGTTGTTGCTGATCCAGACACCTAGTTGTTGCTGATCCAGACACCTAGTTGTTGCTGATCCAGACACCTAGTTGTTGCTGATCCAGACACCTAGTTGTTGCTGATCTGGATTCCTACTTGTTGCTGATCCAGACACCTAGTTGTTGCTGATCCAGACACCTAGTTGTTGCTGATCCAGACTCCTAGTTGTTGCTGATCCAGACTCCTAGTTGTTGCTGATCCAGACTCCTAGTTGTTGCTGATCCAGACACCTAGTTGTTGCTGATCCAGACTCCTAGTTGTTGCTGATCCAGACTCCTAGTTGTTGCTGATCCAGACTCCTAGTTGTTGCTGATCCAGACTCCTAGTTGCTGATCCAGACTCCTAGTTGTTGCTGATCCAGACTCCTAGTTGTTGCTGATCCAGACTCCTAGTTGTTGCTGATCCAGACTCCTAGTTGTTGCTGATCCAGACTCCTAGTTGTTGCTGATCCAGACTCCTAGTTGTTGCTGATCCAGACTCCTAGTTGC
This sequence comes from Monoplex corrugatus, assembly GCA_030674185.1. Taxonomy (NCBI): domain Eukaryota; kingdom Metazoa; phylum Mollusca; class Gastropoda; order Littorinimorpha; family Ranellidae; genus Monoplex; species Monoplex corrugatus. The sequence goes on from CM060305.1 coordinate 46,051,305, forward strand.
TGATCCAGACTCCTAGTTGTTGCTGATCCAGACTCCTAGTTGCTGATCCAGACTCCTAGTTGCTGATCCAGACTCCCAGTTATTGCTGAACTAGACCCCTACTTGTTGCTTATCTGAACACCTAGTTGCTGCTGATCGAGACTCCTAGTTGTTGCTGATCCAGATTCCTACTCATTGCTGATCTGGACTCCTAGTTGTTGCTGATCTGGACACCTAGTTGTTGCTGATCTGGACTCCTTGTTGCTGATCCAGACTCCTAGTTGTTGCTGATCTGGACTCCTTGTTGCTGATCTGGACTCCTTGTTGCTGATCCAGACTCCTAGTTGTTGCTGATCTGGACACCTAGTTGTTGCTGATCTGGACTCCTTGTTGCTGATCCAGACGCCTAGTTGTTGCTGATCCAGACTCCTAGTTGTTGCTGATCTGGACACCTAGTTGTTGCTGATCTGGACTCCTTGTTGCTGATCCAGACTCCTAGTTGTTGCTGATCTGGACTCCTTGTTGCTGATCTGGACACCTTGTTGTTGCTGATCTGGACGCGTAGTTGTTGCTGATCTGGACTCCTTGTTGCTGATCTGGACTCCTTGTTGTTGCTGATCTGGACTCCTTGTTGTTGCTGATCTGGACACCTAGTTGTTGCTGATCTGGACACCTAGTTGTTGCTGATCTGGACGCGTAGTTGTTGCTGATCCAGACTCCTAGTTGTTGCTGATCTGGACTCCTTGTTGCTGCTGATCTGGACACCTAGTTGTTGCTGATCTGGACTCCTTGTTGTTGCTGATCTGGACGCGTAGTTGTTGCTGATCTGGACGCGTAGTTGTTGCTGATCCAGACACCTAGTTGTTGCTGATCCAGACACCTAATTGTTGCTGATCTGGACTCCTAGTTGTTGCTGATCCAGACACCTAGTTATTGCTGATCCAGACACCTAGTTGTTGCTGATCCAGACACCTAGTTGTTGCTGATCCAGACACCTAGTTGTTGCTGATCTGGACTCCTAGTTGTTGCTGATCCAGACACCTAGTTGTTGCTGATCCAGACACCTAGTTGTTGCTGATCCAGACACCTAGTTGTTGCTGATCCAGACACCTAATTGTTGCTGATCCAGACACCTAGTTGTTGCTGATTCAGACACCTAGTTGTTGCTGATCCAGACACCTAGTTGTTGCTGATCCAGACACCTAGTTGTTGCTGATCCAGACACCTAGTTGTTGCTGATCCAGACACCTAGTTTTTGCTGATCCAGACACCTAGTTGTTGCTGATCCAGACACCTAGTTGTTGCTGATCCAGACACCTAGTTGTTGCTGATCCAGACACCTAGTTGTTGCTGATCCAGACTCCTAGTTGTTGCTGATCCAGTCACCTAATTGTTGCTGATCCAGACTCCTAGTTGTTGCTGATCCAGACACCTAGTTGTTGCTGATCCAGACACCTAGTTGTTGCTGATCCAGACACCTAGTTGTTGCTGATCCAGACACCTAGTTGTTGCTGATCCAGACTCCTAGTTGTTGCTGATCTGGACTCCTAGTTGTTGCTGATCCAGACTCCTAGTTGTTGCTGATCCAGACTCCTAGTTGTTGCTGATCCAGACACCTAATTGTTGCTGATCTGAACACCTAGTTGCTGATCTGGACACCTAGTATTATTTTGATGTTCTTGTTTGTACTGGTCACTTTTTTGTTACCATTACTGCTTTACTTCTGTTTCTGTTGCTGCTGCTGCTGTGCTGTTGTTTGTTGTTGTTGTTTGTTGTTGTTGAAGTAGTAATAGTTGTTGCTGCTGGCTCAATTAGATATTTTTTGTTTGTTTGATTTTCTGAACTCCTTGGTTCGTGCAGATGATTTAAGTATTTCATCCGTTTGGAGATGCTATTCTGATATCATCTTCGTCCGCTTCCTCCTCCTCCTCCTCTCTCTCTCTCTCGCTCCCCTGCCACCTTTAAATTTTTGTCTGTCTGTCTGCCTGTCCTCTTTCTATCTTTCAGATGATTTTTGTTCTATGTCTGTCTGTCTGTCTCTATCTCTATCTCTGTCTGTCTGTCTGTCTGTCTCTCCCCCATCTTCCCCTCTCTAACCTCGCACACTCCACTTCACCGCATCTCTCTCATGGCACTTAGTTCATGTTTTTCATCTGTGGTTTTTTACCGTGTACAACAGAGATAAATAAATGAGAAAGATGTATCATGTCCTCTTTTATTCTCAAGTGATGCTTTCATGTTTCAGTTTTCATCTATTTATCTTCATAGATAACCTCCTCATGTTCACACTTAAATGAACTGTGTGTTTCGTAAACAAAACAGATTGGTCAAGATATTCCAATCAACTTGTTTTTGTTCATAATAACAATGATACTAGCATATCACATGCCTAAAGTTCACAGAACGTTCTGAGAGTTTAGTAATGTTGGATTTTATTACTTTTTTTTATAGCTTAGTAGTGTTGGATTCTATTACTTTTTATCGGGAATTAACGAAACAGAAATTGTAAAGAAAGTATAGAATAAACTGAAAAAAAAATTTAAACCATAGCATGACCTGGAAAAAAGTAAATATTTTCTTTGACCGCCATTATCTTATTTTGAAACGAAAAAATTGACACGCACGCACGCACACACGCACGCACGCACACACGCAATCACACACCACACACACACACACACACACACACACACACACACACACACACACACACACACACACACACACACACACACACACACACACTCACAAAGAAGCACACTCACATAATTATGTCCAATTTCCTGGTTTAAATGAAAACTGTTCACCAGCTGAAACAAGTTTTTATGAGATTTTCAAGTTAATCTTTTATTTCAAAATCTATAGAAAATAACTGTCACGGACTTTAAGATACAGCAGTAATATTTTTTTGTATTTTCGTTATAGATGAAACTCGGGTTAATATTCATCCAAAATGAACGAGTCAAGACGGTACATCTACGTATGTCAAGGTCGAACGGCTTAAGTGGGAGTAGGAAAAAAGAAAAAAAAAGAAAAAGCAGAGTCGCAGGGGAATAAACTCTTATCTCTGTTTCATGATTGCCTCCCTTGACTTATTTCGCTTGATGCCAGCGGGGTATTAGATCTGCATGGGCTTGTGTAGATGGGGACTATACGTTGCTTCATCTTGTAGTTCACATGTTTGTGTCCAACTTTTAGATATGAATTGGTGAAGTCAGTAAGGGTGATTGCTGGACCATCTCTCATGTCACATCTCGATGTCAGTCATTGGAGAACTTACGTAATTTGCTTCAAATTCCTTTTTCGGCACTTGCTTGCATTATGTACGTGAGTGTGTGTGTGTGTGTGTGTGTGTGTGTGTGTGTGTGTGTGTGTGTGTGTGTGTGTGAGAGAGAGAGAGAGAGAGAGAGAGGTGTGTGTTAGTGAGTGTGTGATGTGTGTGTGTGTATGTGTGTGTGTGTATGTGAGGGGAGTGGTGGTGTGGTGTGGTGTGTGTGGTGTGTGTGTGTGGTGTGTGTGTGTGTGTGTGTGTGTGTGTGTGTGTGTGTTGTGTGCGCGCGCGCGCGAGCACGCGCTGTCCTGCAACAGGAGCATGCTTATTTCATTCATTTCTAATATCCAGCACATCACCAAACCCAGATTCATTCAGTTGCAATCATGGATTCTGTAGTCCTCTAAAGAAAATAAAAACTGTACGAGTCAGATCACCATGAGCCCACTCCCACTAATGAATAAGACCCTGCACCGTTGCCAGTCTTTTACTCTGGAATTCAATCAAAAAGTGCCATTTTTGTTTGAAGAAGAAGAAGCAGGCTAGAATTAACATAATTTGCATCTTGCATGGTGAAAAGAGGTGTTAATGTTCTAATGTCGTGCAAATGTAGTTGATTTTTTCATTCAGTAAGTTTGTTGTTTCTTTTATTTGTATGTCTTTTTTAGTTATTTCTTTTTCATTTTAACTTATTTTCTTTTCTTTCTACTATTATCTCTCTCTCTCTCTCTCTCTCTCTCTCTCTCTTTTCTCTGTGTCTGTTAGTCTCCGTCTCTCAGTCTGTCTGTCTGTCTCTCTCTCTCTCTCTCTCACTCACACACACACACACACAAACACACACACACACACACACACAACACACACACTCTCTCTCTCTCTGTCTGTCTGTCTGCCTCTCTCTCTCTCTCTGTCTGTCTGCCTCTCTCTCTCTCTCTCTCTCTCTTCTCTCTCTCTCTCTCTCCTCTTCTCTCTCTCTCTCTCTCTCTGGTAAATGCATGAAATTGTATTCGACCAGGTTTATGCCTTGATTAATTTCCAGACTTCAAGATTTCAGTTACCTTTTGATTGGAAGCCTATGCGAAACATGGCCTACTTAGCCTCTGCTGGCGACCACGGTGGCGGAGTCAGATTGATTAATGTCCGATAAAATCGAGACTTGTTTCCAGAATTGTCTGATCAAAGTTCAGTAAGATATATGTGTGACGTCATTTGGCAACGCGTGTCGAGCAGAAAACACGAGGGGTAAAGTCGGCTCAAAACGAGACATGATCGTATGCACATGACCGACCGGATGAGAATGGCCTTCTGGGAAATCAAAAGGATATCGTCTGTGTTACGTCAGGGGGCGACTGATGTTTAGAAAAATCGCTGAACAGGATCCTAGGAGTGTTAAATGTCATGAATGACGAATAGAAAGAAATGGAAAGGGATGAATGAATGAATGAATTTTGTATTTATTTAATAAGGGTTTGAGGCAAGAAAGATTTCTTTTGCGATGTGTTTTAAGTAGATAAGGTTTGAGATTCATGATATGAATTATTCTCTCTACAAACTACAAGAGAGAGAGAGACGTAGAGCAACGGTTACATGATTTCTAGGTTAATTAGACCGAACTTAGTTGATCCTGAATCTCGTGACGCATGAGGCAGTCCAGGCGCTCAACTGTGCATGGTTCTCAGCCATTTGTTGACCAGTCTTAGTTTACTTTCCACCGTCTATTCCACATCATCCTGGACAGCTCTCTCTCTCTCTCTCTCTCTCTCTCTCTCTCTCTCTCTCTCTCTTCTCTCTCTCTCTCTCTCTCTCTCTCTCTCTCTCTGGCCTGTTAACGTCCGTTTAATGGCTTGACTTGCAGGTCTTGTTATGGGGAGCCTCAAGACATGCCCATACCTGGGTGGGGCCCAGAGTACCAGTGCCTTATCACTCTCTGAACAATCACCTCCCAAGCTCCCGACGCCACATGGTAGCCATTTCACCAAGGAAAGGGTGGCTGTTTTAACGCTACGTGACCTATTTGGACACCCGTCCCTGACGTCTTCATTTGTCCAGGATTCTATTCAGTCATCTGGTGTCAAAGGCGCCCTGTTTCTTCTCCAGGGTGGTCTTAAGATGCCATGTTTGGCAGTTGTAGAGCAGTGTTGTAATCATGTTCGAATTTTCAACTTCAGTTTAATTGAAAGAATACATTGTCTTCCATTCCCTACTTTGTTCAGCTTGTTGGATGTTGCTATTGCCTTTCCAGTCCGGTATTTAAGTTCACTATTGCTGCTGATGGTACTGCCGAAGTACGTAAAATTGTCCGTCTCCTTGACCTTCTTTTGGTTAATAAAGATATCATTGGCGGCTGACGTTCCCCGCTCAGCATGCTTTTGGCCTTTTTGGCCATCCTGCATATAACTGCAGCTGATGTCAGCCACGAGCTACCAAAGATGTTGATGTTACTGTTCATATCAATTATGTCGTCAGCAACGTCGACATCAGATAGATCCTAATCCTCAGTCCACTGGATTCCTTTTCCTTGATTTGCGTGTTTCAGCTCCCAGTCAATGGTAATCGCGATGAGAAGAGGTAAGTGAGGTAAGAGAATACACACTTGTCTGACGTCAGTGAAGACTTCGAGCCAGTCGCGGTCGCCATATTCTGTCCTGATTCGACATTCGGAGTTGCCATAGATTTACTCTGTGGTTGATACAACTTTTGGTGGAATGTCATAGTACTTCAGGATCTTTCAACGTGATGGTTGGAACATTTCGAAAGCTTTTTTGATGTCTATGTCTTTGTCGGTTTGTAAACAAAGTAACTGATGACTTGGTCCAAATAGGTCACGTAGCGTTAAAACAGCCACCCTTTCCTTGGTGAAATGGCTACCATGTGGCGTCGGGAGCTTGGGAGGTGATTGTTCAGAGAGTGATAAGGCACTGGTACTCTGGGCCCCACCCAACCCTCGCTTGTTTCTTTTTAACAATGAAAGTGATAGCGAGCGGAGTTTGAGAGCGATCGTCCAGGACGAAAGCTTCCTTGCTTTTCTCGGAGTTTCATGTCAACTGTGTCGCGCAGTCAGTCAAGAATGACCTGACATTAGACTTTTCCCGCAATTTATGGCAGAGTAATCTCTCTTCCAACTGTTGCATTCCGAAAAGTTTCTTTTTTCTTGTAGGACACAGACCACCTCCCCATTCTTCCAGTCCTCTGGGACAACTCGGGAGCTTCATACCTGGAGTCAGCAATCCAAGTGACGATACAGTCCCTTCCGCTCGTAAGCATCTCTGTTGTCATGCCGTCAAACTGAGGGGATTTGAGTTTATTTGACATCTTGACAGCTCTCGTAATCTCATCTCCAGTGAAGTTCTCAGTGTTGATAGGGAATAAGTGTAGTGGGTCTTCAGATTTAGCTGGGGTGGGTGGCTCCGGTCTGCTGAGGGCCTCTTTGAAATGTTCGGCTTATCTTGTAGGTTTGTCTTCACCCTTGGACAGTAGCGTGCCATGTGTCTGTGTGTGTGTGTGTACGTGTCTTGTGTGTGTGTGTGTACGTGTCTCTCTCTCTCTCTCTCTCTCTCTCTCTCTCTCTCTCTCTCTCCCTCTCTCTCTGTGCGTGCGTGCTTTCGTATGTGTGTGTGTGTTTGTGTGTCTGTCTGTCTGTGGTTCCTTAGCCTGCCATCATAGCACCAGATACCTTCTTTGCAATCAGATCGACAGCACGCATGTCGTTATGTTTGACGGCATCTTCGGCATATTCCACTTGCTTATTCAGCCATTACCTCTTGTCTCTCTGAGGTCTTGGCACCTGAGCACTGCGCACCTAGTCTGTCCTTCTGAATGTGTTCTTGGTAGTAGGTTGCTTCGTCGAAGGTACAGCTGTGTCTTCTGTGGTGGGTTAATTGATGATGGGGATAAATATGTACCAAACTCAGATATAATAATTATGTGCTTTGCATGGATCACATAAATCTTAGGCTATAGTCAAACAGCCTCAACCTGTGAGAAGTGCGGTAAAATGTCACATTCCAGAAAACACGCATTATATTCGCTTAAGCTGTGGACTTGCAAGGTTGACCGTTCGCCCAGGGAAAATAAAAAAATACGAGCAGGCCACAATGTAACACACACAGGTACACACAGGCACGCGCGCGCGCGCGTACACACACACACCGCGCGCGCGCCCACTCACACACACATACGCACACACACACAAGCGCACACACACACACATACAAGCGCACGCACACACACATACAAGCGCACGCACGCACACACACACACACACACACACACACACACACACACACACACACACACCACACACACACACACACACTTGATTGTGTATGAAAAGAACAATCGAACGATGCCAGTAAACGCGCACGTGATCTGTATTATGCAAAACAAAACAAAAGAAAAAGAAAAACATATACAAAAAAACAAAACAAAATCAAGTCACACAGTTATTGCTGTCATTACGTAGTCTGAGCTCAGTGCAAGAAGAACATCAACACCTTCCACAGTTATGCATCAACATCATCAACATCAACAGTGCAGTTTTTCCGCTTGATCCATACACACACTGACCCGACTTTTCATATTTTACTTGTAATACGAGAGGAGCGAACGACTTGTTTGTGAAGCTATACAGCCCGTGTGTGATACACATTCCGCAATAATCCACTGGCAATAATAGAAAATAGGTCATCAGACTCTGTATGTCACACACTGAAAGCTGCTTATGTTTGACATACAATACTAAATGGGAGAAAACCCTGTTTGTGCAGTCGCGTGGTTGTGTGTGTGTGGCAATAAGTCTGCAGTAACAAAGAGGCTGTTTCTTTTATTTTCCCCTTCAGAGTGTAATGTAAAGACATGCATATACGCACTGAAATCTCTGTCTCTGTCTCTGTCTCTGTCTTTGTCTCTGTCTCTGTCTCTGTCTCTCTCTCTCACACACACACTCAACTCACACTCTCAATCACTCTCACTCTCACTCTCTCTCTCTCTCTCTCTCTCTCTCTCTCTCTCTCTCACTGACTTTGTGTCTGTCTCCCCGTTAATCTGTCTGTCTGTCTCTCTTTCTGTCTGCCTGTCTCTCTCTCCATATTTCTATCTCACACACGCACACATACGCACGTACGTACGTACAGAAATACATACAGCAATAATGTAGTGTTAATTATTTTGTTGAATTCCAGGAGACATGCATATACGCACTGAAATCTCTGTCTGTCTCTGTCTCTCTCTCTCTCTCACACACACACTCACTCACTCTCAATCACTCTCACTCTCTCTCTCTCTCTCTCTCTCTCTCTCTCTGTGCGTGTGCGTATGTATGTGAATGAGTAAGTAAATTTGTGGATCTATTCATATTGTTCGTTACTTGCCTGACTGTTTCTGCGTCTGTGAATGTGCATGCATTTCTTTCATAGGGAGACAGGCAGACCGACGAACAGAAAGACGAAATCTCATACAGAAACATTGACAGTCTCTATAATATTACGTCTGTTATTACTGTCTCTTTACATGATCTAAAATAGCTCCAGTGTACATATGCATCGCTCTCATTACGTCGTCTGAGTGCAGTCACGGATACATCGCCCCCCCCCCCTCCCCCACTTCCCCAACTACCCCAACTATCACCACCACCTTCCAATAACAACAGTACAGTTATGGAAGAACAACGGAGTCAAAAGTGATATCCACCCCCTTGATTTATGTTATGCTTTCTACACTCTGCTCGTATTTTACATGTAACACGAGTCATGCAACAACCCCTTTGGTTTTTTGCGGTAATATGGTCGTTTGTGATATGATGTCCGCAATAATCAGATTGCCTTTGTATGAAACGGGTCATCAATCTGTTTTTTTCCTTAATGGAAAGACTGACAGACTGACAAATAGACAGTAATACGAGACGTACACCTTTGTAGGCTTACACGCTTGCGCTCTTCCACACACACACGCACACACACACACACACACACACACACACACACACACACACACACACACACACACATACACACACACACACACACACACACACACGCCCACGCACGCACGCGCGCACACACACACGCAACACACTACACACACACACACACACACGTACACATGCACACACACATGTGCAGATGCACGCACAACATATGCGCGATCGCGCGCGCACATACACACACACACGCACATACACACACACTCTCTCTCTCTCTCTCTCTCTCTCTCTCTCACATACACAGAGACAGACAGATAGACAGACGCACACGTATACACACAAACACACACACTCGCGCGCGCGCACACACACACATACACACACACATACATACATACACACACACATTCTCTCTCTCTCTCTCTCTCTCTCTCACTCACTCACCACATGTGCACGCGCATACACATATATTCCGGCAGGCACACACACACACACACACACACACACACACACACACACACACACACACACCACACACACACACACACACACACACACACACACACACACACACACACACACACACACACACACACACACACACGGGGGTTTCAGTGTGAGGCAGGAAGTATGAGCATGTGTGTTCGTACGCGCGTATGTGTCTGTATGTATGTGATATGAGATGGGCAAATGATTTGTTTGTCAAGCTGTACAGGTGTGTGTGGGTACACGATCGTCATTTATCTGGTTGCAGATGTATGAAATACGTCACAGTCTCTTCTACTTTAGTCAGCAAAACACGCACTGCTGTCCACCCACACGTAAATATGCACTCACTTACGCAG
>CM060305.1:46068819-46088819 GCA_030674185.1 Monoplex corrugatus
TCCCATTATGTAACACATCAGTCCCCATTTCTGATTCAGCTAAAAACCTTGGTGTCTGCCTTTACTCTACCCTCTCCATGAACAACTTTGTTTCTCAAACTGCCAGATCTTGCTACTATCACCTCCATCGTATTAGCCTAATCAGGAAATATCTCTCTCTCGAAACAACTGCAAAACTCGTTCTCTCCTTCATAATGTCTCGCATTGACTATTGCAATTCACTCCTGTCTGGTCTTCCTGCCTCCACCATTCACATCCTACAGCGCATTCAAAACAATGCTGTACGCCTTGTACTCAAAAAGAAAAAAGCTGACCACATATGTCCTCTCCTGGCACAACTTCACTGGCTCCCTGTATCAAAGCGTATACAGTACAAACTAGACACCATGTGCTACAAAAGCCTCAATAATGCAGCCCCCGATTACCTGTCAAGCCTACTTGAGATCTATGTTCCCTCACGTACCCTCCGCTCTGCCTCCGATCCTCTGACTTTTCGCTTTCCACGCACTAAGCTCAATACCTATGGTCCACGAGCCTTCTCTGTTTCTGGTCCACTCTCCTGGAACAAACTTCCTCTCTCAGTCCGTCAGCAACCTACTTTTGTCTCCTTCAAGTCCGCTCTCAAAACTCACCTTTTCTCCTCTGCATAAAATCCTGACCTCACTCAACCCCCTCTGCAGCCTGTCTCCACTCGGAGGGGAATCACATTGTAATATATAATTTTGTATATAATATGCTCTCTATAGTTTAACATTGCTTTTATTCTTTCTCCCCATTTATAGCCATGCGTGTGTGTGTGTGTGTGTGTGTGTGTGTGTGTGTGTGTGGTGCGTGCGTGTGTGTGTGTGTGTGTGTGTGTGTGGTGTGTGTGTGTGTGTGTGTGTGTGTGTGTGTATGTGTGTGTGCGTGTGTGTGTGTGCGTGTGTGTCTGTTTCAGCACTTAGATTTGATTTTATCAATATTTTGCGCTATATAAATATTGTATTATTGTATTGTATTGTCTGCAAGCCTGCATGCTCTATATGTGGTGGATGAGCATACTGGGTGTTTTTATTTTACCACCAAAAGCCAGCGAACATTGACATGACATGACATGACATGACATGACTTACTGATGTGCATATTTCATGTCGAATGCACTCTAAAGAGGTTTGGGCGCTAGGATGTCTACACAAATATTAGTCAGGGAGATCGAAAATCTGTCCATCCTTTACCACCAGTTAGAAAGTAGGCAGGTAGAATCGAACATAGACCTTTCGTCTCGACCACCTCACTCCCATACGATCCCAAGGTTATGGAACTGTCTAGGTAGAGGACCTCAGGACCTTGCTAGCTCATGGGTTTATGTGCAGGCTTAAGGTATGTGCCGTGATCATTCTGGATCTTCTCTATCACATGGCACCTGTGACGTTAGTGTATATGGAATTCATTCCGAGTGCGGAGACACCATCTTGAGAAATTGAAACTGAAACTGAACCTAGACCTTTTGATTGGAAGTCAGACCTCTTGCCCACTTGACTATTGCCCCAGTCAGTAGGAGTTTGACATTGTGCAGACATACGCTTTTCCCAGGGCCATCATTTCGTGTGCAGTGCCCATTTTCTGTTCTTCGTTTTCTTGCCTTCTGTAACTTTGAACGCAGAATATCAAAGATGCACGATGAAGATCTTGTAGGAAGAAGAGCGACAGAATGGTTCAGATGTTTGCCTGCGAATAACTAAATTCGAGGTTTCAAGGTTCGCTTCTCGTAGAGGCTTCGACTTTTCTCCTCAATTTTGATAAGAAAATCGAACTGAATGTGTATTTCGGAAGAGGACGAAAAACAAGATGTCACCAATGCCTTAGGCTCATGTACAGACTTACAGTTTATGGCATGGTCCTTTTAGGATCTTCTTCCTCATATGGCGTTTATGGCGTTGGTGTAAATGGGATTTATTCCAAGCGCGGAGACGCCATCTTGAGAAAGTAAACTGAAAATGAAATAGGTGGAGTTAATGTGTTCTGATCTAGAATTCACTTGGCTAAAACGGATATTTGTCAGTATGGCTTGAACATCCTGGATTTTGTTTGTTTATTAGTTAGATTTAGTTAGTTGTTTTGATTGGCTGTTTTAGTCGTCTTATTAAGAGAAAATGATGTAGTGATACGTAGACCAGAGCTTGTACAGTTCGAGACATATTTGTATGTATTCCGAAGATTCTCTTTTTTTCCCCTTGTCAGAAAATCGAAATGCAATGTACTTTAACCTATCAAGCCATGGAGACTGCTTGCCTCGCCTTATTTGTATTACCAGCCAGGTCATCGACTTGTCTTACTTGTCTTCAGTTAGTCTCTAGGTTGTTTCTCCCGGGACCTTCTCCTAGTACGCACGACTTGTGATCAGAGATTGTGCTAATCGTCGATCTGCTTGTATTAGTGAAAGAATCGGGTTTCTGTGACGATCTTTCGCGTTGCACAATAACCAGAGAATTGGGTTTGTTTGGGTGAAAACAAAAAGATTCTGTAAAAAGATATAATTTGGTGTATGACCTCGAAGGTTTTCCTGAGCACACGACCTAATTCATTTTTTTTGCTGAGATGGTAAATTGTGGAGTTTTGATTGACTGTTTGTTCGTTTGTTTGTTTGTTTGTTTTTAATGGATGTTAACTCTAGAAAATTTGCTTGTGATTGAGTAGCTGTATATTCATAGAAGTTTTTCCCTTTTGAAAATAATCGGGTTTGTTGTTGATTAGTTTTTGTTTGTTTGTGTCAATTTTAACTGGTGTGTGTGGTGTGTGTGTGTGTGTGTGTGTGTGTGTGTGTGTGTGTGTGTGTGTGTGTGTGTGTGTGTGTTTGTTTAACTAATTCTTTCTTTCTTTTGTTTTGGATTGTCTGCCCTCTTGCTTGCTGATACAATTGATAGTTCTGTTATCCTGAGTTCAATCCCAGCTCGCAATACAAAGCTGGCTTGTTTGCCCTCCATTTTGACAGTCATTCTTGTTGCGTCAGTTTGGAGTTCAGAGTTTGTTTAGGAGGGATTCATCATTCTCAGACAATTCCATATGCGCTCCACACAAAAACACAGCCAGCCAACACTTTCTGAAGTCATTGACCCGCCTGGGGGGGGGGGGGGGGGGTCAACTTAGCGTCCCGTCCTTCTGCTAGAAATTTCCTGTTTTATGTCACTTTTTCTGTTTTATGATTTGCTCTTCTGCCTTTAGTCATTTCATCCTATCATTTTCTGCCTTGCTGATCTGTTCACCTGTACGTTTTCTATAAAGCATTACCTTCTTTCTATAAGGGTCGATAATTGGGTATGTATATCAACTACATTTTTGGCTCTAAGGAACTGTTTTTATGTGTGTTATATTGTCCTTAGTTATATTTACACTTGCATTCAGTTTGTTTAAACCGCCTGGTGATAAATTGGGCGGAATGGTCAACACTTGGGGTATATTTTCAGATTATTTACGCGAATGCATTCATATGTGTACTTATTCTTCTTTTCCAGGTGTTGTTTCATTTTTAGGGTCTGTGAGGTGGTGTTGTGTATGTTTTGAGATGGCCATAGCGCTGATGTAAGTCTGTACAGTCGGTTCGGCTTTAAGCATTAATGAGAATAAGACTGATGCCCACTGGACTGTTTGAGACCTTGCTACTGTGAAGCTATTTAAAAAAACAAACAAAAAAAAAACCACCTTCAGCGGTCGGTATAATCCGCAGATTGATATGGATGGAACACATGCGAAATGTGCAAAGAAGACCTTCCTTTTTCTTTTTGAACGAAATGTGATTAACCAACAATAAGGTAAAGGTAAAAGTCTTCGCATTACCCTGATATCGTGGGATTGAGAGAGATGATAAACACCTTAACATTTCCTGGGGTCATCTTCATGAGGACGATGCCTGTCTATTCCTCCTTACCGCTTTACCTTCCCCAACCGTCAGTGACTCATTTACAGAAGGGGTTAGCTTCGAGATAGCACGCTCAGCATTCAGTCGATGCAGACAAACTTACCACTGATTTACTCTCTCTGCCTTAGCGTTAGACCCACAAGCAGGTCAGTTACTCATTTACAGTTGGGTAGATGGATTAGAGGTGGCACGTTCAGTAAAACTGTTGTTTTCGACTCAGACTCACCCACAAGCTTACTCTGTCCATTAGCAATGTTATCCCAGCCGTCCTCTTCTCCATCTATCTTCCACTCCTCTCAGGTGCTTCCCAGAAGTAACATATGGTTTCTGTTACTCGTTAACTTTATCTTCAAGCGTCGTTGTATATCACAGCTCTGCGCGTCATTAGTTCAGACGGTATAGAAACCATTACCGACTTCTAAATTTAAAAGGAGTTCAGTCTTGCAGTGAAAGTGAGATAAAAATGAAATCTAGCTCTTCTTCTTCTTCTCCTCCTCCTCCTCCTCATTCTTCTTCTTGTTCTTCTTTGTCGTCTTTCTTTTTCTTCTTCTTTGTCTTCTTCTTCATCTTCATCTTCATCATCATCTTCTTCTTCTTCTTCTTCTTCGTCTTCTTCTTCTTCTCTTCTTCTCCTCTCTCTCTCTCTCTCTCTCTCCTCTCTCTCTCTCCTCTCTCTCTCTCTCTCTCTCTCTCTCTCTCTCTCTCTCTGTTTTTGTTCGGAAAAGGATATCATTTCAAATCGACCAGAGGTGTGTGTGTGTGTGTGTATGTTCGTTCGTTATTTCTTTTAACGTCTGTTCACATATGTGCTTTTAGACGGGGAAAAAAAAAAAAAAAAAGGTGTCTATGGGGTGGAAGATTCTACGAAATCATAAAGACAGTTTAACATATTAATTAACATTAAAAAAATTTTTATAGGACAATAGAAAAGCAATCATAACATTAGAACGATTAGGCTTGAACAGATTGCTCAGGGCTGTATGTGTGTATGTAACGCGCGCGCGCGCGTGTGTATGTGTGTGTGTGTGTGTGTGTGTGTGTGTGTGAGTGTGTGCACGTATACGCATGCGCATGCAACGAGCGTATCCCGTGCTGGGTTATGACAAACCATCTGTGATTATCTGGTGGGGTAGAGGGGTAGAAAAGGATAATCTTACCGAATAAAAACATTGTAACAGTCAAGGAGTAACGATAAAACTAACAAGCAAACAAACAGAGGTAGGTGGGAGTTACAGGTATAAAAACAATCGGTCTTAATCAAAGGAAACGACCTACAGGACTGTGCAGTAAATGCCTAGCAAAGTGTAAATACAAAGTGAAATCAGTGTGTTTCTGTTTCAATTTTGAAAATGATACAGGGAAATAAGGTCGCATTCGCTGACAACACAAAAGGTGTTTAACTGTTATAGACTCATTACAGACACATTTGATGGTATTATTGAACTTAATCCGAAGTGAGTCCAGATATAATCTGTAAGCTAAAGTTATTTCTAGTCTTGTAAAACCCTGGTAATTTACGATGAAGGGTCGATAGTGACATTGCGCTTTTACTTTCTTTTCTAATATAGCATTCATTTCATGTTCAGAGAGTCGTAAATCAAGTTTAGTACTGCCTGCCCTATTCATTGCTGCACTTTTAGCGATTCTATCGACTCGATCATTATCTGTTATACCACAGTGTGATGGAATCCAACAAAAAGTAACGTGAGTATTATTTGTTATTAAACAATGAATTAAAAAGTTTATCTCAAATATTAACGTACTATTTACTTTACATTTGCAGCTCGTCAGGGATTGTAATGCAGATTTCGAATCTACACATAATAAGATACTAAATATAGCTATGGGTAGATCTACTATATATTTCAGTGCCATTAGGATGGCGACTAATTCAGACGTGAAGATTGAGTGTCCCTGTTCTAAAGAGTAAGCCTTTTCCACTTTTAAGTTTGGAATTATAAAACCAGCGCCTGCTGCACCATCATCTAGAACAGAGCCATCAGTAAATATTTTCAAGTGATGTGAATATTTTTCATGCAGATGAGACAGAACGTCAATTGCCAACAGGTGCGGATTAATATCTTTTCTCAAGTCAGTTTCAATGTAGTTGATATCAAAAGTAGCAGTGGACAATTCCCAGGGGGGTAGAGGACAACATATCAGTTTATGTGAAACTTTTTTGGGAACTACTCTGCAAATTTCGAAGAGCTCATTTGTGTAACTGGATATTGTTTCTTGTGTCTTTATTGTTCTTGCTCTCTTGGGGAAATGGATGTCAGACCGAATTTTAAGATCCGTGTCAACATAGTTAGCTACTGCATTTGCTCTAACTATATATTTAGCAGCTGATAACTTCCTCCAGTCTTCCAAAGGAAGGATGCCGGCTATTTTATATACTTCTTGTGTTTTTGTATACACCGGTACCCCAAGAGCACATTTAACAGCTTTACTATCTAATCTTTGAAGTTTTTTCAAAGTGTGTGTGTGTATGTGTGTGTGGGGTGTGTGTGTGTGTGTGTGTGTGTGTGTGTGTGTGTGTGTGTGTGTGTGTGTGTGTGTGAATCGATCAGTCGGTTAATCTGTCAGTCTGACTTTGAAAAAAGAAGTTAACAAAATTTTCTCAGCACATTAGTGGTAAATCGTTACCAGATGTTAGTCAAAGCTGTGAACACTTGAAGAATCACGAAAGCATGAAAATCAGGATGAAAAAAACTCCAGTTATGGCTACACGCACCAAGCTAGTGCATAAAATCAGGACCTTTTTGTATATGGTATGTGAACAGCATTTTGTCATAAAACTGACAATATTCAGAATCTTTTTTCACAGTTGTGACAATCTACCATTGTTCTCGCTTCATGTGGTTTTTTTTTTTTTCATATGATGGTTATTCAAGGTCACAGTGAAAATGGACATAATAATCTGTAATTTCTGTAATAATTTTTGAATAAAAATAGACATTGTTATACAGGCTCGTGGATTTTAACGCTTTTTTTTTTGCGTAATTGTTCGCCTTCTTACTTACAACCTCCCACCCCCACCTCCAGTTTTTTGTTTGTTTGTTTGTTTGTTTGTTTTTTGGAAGGGGGGGGGGGGTCAAAATCACTAACGTGCACAGATATTAAATAAAATATTATTTCTTTCCTTCCGCCCGTTCCAGCCTTTCCCATGAATGGAGCTGAAGCCTGCAGGTTTTCAAAAGTGCAGGAATTTCTTTCGTCTTTGTTGGTGGTGGCCAGATTCTGGTCCGATTGTACATTGTGTGTTGGAAAATACTTGGAGATGTGTCTTAGCGTTAACAGTGCACGATCGCAACGTGACACTGCCAAGGTTTAAAGTAAAAGCAAACAATCTATCAACAAGCTTTTACTGAAGTACTGATCATGTAATTTAATCCGTCGAGTAACCTGTCAACTGCTTAAAAACCAAAAAATATATTAGAAAAATGTATAGTAATAATAAAATGCAAACAAGCAAGCAAGCAAGCAACCAACCAACCAACCAACTAGCCATCCAACCAACCAAATAACCAACCAACCAACCAGCCATCCAACCAACCAAATAACCAACCAACCAAACAATCAAATAACCAACCAACCAACCAACCAACCAACCAACCAACCAATCAAGTCGAAACGCTCTGCCTTTCATCAACTATCACATTCATGCCTACTGACAAGTAACGTGAACCTAAGTGACGTAGTGATAATGAAATTAACTGACACCAATGATCAGTTTGACTGAAGTATGATTTTTCTGTCTTATGCTGTCTCCCCATTCCCATAGCGTTACCCCCCTCTCAGCTTTCTTCCCCCCCCCCCTTGATTTGATAAATAAATAAACAGATGAATTAACGTGTTAAGTAATCTAATAATTGAATCAGTCAATTAAGTCAATAAATGAGGGCAAGTCATATGTACGTGCACACAGACAAAGACACACACACGCACGCGGGCACGTGCACGGACACTACACACACACACACACACACATACACACACACACACACACACACACACACACACACACACACACACACACACACACACATTTTCTGGGGCTAAGCATTATGGAGACTATGCCAATCTCTTCTCGCTGGATCTTTGTCTTCCGAAACCGTGAACAAAGTCAGGTTTTCAGTTATTAAAAGGGATGAACTATAGATCGGACACTCAGCTTTTACTAGATTTGGACTTCCTCATTTCTACTTTATTCTCTCTCTCTCTCTCTCACTCTCTCTCTCTCTTTTCTCTCTCTCTCTATCTCTCTCTCTCTCACTCACACACACACACACACGCACACACACACACACACACACACAACACACACACACACACACACACTACACACCACCGTACACCACACACACAACACACGTACACCACACACACGTACACCACACACACACACACACACACACACACACACACACACACACACACACACACACACAACACACACACACACACACACACACACACACACACACACACCATAAAGAAGACAGTAGCCGTACTACAAGAAACAACGGCTGAGAGCAATCCACAGCTCGTCATGAAGTGGACGCAGTTAATGCAAGGGCCTTGCCTGAGGCAGTAGAGAAGACACAGGCGCTGACAATGCCAGAGATAACAAGTCTGGCAGTAAGCACACACACACACACACACACACACACACACACACACACACACACACACACACACACACACACACACACACACACAACACTGTCTCTCTCTCTCTCTCTCGCTCGCTCGTTCGTTCGCTCGCTCGATCTGACAAAACTGTCTCTTACTCTCTCTCTCTCTCTCTCTCTCTCTGTCTCTCTCACATAGAGCTGCAAGAGAGAGATCCCCCTACACACACACACACACACACACGCACGCACACACACACAAGTGTACTGGCGTAACAAGCTGTTTTCCTTCGCTCGTTAATAGTTTCTGGAACGCCAAGTGTGTCAGTTCTCTTCTCTTCATAGTCATTCCTTCTTTTTGTACGAAACCACAAGTCTCTTTTTCTCTGAAACGAAGATTATTAAAATTTTGTTGTGTGTAGCATTAAATCAACGTTGTTGTTTTTTCGCGTCTATATTTCCCCAGCATTTGTGTCTCTGTTTTCCTTTTTTTTCCCTTTGTGAGAATACATCTGTCGTATCACCACATCTCTGAAATGAATCACAGTAAATGTGGTGTTGGGTTTTTATCTATTTACCTGTAAAGGTGACAGTACTGACAGGTGTGAATGAATGAAGCATCATCCGCATTCTTCAGTTTTTCTTCTGTTCTATCGAAATTTCTAGAAGTACTGATTCTCGACTCATCCAGGCTCCAATATACCAAGTATGGCTGTAGGAGCTGCGACAGCGGATAAATCACTCATTTACTTGAACATGGCTCTTCGTCTTGTATAGGCAGGCATCTCCGGAATAACCAAAGTCGATGCTGAACGGCGTGAAGGGAAATGTCACCCTTTCTGTGATGATAGGGGGAAAGAAATGGCTGTGCAGGCCTTGCGAGAATGTTCCGTTCGGTTCATCGTATGTGTCTTACTTGTCTTGTGAGTGGTGGATAAGGGGAAAGTGTCAGTAAGTGAGTGAGTGAGTGAGCCATGCCCATTTGAGGATCGACTTTGTGTCACAAGCTCTTTCAGTCAATGCCATGCCCAGAATCTGATTATGTCAGATCCCACTAGTGCTGCCAACACGACGGAGTTGGTTTCTCTCTCTACATCTATCTATAGGGGAAGCCGACTGACGCGGGAAAGAGCTGTGGTTTTGTTGTGGTGCTATGTGAATGTGTGTGGTGAATTTGTGTTTTCAGTCTAGAAAACGAAGTGTCTTGTCATCGTGATCAGTTTTTCTTTTTATTTATGTACGCTGTGAAGATCTGACTCTAAAAGACCTTTTCATCGTCGAAACTGGACATACGTGCCTTTTTTTTTTTCGTCGATAATCACATGCGCGTGTGAATGTAGTATTATTGAAAGTATACAGTAGACAAATATGTACCAACACTTCACGTTTCCTTATTCAAAAACAGCTTTGTGAAGGCTAAAATGTAAATGAAACACGTTGATTTCTTTTTGTTTTTGTTTATTTATTGATTTATTTTATGTTCCGTGTGTTGGACACGTAGAATCAACTTTACGACATCCACAGTGCGAAACCGAGGGATATGGGGTGGGGGATGGGGGGAACGAATAAGCGCTAAATGCTATATGCACGGTGATAAATACATAAATACTAAGTATGCAAAAGATGAATGCATGAATGCTTACTGGTTCTTGTTAGTCCATACTTTGAATGTTACATTGTCATCTCAATGATCAACAGCAGAAACTTAACGCACACTGACTAGGACTCAAAACTTCGCACACCGTAACTCGTCAGTCTGAAAATGACAGTTCCATGTGCTCTCGACCAAATATGTCAGCAATTAACTGGCAGACTCCTTGGACCAGCACAAGACCTGTGCTCTAGTAAGGTCTTGAAATGAGTGGTGAAATGGCACGTAAAATACAGTGACATCGCCAAAGTGACTGCAGCATAATGACAACGAGCAGTGAACAGCTCACACTTGTTAGCTCATTTAGTTAAAGCACCGTGGTGATAACGCATGGGGTGTCGGTTCGGATCTCGAGCGGGCCACAGTTCGTTGTGTGTGTGTGTGTGTGTGTGTGTGTGTGTGGTGAGAGGGGAGGAGTGTATGTGTGTGTAGAGACGAAGTGCGAGTAGTTGTGTGTTGTGTGTGTTGTGGGAGAGAGGAGAGGGAGTGATTTGTGTTGTATGTCGTGTGTGTGCTATGTTGTGTCTGTGTGTGCTTGGCGTTGTGTTTTTTATGCTTTTGAATCAAAGCGGGTTTTTTTGGTTCTGTTGACAGAACCGTGGACCGAAAATCAGATGTTCCGAGTTCCATCCCAGCCCACCAGATGAAAAATGTCTGTTTGCTGCTTATCCCAAATGCTGGAAGCATCTGCTAGTGTCAGTGTTTGTTAAGTTCTGTTTTCTCTCCATTTCAAGAACTTGCAAGCGCATATGTTTCTGCGTAAGCTCAAGGAATCAGATGATAAGGAGCAGATGTGGACGAATTATCTTAGTGCGATGGATGCCTCTTGAAAACAAACAAAGAAACAAACCAAAACCAAACCAAACCAAACCAAACAAAAAGAAAACAAGAAAAAAGAAAGAAAAATCTGAGAGTTTAGAACAGAGGCACAGAGAATTGGGGACAGTGCCTTTTGAACTCCCGAGCGATTTAGAATTTTTATTTTAGCAAGTTTACCTGGACTAAAATGACCCCAACGATGCTTAGATAAATTGGAATACATACTTGGTAACAGTAATGCTATGGCTGCTTTGTAACAAGGTTACTTCATTTTTCGACAGCAGAATTTTGTTATAAGGTTGAACATCCTTAAGAATGAAAAAAAATCCAAGTGGTTGCACTTTTGAAGGCAGAGAGAGAGAGAAGAGAAGAGAGGAGAGAGAGAGAGAGAGAGAGAGAGAGATGAACTTGAAAGTATATGTTAGAGAGGAAAGTACGGCTCAGCCATAAACGTTCTCCTAGACTGGCTGCACTCTCCCTCTCTCCCATCTCTGTCTGTCTCTCACTGTCCTCTCTGTCTCTGTCTCTCTGTCTGTCTCTCTCTCTCTCTCGTCTCTCGCTGTCGGTCTCAGTCTCTATCGCTTTCTCTCCCCGTCTTTTTGTCGTCTCTGTTCCTCTTTTTTCCCCTTCTTTTTCTCTCTGTCTCTGCATGTGTATCTCTCTTTGCCTCTCTCTCTCCCTTTGTCTTTTTATTTCTGTTATTTATCTGTTTGTGTCTGTCTCTGTCTCCGTTTTTGTATGCGTGTGTCTCTCTGCCTGTCTGCCTTTGTATTTGTTTATGTTTCTGTTTCTCTCTCTCTCTCTCTCCTCTCTCTCTCTCTCTCTCTCTCTCTCTCTTTCATCTGTCTGTCTTTGTCTTGTTTCCTGTCTGTCTGTCAGTCTCTTTCTTTCTTTCTCTCTCTATCTGCCTGTCTCTCTTAGAAACATGTTTTTATATCGGTTGGTATTTAGTCAGTTAGATTAAATACTAAACGTCTTTTTGCGGCAAGGATTGTATGAGAAAAAAAAGAGACGAAAAAGAAAGTTTACTGCTGAACTTGGTGCCCTGCCGCGTGGCGTTGGCGATCATGGACTTCCATCTGTCTCTATCTCTTGTTGCCCCTAGAAAAGAGAGAGAGAGAGAGAGAGAGAGGAGAGAGAGAGAGGAGAGGGAGAGGACGCGCATACAAAAACAGACACAGAGACAGACACAAACAGACAAATAGACAAACAGAAATAGCCGCAGAACCGGCCAAGCCAAAACAGCATTCGGGAAGATGACAGGCATTCTTACCAACAAATGCCTATCAATTAACATCAGGAAGAGAGTTCTTGAATGTTATATAGATAGAACCAATACTGTTGTACGGATGTGAGGCGTGGACAGTCAACAAACAAAGCCAGAACAAGATTGAGGCAGTCGAGATGTGGTTTCTAAGAAGAATGTTGAGAGTTCCATGGACAGCAAAGAAAACAAACGAGACTGTCTTGATGGAGGCAGACACAAGTAGATCCTCATAAGGAAGATTAGGAAAAGACAGGCAACATTTATAGGCCATTTTATGAGGAAGGGGGATTTGGAAGCACCTGGTCACAACGGGAAAGCTGGAGGGAAAGAGAGCACCGGGTAGACCCAGGGAGAAAATGCTGGACGGACTTGCAGAGTGGCTGGGGACGAGGGGGGTGGGAGAGATGCTAGGGGGAACAAGAGATAGAGACAGATGGAAGTCCATGATCGCTAACGCCATGCCGCAGGGCACCTGATGATGGTGATGACTGCTTAACTATTCTTTTTGGAAATAAGAAAAAAAAAGCCACACACACACACAAAAAAAACACACTTACACAAACAACTCAGCAGAACACAAGACAACACAACACAGAGAAACACATCCCACTTGAAAGGACACGACACAACACAGCAAAGCGTACAAGAGCTCACATTACAAAAGAACAAAACGCATCACAACACGGCAAATACACCTGCACAACATAAAATGACTCAGACTTCCGAGCACAGTGTAAAGTTTATTGGTCTTATATGTTTATAACTGGCAGCATACATGGTCTTGGCGTATATCAAATAGTATACAAGAAGAATCTTGACACGACACGACGCCACAAGACAAGACAAGATAAAACACAGCACAGCACAACAATGCAGCACAACACGACATGACACAAGGCAAGACGAGAGAGCAAAACACATCGCGATACGACACGAAACAATACAACACGACGCGACACGACACGGGACAACACAACACGGCACGACGCCACGGGACTCGACACGACAAGACAAGACACGACAGAACGCAAAAAACACAAGCCAAAAAAAACACAAGAGAAAACCACAACACAACACAATACAGCACAACACGACACGACCAAGACAGCACAACATAACACAACACGACACGACACAATAGAACGAAACACAATAAAAACAACACACCACGACACAACACAACACAACACGACTCAACACAACACGACAAGACAACAAAACACGACACGACACAACACAACAGAACAAAAGACAAAATTGTGATCGCATGATAAATGTAGTTTGACCTACATGTTTACTTACATGTTTACAGCAAGTAGCAGAGCAACATCCGCGGCTTTGTCGTTCGATACCAGAACCTTGGTTAATGGTTGTGTGTGTGTGTGTGTGTGTGTGTGTGTGTGTGTGTGTGTGTGTGTGTGGTGTGTGTGTGTGTGTGTGCGCGCGGGGCGCGTGTGTGTGTGTTTCTCTCTGTCTCCCTCCGTCTGTCTCTCTGTCTGTACTCCCTCCCTCCCCCTCTTTCTTTTTCTCCGTCTTTCTCTGTGTCCACCCCCCCCTCTCTCTCTCTCTCTCTCTCTCTCTCTCCTCTTTCTCTCTGTTTGTCTCTTTCCCCCCACTCACTCACGCCTTGTCTTTCTTTCTGTATCTCCCCTCCCTCTCTGCCTATCTCACTCTCCCTCTCTCCCTCTGTCTCTCATCTCATGTTCGCCTGTGTTAGTATAGATCAGCTTTTATCTGGGAAAATCAAGGATTTGAAAATGTACGTGCTGTCAGTAATTATTTCAAACAGAAATGGAGTGATCGTATTCAACCTAGAGACAGAATCGACTTCCACATAATGTCAATGGATATGAATGAATTCATAAAACATGCCTTTTCAAATTTTTAATGTGTTGTGTCAGAAATTGATGTGCATTCCAAAAGATGTACAGTATCTGATGAGGATGCTTTGACGTGAAATTTGTGTAATTGTACCTTCGAAGATGTTAGCATGTTGCGCTTTGGATGATCTAAGAAAAAAAAAGCTTTATTCTATTTCCCTCAGCAGGAATGAAGGAGTAATGAAAAAGTTGGCGATATTTGTATACAAATATCTCAAACACAAACAAACAAACAAACAAACAAAAAAAGATGTTTCGTGGATATGCATTTCTTTCATTTGTTTTTTCACGTTTCATAGATACGCATTCGTTTCATTTTTGTTTTCACACTTGCTTATGCTTTTGTTGCCAAATTGTTTAGTTTACAATGATATTAAGTTAACAAGAAACAGCCGAGGGTGCTGGATGGGACAAAGAGCACCAGTGTCTCACTACTCTCCGGACAATCGCCTCCCAAGCTCCCGAGGCCATACGGTAGCCATTCCATCAAGCAAAGGGGGGAGGGAGGGATGACCCATTCAGACCCAGTTATTGGTTACTTTGTTTAGAAACCGAATGGCAAGATAGGAAAAATGACACACCTTTGGACATAACCACATAACGCGCATCTTTCTTTTTTTATATTTCACACTCCTTTTTGAGGGGCTATGGCCTAAATGGATCAATCGTCTGAATCTGATTCTTTCTCTCTTTCTTGTTGTCCCCGTCCCTCTTTCTTGTCTTTCTTTCTCCATCTTTATGTATTTGTCTCTCCCTCTGTCTCTCCCTTTGTCTCTCTATCTCTCTTTCTTTGTGTCTCCTTTACTTTCTCTTTCCTTCTCTCTCTTCCTCTCTCTCTCTCTCTCTCCTTCTCCCACACTCCCCCCTCACTCTCACACACACTCTCTCTCCCCCCCCCCCTTTTCCCTTTCTCTCATTGTTTCTTCTTCCCTCTCTCTCTTCTTTCTCTCTCTTTCCCTTTCTCTCTCTCTCTGTCTCTGTCTCTCTCACTCTCTCTCTCTCCCACATCTCTCTCTCCAGCCTAATGTCACAGGCTAAGTATCGATCGTCACATACATCCAGGCTGACATTACGTGCAGAATCGGTTGCTGGTGACAGGTTGGTCCCTCGGCATGTAGGTCATTTAATGGTGATTGAAACTCCGATGCTACTCGAAGAATGAGAATACACAAATCAGGATGCTACTGTAAGAATGGAAACAGTAGAAGATTAGTGTAATAAACCAATTTGCATGGGCGTGCATGTGTTTAACGAGAAACAGATAGAGAGAGAGAGAGAGAGAGGGGGGGGGGACGGTAGGGGAGGAAGGGGGGAGGCAGAGACAAATCAAGAGCCAGCCAGTCACAAAGACAAATAAACAGAATTCTGGGATGAGTGGGGAGAGGAGGAGAAAGATGCGATTTTGAAAAAAGAAATAGATACAGAAAAGAAAAAACTGGGTGGTAAAGTCATGGAAACACTCTCCCTGTTTTACACCTAGAAACAGAATAGAATAAAATATGTCAATAAATATATAAATAAGGACCAAAAATAAAGAACAGATCGTGTACTTCTCAATATTCCAGTGACCTCAGAGATACATCAAATATAACAAAAAATTGATGTGAAGCCAGGATGATGGTAAATGTCAGAGCAGTACAGGTAAAAAATAAATACATAAAATGAAATGAAATGAAATAAAATAAAATAAAATAAAATATGAAATAAAATGGATAAAATAAAAATGAAATGATATAGAATAGAATTAAAACAAAGTAATAAAAAAGAATGTGAGAAGCTTCTGAGAAAGTGGTGTGAACCACACCTTTCCTTTAAAAGTGCGGATTTTACTTGATTATTTTGATTATTTCGGTGCGTGTGACCTCGATCTAAAGCTAAGTGCTATGATTTCGAAGCTAATACATTAACACACCATCCTCGACGATCTTCATTTTTAATCCAAATTCGGTCACGTATTCATCCAGAACGACAACAAGAACAAGAATAAAAACAAGAACAACAACAAAATAAAAGAAATATTGTGCTAATAATATATATATATATATATATATATATATATATATATATATATATATTATATATATATAACACACACTTCTTTCAGATTGATGGTATATATTTTAACGTTCCATTTTTTCTCGGATGTACGTATTCAGATTGTTTCGTCCGCATCATGCAAACGGCATATTGCCGCAATGTGTGCATACATCGTCTTCGGTACACATACATGCTGGGTGTCTTTTTTGCCCCCACATTTCCATGAGCTACCGGACACAGTCGTGACTTACAGGATCTTTAACGTGCGTATTTCATGTTCTACGTGCGTATATACAGGAAACGGGTCTAAGCACTTATAGATCTGCGCTCCTGTTGATCTGAGTGATGAGAGAGAGAAAAAGTTTCACCCATTTTACCCACCACGTTGGGGGTAGCCAAGAACAATTTAACGCAGAGTCCTTGTTTTACCCACTTGATTATCGCGCTTGTCTTGGTCAATATGAAGAAAAGGGAAAGGATAGTCCTATAGCCTGTAGCTGGGTTGTAGGACAGTGAGGAGGTTAGAGACCTCATTACTCTTCGTTCAGCCTTCAAAGGCGGGTCCCACTCCTCTTCCTCGCTGCTTTTCCTTCACCTTCAAGCCTTTTACTCCCCCACACTATCTATTAACTGCAAAAACTTAACCCCTTGACTCCCTCTCCATATCCACCAGCTTTCTGCAAGAATCTGGTAGATATGGTGAGGGAGTCAAAGGGTTAAGTTTTTACCTTGCTAGCATGGTTGACATTGCCGGTGGCTGGTGGACATGGTTCGGGAGCAACCGTGAAGTCACTGGTAGAAATGCCTCATGTTGTAAGATACACTATACATTCAGCTGGCTCAGCCAGTTACTCATGTCTTTTATTAGGACGATTAACAACCTGGGTTTCTTTCCATTTTGTTTTCTGGGGTCTGGGTTTCATTCATTACATTAGGGTAATGCCATACGTACTCCACCCATATATGCCAGCAGTTATCTAGCAGACTCCTCAAGCCAGCACAAAATATGTGTGTCAGCCAAATTTTGAAATAGGGAGAGGAACAGGACCTATGAAACACCGACATCATCAGAATTACTGGATCGTTCGAACGGACAGTGAACTAACCAGTTCTTTATATTTCGAAGTAAGGTTGAATGCAAGACATAAGATCTTCAGTCTATGGGTCTATCAGAACAGCCAGTCAACCTGCTTTATCTAGATTTTTACATTATCTGTCATTTAACTAGTTAAACGAACACTCTCTTAAGGGGTTTCCAGTTTCCAAGCAAGATTGACTGTCAAGTTTTTAACTGTTATCCAGCACAAATCCGCGGCAGCTGTCTGTAAATGTTTGTCATTGACTATAAGTGTACAACAGAACAGTGAATATTGGGTCTGATGTTTCAAGTTCACCCCAGTCTGTAACATCACATCTGACCTGTTCATTGCTTATCTTAAATCTCCAGTCATTCAAGTGTCAAAACAAAATATTAAAAAATACCATGTTTGTAAAATATTCTTTTTTCAGTATAAAACACTTGACAAAGGGCCTGGGCTCGAAACGTTGTGTTTTATACTCCAAAGTATTTTTTACACTGTGTTTTATACTCCAAGGATCTTTTACAAACAAGGTATTTTTTAATATTTTGTTTTTACCCTCAAGATCCAGCAGTCATATTTTGTTATACCTTCATTCAAGTGCCAGCTTAATGTTTGATAGGTCCTTTCTTCTGCCTTCTGCCTCACCGTTTCCCATTCTAATACCATGTCAGGGCACTGGGTTTTCCTCAGGCTTAAGGATTTTGCGAGATAACCAATGACAGATTGAATCGAATACATAGAATTGCCAGACTGCGATTATCTTTCTTCTTGAATAGACTACGTTAAACTCTACTCTCACAAAGAAAGCTTGAATTAGATACACTTTATAAGTTGTAGAGGGTCTAGTTACACTCTTCTTTTATAAATAAAGCTTGAAATAGATACTCTATTAAAGTTGTAGAGGGTCTAGTTACAGCGACTTTGGGGTTTTTTTTTAGAAACTTTTTTTTAATTTTATTTTTTATGTCTTTGAATTTTTGTTTTTACATTTTATTTATTTTATGGTTTTGTTTTTAGGAAAGGAATTCTTTTAAGGGTTATTGCATTTAGGCTGTTTCATTCATGTTCACCTTATTTTTCCCTTTTTGTTTTGCTTTCCCATTTTGTACGTCACCCTCAATTCTCACGGAAGCTTGGATAACGTTTCACAATGCCATGATGATGATGACAATGGAAATGATAATCACGATGCTGTGGAGTTCCATTTTGGATTGAGACTGCATAACAAGCCTGAACACACCGCTGACTTTTCAAATTATGTACATCCTGACGTCAACCAGGCTTGAGAGATACAGACACCTGTGGTGTTGGTCAAGAGTTTTAAGCGTTACCCTCTATGACATCTTTGAAATTGATGGAACTCGAGTGTGTGGTCCAAGTATTCCCAAGGAGCCCATAGCACGTTCAGCTCTGAGTACGAGATGGTTGGGATCGAAAAGTCTCACACTGATTTTGAGGTGGTATTGTGATTCGAACAAACAGTCTCCCAGTCGGTAGTCCGTTGCGATAA
This sequence comes from Monoplex corrugatus, assembly GCA_030674185.1. Classification (NCBI taxonomy): domain Eukaryota; kingdom Metazoa; phylum Mollusca; class Gastropoda; order Littorinimorpha; family Ranellidae; genus Monoplex; species Monoplex corrugatus. Next base: position 46,087,595 of record CM060305.1, read on the forward strand.
ATACTACACACGGTAACAGGCGTTCATGTCTGTTAATTCTGTGATTTGGTTGACTGTATATTCAAGAAGAATGTGTCCGCAAAAGTCAAGACAGAGCGGTCTGGAGGGTGATGGTGGTGTCAAAAAGTGTAGTGGCTAACTCCGAACCCAGTGACACCGACAGGTGAGACAGGTGAGAATTATGTGATATGCATCTTTTGACAAAGTTAAATACTTTTTGACCAGTAGTCTGACATGCCTTTATGATCTTTTCCGCTGCTGTCTTACAAAAAACTTGCAATACCCGCCTTCACTGTAGCGTTATAGACATTCCACATCGTTTATACAACCCGTGGTAGTTATATAGAAATCTCAAAGAGAGAGCATACTGGAATGCTTTTACTCTAAAACTGCCTACAGAGAACCCAGTTTTCCAGATAAGCTTTCAGTGGTGCCACTGTGTTGTTGTAGATAGCACGAAGAAAATAACTGTGAGGTTTCAAGTGCTAAGATTCGGTAAACTGTGGTAGGTCTGCAAAGATGAGAGAGAGAAGTGACGAGAGAGAGCAGCGGAGGGAGAGAGAGAGAGAGAGAGAGAGAGAGAGAGAGAGAGAGAGAGAGAGAGAGACAGGTGCATCTGAGATAACGTGTGTGTTTGTGCTCGCGCATGCGTACACGTGTGTGTGGAGAGAGAGAGAGAGAGGGAGGGAAAGGAAGAAAGCAGGGAGAGGGAGGGATATATATATATATATATATATATATATATATATATATATATATATTCAGACCTCCTGAACTTTAGAATGTTGATTACTCAAGGACAGCAGCAGAATGTCCCACCGAACCTTCCTTACAACTAGTCCTTGCTTCTCTACACATATAGTATAAGGAACCAGAAGAACAAGAAAACCAATGTAAGCGCGTATTTAACAAAACAAGACAAAACAAGCGCAAATTTTCGGCCAACCGGCCTTTGTCAAGCGCGAACGCACGGTCACAAACAGACCACAAACAACACCAAACAACAGATAATAAAAACAGGACTAAAAACTTCCCTGCTGACTCGTCCAGTGGATAAAAAGGGACCAAATGGAATGCGACTTCTTACTACTGCTCATGAAGACATGGGCATTCCATTTGGTCCCCTTTTATCCACTGGACGAGGCGGCAGGGAAGTTTTTAGTCCTGTTTTTATTATCTGTTGTTTGGTGTTTGTGGTCTGTTTGTGACCGTGCGTTCGCGCGTG
>CM060305.1:46098819-46101319 GCA_030674185.1 Monoplex corrugatus
GATCATGTACATATGAAGCCAAACGAAAACTTCTGTGGATTTTGGAACTTAAACATGCTGCAGGCAGTATATGACTGGATTTACGTTGTGAATTGATTAATTCAAGTCGGCATCTCTGTAAGGTCAGAGAGATCCTTCAGTCACCATGGCAACAAGCAGGTCACTGACCAACCTCCCCAAGGTCATGGTCACAGATGCGGACAAGGACAAGAGAAACTTTCGCCCCATCACTCTGTGTGATAAATTCTTGGACGACATTCCCACACATTCCCGTTCCCATCCCTGTTCTCCTCAGCTTACCCGTAAAGCCTTCACCACTTTTGTTGGAGGGATGCGCTACGTGATAGGTATGGAGTGTGTGTTCGTGTGTGTGTTCTCTCTCTCTCTCTCTCTCTCTCTCTCTCTCTCTCTCTCTCTCTCTCTGTGTTCGTGTGTCTGTGTGTGTGTTTATGTATGTATGTATGTATGTATGCATGCATGCATGCATATATGTATGTGTGTGTATGTATATATGTGTGTGTATGTGTGGGTGTTTATCTATTTGTTTATGTGAGGTGCGTTCGTGCATGTATGCATGTGTGTTTTTTTGTGTTTATATTGTTGGAGATGCGTCCTACGTATCTGCTTGCATGAGCAAGCAAGCGCGAGTGCGTGCATATATGTGTATTTGCACGTGTAGGCTGTGTGTATGTATGTATTTGTGTTTGTGTATCTGTGTTTACGTGCGATTCTGCTCTCTCTCTCTCGTCGCGCGCGCGCGCGTGTGTGTGTGTGATATCATTCCTGTTCTGTTTTGATACTTTTCTGTTTAGTACACCTTGGTGATGTGGACAGGCAGGCAATAATGATTTGTTGGTTGTTTTTGTAATATTTTTGTATTTGTTTTTTAGCTTTTGGTGATAAGTGAAACAAAAATATCCTAAGGTTAATTTTAAGAAAGTTTTTGAGAGAGAGAAACTGATATTGATACTGAGGTATGTCACAGGATGCGACATTGGCAGTAAGGTCACTTCTGTTGACCCAACACGTGTTTAAGTCAAATCAAGTACATGTATGGTTCACTCTTACTGCCTGGACAAGGTGAATTGGATTCAGATGTGACAAATACAAAAGTCACATTAGGGCGAGATATCCTCTTTTTACGTACCTTTAATTTATTCTTTTCTTTTGTGCTTTTCTTTTTTGCTTTCATATACTTATCATTCTATTGTGCTTTGGTTATATCGACAGGAGGGGTGTGTGTGTGTATGTGTGTGTGTGTGTGTTTGTCTATTTTGAGAGAAAAAAAATATGTAAACAAATTTGTCTCAGATCTGTATGGGTGGTTCTGTACCAATTTTGGTCCTATGTGTGCACTTGTAAAGACTTACGAATGTGTATATTTAGAAGGTGAAGGTCACCTTGTCAAAGGGACCAATTTTTTTAATTTGAGTACAGATGTGAACACTACCCTCTCGTGAACTTGTTAAATATTTAAGAATTTGACATGGTTCATGCATTTGTAATAAAGATATATAGCTAGCTAGCTAGACAGATAGATATGTGTACATATATTTATCTATTTACGTGTATAGGAATATCAGGGTTATTTTTTTCATAGGATTAAATAGTCACAGCATCCTTTCGTAATCCGCAAGTCTGCCATGAACAATTGGCTCACCAACAAATCTTCGTGCGAGGCGATAATCGAAGTGCTTTGCACTCGTTACAGAGAAGACGTGGAAAGAAGAAGAAACGACAGATGAGTAAGAGAAAAGGCGATGACGAAAAAGAAAAAGGCGATGATAAAGAGAAAGAAGAAAGAAGAAGAAGAAGAATAAGAACAACAACAACCCCCCACCCTCCACGAAAATGAAACCATTCTAACAATCTTTCCTTGAATACATGAAGTTTTTGCTTCTAGCCAGAAGGTTAATCTTTTTTATACTTGTCAAGGTGTCTATAACATCATATGAAATATAACTAGACGTACAGTAAAGACAATAGTGGTTTTTTTCATGAGCCAGAACAAAATTTAGGAATTGTCTGAAGGTACTGAATGGATGTCATCTTTCTGAAAAGAAATAAAGAAAGAAACAAAAATAAAGAAAAACATAAAAAGAAACAATAAAAACAAGCAAACAAACAAACAAAACGAAAAAGAAGTGCACATCTTGCTAACACAATTTTTGTAACAGACAGGCAAACGAGCATACAGACACGTAGACACCTCTCTGGTCGATGTAAATACGCCCCTTTAAAAACAGAGGGGGCTGGGGAGTTTGTTAATTAAAGCAGGAAGTAACATAAGAAGAAAGAAAGAAGGAACAGAAACAAGAGAAGGACGAAGTGGAAAAATAAGAGAAAAAACAAAAAAAGAAGAAGGACAAAGAAGAGAAGAAGAAGAAGAAGAAGAAAAGAAATTAGAAGAAAACAAAACAAAAAATCACATCGCCTGTCTGATTGATGATTATTCTGCAAATTCACATTGAGAGATAACACAACTGACTTGACATGAGTT
>CM060305.1:46103819-46118819 GCA_030674185.1 Monoplex corrugatus
GTTTGTCTGTCTGTCTCTCTTTTTTTTTTTCTTTCTCTCCACCTCTGCATCCTTCTCAGTCAGTTAGTCAGTCAGTCAGTCTGTCTGTCTGTTTGTCGGTACTAAAATTAATGTGTCAAACAAACAAGAAGAAATAATCAAACATGCAAACAAAACCATAAATTGAAATCCAGTCCAGTTATTCAACGCCAGACGACAGCTAACTACCGAACCAGTCGGTTTTTAAACCTTCTCGCTCCTTTGCCTTAGCTTCCAGCTTCTTGCTGGAATCTTTAACTTTGGATGAAGAAGTGAAAGGGTTTACTAATTGCCGTGGCTTCCCCGTGGAGATACCGGATGCTCTCGTTCAGTATGACTAATATCCCCACCTTCTGGAAATTCTGTGCTAGAAATTTCCTGTTCTGACACTCTCTTTGTTTCTGTCTTGCTCCTTTGCTTTCTGTAATCTCTTCTTATTTTCCGCCGTGCTGGTCTATTCATATTCGAATGTGTTCTGTAAAGCTTTGCATAATTTCTGTTAGGCTTGATAACTAAATGCATATATCGACTGCATATTTGGTTGTCAGGAAATGTGATGTGCATAAGCGATTTTCGTTAATTTAGGCTTTTTTTTGTTTTTGTTTTTGAATATGTGTTCATTGCTTAATTCTGTTGATGCACTTGTATTGAGTTTGCGTATTTCAAATCCATTGGTGATCAGTTTGGCGGGAATGGTCGATGCCAGGAGCATATTTCTTAGAGTTGATGTGTGTCCGTAATTTTCTATTTCTTTTTCCTGTGTCAGCAGGGTGTTGTGTGTCTTTGGTATGTTATAGCCCTGAAATTTCTCCCTGCAGTCAGTTGGGCTTTACACAGCAACAACAACATTAACAAAATAATAATGATATTAATGATTATGATAATAATAATGACAATACTACTGCCACTACTACTACTATGACTACTACTACTACTAATATTAACACCACCACTAATGATGATGGGATGATAACAAGAACGACTACAACAACAACAGTAGTAGTAGTGGTAGTAGTAGTAGTAGTAGTAGTAGTAAATGAACAAGTAAATAGATAAATAAACAACAAAAATAATAATAACAATAATAATGATAATAATATCACCAAAATTAGTACTAATAGCTATACTAATAGTAATGATAACGATGGACTGGGGGCTTTGAAGATTGCGGATTCAGACCTTCCCCCGCCCCCATTATTCCAATGTATTTATCAATGAACTTTTTATACTCTAACGGGCTCCTACCCAGAACTGATCGTGCTGTGAGCTTAATTTGAAAAAAAAAAATCAGCTACACAGGAGAGTATCATCCTTACATAGGATGCAGCTTTAAAGATGATCTAATTTCTGTCCCATCACTGCAGGTGTCTGCATTCCAAGGCCTGGCTGACGCCAGGATCCATTTTTATAGCATAGGTAGAGCCATGTAGTCTCGAGCCAGAACTGTACGCTACACAACCATCATCATTATTCTCAACCCTGTGAGTCATCGTGTTAAAAACTATATCAAATTAAACATTCCTTTAAGTCCATCCACTTTTGACATAGTGACTTCAGTTCTGATGTCCTCTGTGCGTGTGTGTGTGTGTGTGTGTGTGTGTGTGTGTGTGTGTGTGTGTGTGTGTGTGTGCGTGCGTGCGTGCGTGCGTGCGTGTGGCGCGCGCGCTCGATTATGCGTGTGAATGTTTTTTTAAGTTTAGTTTTGGTTTGGTTTGCTTGTTTGTTTTTTTAGGGTCGCTTTTTTGAACATTTCTATTACATGTGCATGAGGAGATAATTTTAACATCGTAATAGAATCACTTCTACTGTCGTTTATTAAGTTGGGCTCAGACATCTTTTGCTTGATTACAAATTTGAAATTAAAGCACAATCTTTGAAGATTGTGACAGTTTTCATCCCAGTCGAACTGAGAAAATACAAATCAGTTTTGATAAGATCCAGGCACATTTCTTTTTACACACACACGCACACACACACACCGCACACACACACACACACACACACACACACACACACACACACACACATACACACACACACACACACACACACACACACACACACACACACACACATATATATATATATGTGTGTGTGTGTAGTGTGTGTGTGTGTGTGTGTGTGTGTGTGCGCGTGTGTGTGTGTGTGTAGATTAGAGAGGTCAATCGAGATGAATAACGATTTATATTTATGCCTTGTTGATTATACCAAGGCTTTCGATCGGATAAAACATGAAGAATGGATCAACCAACTAGAAAGACTCAGTATTGATGGAAAAGATCTGCGAATAATCAGAAATATGTATTGGGAACAAACAGCTGCAGTGAGAATAGAAAACGATATAAGCTCTTTCCAAAACATCAAAAGAGGAGTCAGACAGGGTAGTGTTTTGTCACCAGATCTGTTTTCACTTTACGGCGAAAACATCATGAGAAACCTAGGGGAAGACGCTGGATTAAAGGTTGGAAGAAAAATGATAAACAACATTCGATACGCGGATGACACCGTGCTAATTGCAGAAAATGAAAGACCTACAAAACCTTGTGGGTTTACTAGAAATAGAAAGCAAAGGTAAGGGCTTGGAACTAAACAGCAGGAAGACTGAAGTCATGGTGATCAGTAAAAAACATGAAATCCCCTCATGCAAAATAACAGCAAACGGCACAACCTTGAGACAGGTTGATAAGTTTGAATACCTGGGAACGATCATTTCACCAGACGGCAGAGGCACATCAGAATTAGCCAGCAGAACCGGCCACGCCAAAACAGCATTCAAGAAGATGAAAAGCATTCTTACCAACAATTGCCTATCAAGTCTATAAATTGACATTTGGGCTTCTGTAACCAAGGATTGGGCGGTGCCATATATATATATATATATATATATATATATATATATATATATATATATATATATATATATATATATATATATATATATATATATATGTCTTATTATCATTTTTTCTAAATAGGTTTTGTTTTTCTGGGATACTTGTATGCTCGTTCTTTCGCTCACACTATGCAGGCGGTATCTTGCAACACAATCTGCATACTCCGTTTTGGTGACCATGCTTGCTGGGTCTTTCCATAATCCATCGGACATGGCTTCTAGGATCTGTAAAAGGCAAGTTTAACCGTTTGACTCCCGCACCCTGTCCACAAGCGTCCTGCATTGCCAATCATGGCAGGAAAGCAAAACTTTACACTTTGATTTCCTCACCCCATCCGCCAGCTTCCTGCAGGAAGCTGATGGATAGCATGAGGGAGATAAAGAGTTAAAGTTTTTTGCAGTTGGTATAGAGGGTACGGGAGTCACAGGGTTAATGTTCTACGCACGTTGCACACGGGAGGAATTAGGCAGGTGAAAATTTCTACTCTTTACCTGTCGGGTAGGATGTACCCAGGCAGGATCAAACCCGAACCTTCGGATTCTAAGTCTGACGTCTACCCGCTTGACTGCCTCACCCGTCGTGCCTGCTTGAAGTCAAGCATTCGTGGCTGTCCATTGAAATAGGCTTGTGAACCGATCATAGTTTAAGAATATATTCCTTAAAACCCAATAAATTCTTACAGATACACATAGACAAAAGCACATGATACATACACGCTGGGATCAGAACACAAGCATACAGTATACAACTAAAGGAATAAACACGCACACACACACACGCACACACACACACACACGCACACACTCGCACTCACACTTACACCACACATACACACGCACGCACGCGCGCGCGCGCACGCACACACACACACACACACACAAACACATACAAACACACACTCACTCACACTTACACACACACACACACACTCACACATACACGCACGCACGCAAACACACACACACACACAAACACACAGACACACACACACTACAGACACACTTACACACACACACACATGCACACACACACGTACACATATACACACACACATTCCTGCGCGTGTTATAAAACAATCCGAATCTATGTCCCTTTTGGAAAAAAAAAACCAGAACAAAAAAATGAAAAACAAAAACAAATCGCCGAAAAACCGTTAAGGTGCTGCAACGGAAAAAAAACACAGCTTCTATGCTCTTATCGGTTCCAGAGAATGACACCATTGTCCAAAACAACAAGGAAGCGGAGGTGTCAAGGCGTAGTGAGCTGCACGTAAACTGTCTTTTGGGCTCTGAATGCCTGCCACTCCTGTTGCCTGTATGCCTGCACCCTTTGCATTTTGAATACATAGATGATCCCACTGTCATTGTTGCCTCCCACCTCCATTCCCCCTTTCTTATGTTCTGTCCTTATTTTCCTGTCTTGGTACTTGTCCCGTCAAATAAATAGAGGTTCAATTAAGGTTCAGTGCATGTTTTCTTAAAGGCACAATATCCCATCCAATGGATTGGACTGCATGAACAGTAATCCTGGGTTGGGGCTGATCTAAATACAGAAAAGAATATTCAATCATTTCAATAAAATGCTTTCAAGTCGTTGGTTGTGAGTGAAGATTCACAGATCGACTATATTCAGAGTCTCTGTCTCTCTATTTGTGTGTGTGTGTGTGTGTGTGTGTGTGTCTGTCTGTCTGTGCCTGTCTGTCTTTCTCTCTCTCTCTCTCTCTCTCTCTCTCTCTCTTTTCTCTCTCTCTCTCCACACGCATATATATATATATATATATATATATATATATATATATATATATATATATATATATGCATGCACATATATTCAATCTGTCTGTCTCTTTGTCTCTCTCTCTCTCTCTCTCTGTCTCTGTCTCTCTCTCTGTCTCTCTCTCTGTGTCTGTCTGTCTCTGTCTCTCTCTATCTCTCTCTGTCTCTCTGTCTCTCTGTCTCTCTCTCTCTCTCTCTCTCTCTCTCTCTCTCTCTCCTCTCTCTGTCTGGGTGTCAACTGTTGATTGTTATGGCAAGTCGCACCTTTTGACGACTACAGGATAACGATAATATTGGCCGAATGACCACGTCTTGTACCTTCAGGGTTGGCTGGACAATTTGTCACTGACCTTGCCGTCGTGAGCATTGGAAAATAGGGCAATTTGCGGCTCCTTTATACCTGCGTACCTGGCCTTCATGTCCAGCAAGCGAACTCGGCAAAAGCTGTCTGTGTGTAGCCATTATCAAGTTGGTCAAGGGCACACGGTGTCGTGTTAGGTTTGACCCTAGACTAATAATGTGTTGACCCTTTCTCCTGAAGCAATTCACTGCTCCAGTGTGGTGATGTCGAGACTTAAACCCCGTACCTAACCCCGCGCAGAGAGGTGATGATATGTGCCCGACGCGGCTGGCCAGTGCGGAACAGCAAAGTACCTGAAGTCTGAACAGACCCGGCAATCCTCAGGGCGGCGCCTCCCACCAACCTTGGAACAAACCAACACTGACTGATATTCAGCACAAGATACAGGCGCAGACAACGCACTTAGACAAAAAGTAGCCAATGTGAAAGATGACTTCACATCCTACGAGAAGGAGGATTTACGAAGACTTAAGGACGAGTTGACCGGACTGAGACAGGAGGACAAAGACTTAAGAAAAGACTTGAGGAAAATGAATGACAACCTGCTTGAGAGGTTGGAAGGCATGGAGAGGAAGGTGGACGACTTAGAAGGAAGGTCTAAATGCAGCAATATCTTTTTGGTACTGTCTGGCCCAGCACGAAAATAAGAGAAGCACATAACTGTGAAGGTATATTAAAAAACATCATAACAGACAAAATTGAACATTCTGAGGACACTGACAGAGTATATCGTTGGAATCAGAATCCCCTGTTATTATTCAATCATCAACAGGTGCCCTGCCGCATGGCGTTGGCGATCATGGACTTCCATCTGTCTCTATCTCTCGTTGCCCCTAGCATCTCCCCCACCCTCCTCGTCCCTAGCCACTCTCCAAGTCCGTCCAGCATTTTCTCCCGGGGTCTACCTGGTGCTCTCTGTTATTATTGGTCGTGCCTTTTATACACGAAATGTATAAAATTGAAAGCTAAAAAGAAATCACAAGGAACAAAATGTAAATATATTCATCGGTGAGGAGTTTTCCATCAGCGTCTGGAAAACGAGTAAACTCCCCACCTAAGAGAGAGAGAGAGAGAGAGAGAGAGAGAGAGAGAGAGAGAGAGAGAGAGAGAGAGAGAGAGAGAGAGAGAGAGAGAGAGAGAGAGAGAGAGAGAAAGAGCGCAATTGTGCTACCATGATATTCAGTTATCTAATTGTGGAAGACAAGATATACAACGTAGGTTGGTAATGACAGTCGTATGGAAATGAAACGATGTGTTGGCCGGTCCACAAAAAAATCCTGGTAGTACTTTATCCGTGCCAGTCAAAGAGAACAAATGTAAAAAGACACCGGGTTTGTCGTCACAGAGCCAGCACATAAATGTCACAGAGGCAACACGTGGGAGTTGTGATTCTGTGCTTAGTATAGAGTTGTCTGTGGATAGGCCTACGTGTGCGCCATTTGCCGGCGTAGACATTAGTTACATGATCGATTCTGTGTCGGAAATAAGTGGAGAGTTGTTCTTAGGCAGGTGATACATATGATATTTTGTCGTCGTTCTTCCATCACTTCGTTAATTTCGGGAGAAATGAACCAACCTACCAACCAATTAACCAATCAAACAACCAACCAACCAGCCAACTGAGCAACCAATTAACTAACTAGCTAACCAACCAGCCAACCAATTAATCAACCAGCCAACTGAGCAACCAATTAACTAACTAGCTAACCAACCAGCCAACCAATTAACCAACCAGCCAACCAATTAACCAACCACCCAACTAACCAGCTGACCAATTAACCAGTCAACCAAGCAAGCAAGCAAGCAAACAACCAATCAACCTACCAACCGAAACATTGCAAGAAACCACATTGGAATCGAAAGTTATGTGATGTACAACAGACACTGGTTGGAATGCTAAGTCTGAGCTGTTTCAGCGAAATCTCACCTGTTCCTGTTCCATCCACAAGTCCTCCGTCCTACACGTTGTCTGCACATGCAAATGGGATTAACCCTTTGATCACCGCACTTTGTCCACCAGCATCCTGCTTTTTCATCCATGTTAGCAAAGCAAAAACTTAATTCTTTGACCCCCTCACCCTGTCCAGCAGCTTCCTGCAGGAAGCTGGTGAATAGAATAATGGAGTCAAAGGGTTAAGTGTTTTCAGTCGGTGGACAGGGTACGGGTGTCAAACGGTTAACACAAATCTTCAGTTGGCAGGATGTTATGCGTTTATCAGCTTTTGTATCATGGCTCTGCCTGGAGCAGTTGTTGCTAGTCAATTACAGAGAACTGTAAAACAAGCTATTTCCAAACCAAAATCCTGAATGCCTCTTCTTCAAAGGAACTCTTTACAACCATGAATCATCTCCTTGGCACACGAAAAGATTTACCTCTCCCAACAAAAACACACAAATGAAGAACTCCCATCTGTATTCTCCAAGTATTTCACCACCAAAATACAAACTCTTCGTGACAGGCTTGACAGGACACCCTGTCAACCATGCCCACCTGACCCTTCCTTCTCTGGCACACCTCTTACTACTTTTACCCCAATCTCACAAGAAGAAATTCTCAACACAATCAGATCCATGTCGTTCAAAACCTGCGAACTGGATCCTCTTCCAAGTTCTCCCTACTCTGACTGTCTCCCTACGCTCCTCCCATTCATCACTGACATCATCAACACTTCTCTCCAAACTGGAACTGTCCCAGATTCTTTCAAGTCTGCTATTGTTCACCCTCTCCTCAAGAAATACAACTTAGACCCAAATGAACTGAAAAATTACCGGCCTATCTCTAATCTCTCTTTCTTGTCAAAACTGCTTGAAAAAGTTGTCCTCAACCAACTGAACTCTCACCTATCTGCCAACAATCTCCTCAATCCTTTCCAGTCAGCCTACCGCCAGTGCCATGGCACTGAAACTGCTTTGCTACACATTCTCAACAATCTCCTCCTTGCAACTGATACTGGCAAAGTCTCTCTCCTCACACTCCTTGATCTGTCTGCAGTCTTTGATACCATTCATCATGGTATTCTCCTTTCTAGACTTCATCATACTTTTGGCATCTCTGACATTGCTCTCTCCTGGTTCACTTCATATCTATCAAACAGAAACAAACAATTCTCATCAATGGCACTTACTCTCAACCTGCATACCTGACCTGTGGTGTTCCACAAGGATCTGTCCTTGGCCCTGTTCTTTTCACTCTTTACACCTCCCCCCCCCCCCTGTCCACCATCATCAACTCCCACTCTATAAAACACCACTTCTGTGCTGTGACACCCAACTTCAGGACAGTGACTCACCTGACAATATACAGCGCCTCCTGACTCGCACCACTGAGTGTTACTCGGACATTAAAAATTGGATGACATACAACAAACTTCAGCTAAATGATGACAAGACAGAAGCTATCCTCATTGGCACCCGTCAGAAACTTTCTCAGCTGCCTCCTCTTTCTCTCCCATTATGTAACACATCAGTCCCAATTTCTGATTCAGCTAAAAACCTTGGTGTCTGCTTTGACTCTACCCTCTCCATGAACAACTTTGTTTCTCAAACTGCCAGATCTTGCTACTATCACCTCCATCGTATAAGCCTGATCAGGAAATATCTCTCTGTGGAAACAACTGCAAAACTCGTTCTCTCCTTCATAATGTCTCGCATTGACTATTGCAATTCACTCCTGTCCGGTCTTCCTGCCTCCACCACTCACATCCTACAGCGCATTCAAAACAATGCTGCACGCCTTGTACTCAAAAAGAAAAAAACTGACCACATATCTCCTCTCCTGGCACAACTTCACTGGCTCCCTGTATCAAAGCGCATACAGTACAAACTAGACACCATGTGCTACAAAAGCCTCAATAACGTAGCCCCCGATTACCTGTCAAGCCTACTTGAGATCTATGTTCCCTCACGTACCCTCCGCTCTGCCTCCGATCCTCTGACTTTTCGCTTTCCACGCACTAAGCTCAATACCTATGGTCCACGAGCCTTCTCTGTTTCTGGTCCGCTCTCCTGGAACAAACTTCCTCTCTCAGTCCGTCAGCAACCTACTTTTGTCTCCTTCAAGTCCGCTCTCAAAACTCACCTTTTCTCCTCTGCATGAAATCCTGTCCTCACTAAATCCCCTCTGCAGCCTGTCTCCACTCGGAGGGGAATCACATTGCAATATATAATTGTATATAATATGCTCTCTATAATTTTCCATTGCTTTTATTCTTTCTCCCCATTTATAGCCGTGTGCGTGTGTGCGTGTGTGTGCGTGCGTGCGTGTGTGTGCGTGTGTGTGTGTCTGTTTCAGCACTTAGATTTGATTTTATCAAGATTTTGCGCTATATAAATATGGTAATTATTATTATTATTATTATTTTCCACCGTGACAGCTCACAGACTGACATTAAGCTGTTAAAAAGTGCATAAGAATGATTAGAACCAGTATGCCTTCCCATTGAAGGGCTTAACCCTTTCACTTCCGCACCTCTCCACCAGCAAGAACTTAAAACCCTTTGACTCATCGTATCCACAACCTTCCTGCAGGAGGGAATCACAAAGTTAAGATGTTTTGCTATGGTAGCATGGTGGGGGATGCTGGTGGACATGGTGAGGGATTCAAAGGACTAAACATTGATTAAGCGGGAACCAGAAGAAGAAGAAAACCAATGTGAGCGCGTATCCAACAAAACAAGCGCAAATTTTCGGCCAACCGGCCTTTGTCAAGCGCGAACGCACGGTCACAAACAGATCACAAACACCAAACAATGGATAATAAAAACAGGACTAAAAACTTCCCTGCCGCCTCGTCCAGTGGGTAAGAAGGGGACCAAATGGAATGCCCATGTCTTCATGAGCAGTAGTAAGAAGTGGGGAGAGGGGAGGCAACTATGATGTCAAAAGGGAAGTGAGATGAGTTCTGCAATTTTGAGAAGTGGACATGCTATATCGGTATAGCCCTGTTCTGAAGAAGGCACAGGGCAAGAGGTAAAGGAGTAGATTGTGCCCAGTGCCATGAATCTGGTAGGCCTGGAACAGGAAGAAACATGAAACGGCATGTCTGAATTCTGTTGCGCAATGGATTACTTATGGTTTGTCATTAAGACCATATGGTTGCGTGTTCCAAGTTTATTTATGAGATGGGATTCTCTGTCTTTCCTGTCTATGGTGCTGTTATTGTGTAGAAGCCACAGACCTTTCACTCGGATGTCATTGATTGAGTGGTCTGATTGGTTGAAGTGATTGGGGATAGTTTTATCCCTTTGATGACGGATATCAACCAAGTGTTCTTTGAAACATGTATCAAGGGTGCGTCCAGTTTCACCAATATACACAGTTGGGAACATTTAGAGCAGCTGATCAAGTAGACAATGTTATAAGTTTGACAGTTGAAATGTTTTGTACTTCTCATATGAGATTTGGGGCCTTTGACTGTGGTGGCTGTGCACAAGAAAGGACATGTCTTGCATTTAGTTTGTTACATGGAGAGGTTCCTGGAGGTTGGCTGACTGGTTTGCTGAGATTTGAGTGCACCAGCAAGTCGCGGAGATTTGTGTCTCTCTTGTAGACGATCAAAGGGCGCTGGTCAAAGGTTTCATCTGTAGTGGGACTGGATTGCAGAATGTTCCAGTTGGACAAGATGATCCTTTTTACGAGGTACATGGACGGGTGGTAAACTAGACTGAGGACTGGCCGATCCTCTGTGGCAGCTTTGGGCTTCGAATGGAGGGCATTTGGCCGAGAAACAGAGTTGACTTTTTCCCGGGCTTCATTGATGACCTCGAGTGGGTAATGTCTGCGCAGGAAAAAATCTAGTCATTTCATCTGCTTTGTCCTGGAAATCGTCTTCGTCTGAGCAGAGGCGTCGTAGTCTCAAGAACTGCGAGTAGGGAATGCTGTTTCTGGTGTTGGAAGTGTGAGATGATTGATAGTCCAGGTAGGAATGTGAGTCTGTAGGTTTGTAGTGGACTGTAGTGACTAGTTGTTCAGATTGAAGGGAAACTTCGATATCAAGAAAGCATATGGATGTGCTTGAAATTTCATATGTGAACTTGATGGATGGGTGAAACGTTTGGACGTAATTGATGAATTGCAAAAGTTGGTCATGATCGAGGGATGTCATGCCAATGCAATCATCTATGTATCTTTTGATGGAACAGGAGAGAGAGAGAGAGAGAGAGAGAGAGAGAGTGTGTGTGTGGTGTGTGTGTGTGTGTGTGTGTGTGTGTGTTGTGTGTGTGTGTTTGTGTGTGTTGATTAAGCGCTTTTGGAGTTATTTCAAAACGGTTTCATCACGCTCGAACATTTCCATATGCATTCCACCCAAATCCGCCAGCAATTTTCTGACAGATTTCCTGAGCCTGCACAGAACCCTGTCTGCTGGCAAGATCGCTCTACGGGGAACCCGCAAATTTAAAACTGGACTGTAAGCTGCCTAACTGAACGATCCAATAATTGTGCTGGTGTCAGCTTACTGTATGATCCATTCATTCTGCTAGTGTCGGCTTCCTAAATGTCCCAATGTTCTGCTGGTGTCAACTTCCTGAATGTCCCAGTGTTCTGCTGGTGTCAGCTTCCTAAATGCCCCAACGTTCTGCTGGTGTCAGCTTACTGTATGACCCAATCGTTCTGCTGGTGTCAGCTTACTAAATGTCCCAACATTCTGCTGGTGTCAAATTACTGTATGACCCAATCGTGTAGCTGGTGTCAGCTTTCTGAATGTCCCAACGTTCTGCTGGTGTCAGTTTACTGTATGACCCAATCGTTCTGCTGGTGTCAGCTTACTATTTTTTTTAATGCCCCAACGTTCTGCTGGTGTCAGCTTACTGTATGACCCAATCGTTCTGCTGGTGTCAGCTTACTAAATGTCCCAATGTTCTGCTGGTGTCAGCTTACTGTATGACCCAATCGTTCTGCTGGTGTCAGCTTACTAAATGTCCCAACGTTCTGCTGGTGTCAGCTTACTGTATGACACAATCGTTCTGCTGGTGTCAGCTTACTGTATGACCCAATGGCTCTGCTGGTGTCAGCTTACTAAATGTCCCAACGTTCTGCTGGTGTCAGCTTACTAAATGTCCCAACGTTCTGCTGGTGTCAGCTTACTGTATGACCCAATCGTTCTGCTGGTGTCAGCTTACTAAATGTCCCAACATTCTGCTGGTGTCAAATTACTGTATGATCCAATCGTGTAGCTGGTGTCAGCTTTCTGAATGTCCCAACGTTCTACTGGTGTCAGCTTACTGTATGACCCAATCGTTCTGCTGGTGTCAGCTTACTATTTTTTTAATGCCCCAACGTTCTGCTGGTGTCAGCTTACTGTATGACCCAATCGTTCTGCTGGTGTCAGCTTACTATTTTTTTGATGCCCCAATGTTCTGCTGGTGTCAGCTTACTGTATGACCCAATCGTTCTGCTGGTGTCAGCTTACTAAATGTCCCAACGTTCTGCTTGTGTCAGCTTACTGTATGACCCAATCGCTCTGCTGTTGTCAGCTTACTAAATGTCCCAACGTTCTGCTGGTGTCAGCTTTCTGAATGTCCCAACGTTCTGCTGGTGTCAGCTTACTGTATGACCCAATCGCTCTGCTGTTGTCAGCTTACTAAATGTCCCAACGTTCTGCTGGTGTCAGCTTACTGTATGACCCAATCGCTCTGCTGTTGTCAGCTTACTAAATGTCCCAACGTTCTACTGGTGTCAGCTTACTGTATGACCCAATCGTTCTGCTGGTGTCAGCTTACTATTTTTTTAATGCCCCAACGTTCTGCTGGTGTCAGCTTACTGTATGACCCAATCGTTCTGCTGGTGTCAGCTTACTATTTTTTTGATGCCCCAATGTTCTGCTGGTGTCAGCTTACTGTATGACCCAATCGTTCTGCTGGTGTCAGCTTACTAAATGTCCCAACGTTCTGCTTGTGTCAGCTTACTGTATGACCCAATCGCTCTGCTGTTGTCAGCTTACTAAATGTCCCAACGTTCTGGTGTCAGCTTACTGTATGACCCAATCGCTCTGCTGGTGTCAGCTTACTAAATGTCCCAACGTTCTGCTGGTGTCAGCTTTCTGAATGTCCCAACGTTCTGCTGGTGTCAGCTTACTGTATGACCCAATCGCTCTGCTGTTGTCAGCTTACTAAATGTCCCAACGTTCTGCTGGTGTCAGCTTACTGTATGACCCAATCGCTCTGCTGTTGTCAGCTTACTAAATGTCCCAACGTTCTGCTGGTGTCAGCTTACTGTATGACCCAATCGCTCTGCTGGTGTCAGGTTACTAAATGTCCCAACGTTCTGCTGGTGTCAGCTTACTGTATGACCCAATCGTTCTGCTGGTGTCAGCTTACTAATTTTTTAATGTCCCAACGTTCTGCTGGTGTCAGCTTACTGAATGTCCCAACGTTCTGCTGGTGTCAGCTTACTGAATGTCCCAACGTTCTGCTGGTGTCAGGTTACTGAATGTCCCAACGTTCTGCTGGTGTCAGCTTACTGTATGGACCAATCATTCTGCTGGTGTCAGCTTACTGAATGTCCCAACGTTCTGCTGGTGTCAGCTTACTGAATGTCCCAACGTTCTGCTGGTGTCAGCTTACTGAATGTCCCAACGTTCTGCTGGTGTCAGCCTACTGTATGGCCCAATCATTCTGCTGGTGTCAGCTTACTGTATGGCCCAATCATTCTGCTGGTGTCAGCTTACTGTATTGCCCAATCGTTCTACTGGTGTCAGCTTACTGTTTCATGGGTCACCATCTCTCCCTGCCCAATTCAAGGAAGGACTTGCCAGCACATACGGTTTCGGGCATAGTGAAGGAGTCTGGCAGATCATCACTGGCAGATTTCGGGTGCAGTGTGTATGGAATGTTCCGAACGTGATGAATCCTTCTTGGACAAAATTCTGATTCTGATTCTTGGTATTCTTATTGTAACAGGTGTGAGATGGGGTTTTCACAGTGCAGTTGCTGTATTGGAGCCAACTTTTCCGCCTTCACTCGATACGTTATCAGTCTTGAATACTGACAAACGCGCATGTCACTGAGAACGAATTTGATGGAACAGTCGAGAGAGAGAGAGATGAGAGAGAGAGAGAGAGAGAGAGAGAGAGTGTGTGTGTGTGTGTGTGTGTGTGTGTGTGTGTGTGTGTGTGTTTGTGTGTGTTAATGAAAATCAGGAAAGGGCAAGCAACATTTTATAGTTTATAGGACAATTTATGAGACAAGATAAATTTGATCACCTAGGCACAGTAGGAAAGCTGGAAGTGAAAAGAGCACCACGTAAACTAGGGAGAAAATATTAGACAATTTTGCAGAGTGGGTGGAAACAAAAAAATATAGGAAATATATTTGCAGCGACAAAAGACAGATTCATCTGGAGAACCATGATCGCCAACGCCATGCATACATGATGATGATTATGATGATGAAAGAAAGAAAGAAAGAGAAAGGGAGACAGGCAGGCAGGCAGGCAGGCAGGCAGGTAGGCAGACACAGACATTCGGACGGACAAACAGGCAGAAAAAAATAAGTGACAGTGACAAAGATACTTTATTTTCCAACTGTAAAATTCATTGGCTACTCGTATACCAAACCATCCTGCCAACTCTGCACTAAACCACCTCATCACTGGCAGATTTCGGGTGCAGTGTGTATGGAATGTTCCGAACGTGATGAATCCTTCTTGGACAAAATTCTGATTCTGATTCTTGGTATTCTTATTGTAACAGGTGTGAGATGGGGTTTTCACAGTGCAGTTGCTGAATTGGAGCCAACTTTTCCGCCTTCACTCGATACGTTATCAGTCTTGAATACTGACAAACGCGCATGTCACTGAGAACGAATTTGATGGAACAGTCGAGAGAGAGAGAGATGAGAGAGAGAGAGAGAGAGAGAGAGAGAGAGAGAGAGAGAGAGAGAGTGTGTGTGTGTGTGTGTGTGTGTGTTAATGAAGATCAGGAAAGGGCAAGCAACATTTTATGGTTTATAGGACA
>CM060305.1:46123819-46136319 GCA_030674185.1 Monoplex corrugatus
AAACTTACACAGTATGTTGTAATGTCCAACTCCAAGAAGAATTTCCCCACACAAAGACGGGGCCGGGGGTCATCATGACTGCACATGCTTGCGACATTGAACTTTGGTGGCGGTGGTGGTGGTGGTGCTTTTTTATTTTTTAACTTTTTTTTTATAGTTTACATATATGTAAAGCTCAAATGTGTGGCTGATATTTAATGACGTTTTGTTGAAAAACACTGAAGTAAAATCCTTTTTAGGATTTGATATTTTGGGTCAGAGTGATAAAGTGTTACACACAAATAATGGGAGCATAATTGCATTTACGTGAAACAAAATAGTGAAAAATCACATCCTGTAAAACCGAATGTGTTATTCAGATTTGGTAAAGATCCATCCGAAAATAGAATAGAAATCTCAGCTGGATGGTTTTTGTTCATGAGAGAGAGAGAGAGACAGACAGACAGACAGAAGACAGACAGACAGACAGAGAGAGAGAGAGAAATTAACAACAGTTACCTAGCCATGACAAACCCACTTTGCAGCACACAAATAGCTTGTATGAAGGGAAAAAATTATTACAAGAGGCATAAGAGGAGGAAATGGAAGGAAATGATGAGAAGACCACATAGTGTGAAAGCGAGGCCAAACATGGCCGAACAAGGTCTTGCACATGATTCAACGATTCTAAATCGGTACAGACTCCTGCTGCGTGTTTCATTGGCTGATATGCCTCCCACGTATGTCACGTGATTTACTTTGCGGTTTATGGGGCATTGACTCTTTACACCAACAATACTAACCTGCTTGAGAACTTTGAATGTTATTTTATAGAATATTCTTGGTCTTTTAGGTCTGATGACTTTCTTTGGAAATTGCTTACTTTTTGAAGTACCAAGCTACGATGTCTCCATTTGGTTGTTCGTATTTTTGTTGACTTTTGTGTACGGTAATTTTGTTGTTCAAATGCTTCCATTTTGTTCCTGTTATTGTTGACTTTCGTGTTCTTGTGTTGTTCAAGTGCTTGCATATTGTTCCTGTTCTTGTTGATTTTCGTTGTACTTTCGTTGTTCAAGTGCTTGCATATTGTTCCTGTTCTTGTTGATTTTCATGTACTTTCGTTGTTCAAGTGCTTGCATATTGTTCCTGTTCTTGTTGATTTTTGTGTACTTTCGTTGTTCAAGTGTTTGCATATTGTTCCTGTTCTTGTTGATTTTCATGTTCTTTCGTTGTTCAGGTGTTTGCATATTGTTCCTGTTGTTGATTGTCATGTACTTTCGTTGTTCAAGTGCTTGCATTCTTACTTGCTTTCTTGCTAATAGAGAATGCAGATTGCACTGTCGATGATGGTTTTAGTCAGGCTTCGCGTCAGTTGTTTGAAGAATGATGAGGAAGATTTGTGACTAGGGTGGGACTGAGGAAGTGATATAGTTTTTGACTAGCACAGATACTGGGAACTGTTTTGTGCTTTTTTGTACGGCGAATATGTTCTTACAGCTTATGCTTCTAAATTTTTCTTATTGGTGATAGAAGTTTGATGAGTAGAGGGGAAATGCAGAGCCTAACAACGTTGAGGTGACATCTTCTGGTCATCATCATCATGTGCCTTGCCGCATGGCGTCAGCGATCAAAGCCCTCCATACGAATATATCCCTTGTCGCTGGACGTACATCTCCCATCTTTTCTGTCCTCAGCCACTCAGCATGTCCGTCCAGTATTTTCTCCCTGGGTCTATCTCCTGGTCAGTGAAGTAAATTTACAAGATGATGCTTGTGGTGCATTTTCCATAGACAGTTGATGAGTCTTGCTTTTATGAGGACCACTCACGGAGAGACGTTGTATTTTTATGGTTTTGCTTATTTAAGCGGGGGTAAAAATCACTGAAGCTGATATTTAATAGCAACAATGACGCAGCGTACTTGTTAGGGGTCGAAAGATTTCAGAAAAAATAACATTGTCTTGACTGTCTTGGTTAGATATTGTCTTTCGTAGTTTCGTTTTTCTGTCATTATCTGTAGTGTTAGTCTCATCGTCTGTTCAGTATTTCGATTTTTCCCTCGTAAAATTAGGTCAATTGTCCACATCAACATGTGACAGTACAAAATCAAATCAGGTGACACCTCATACAAAAACATCGTATATATGAATATTATGACCTGACAACAATGAGTTGCGTCTTATACGTTACATTTTGGCAAACGATCAACACATATATATCCATCCTTTACCAACCCCACAATTCCCAAAATATGTATACATCCTAGGGACTTTCACCAGCAAGAAACTTTGGGATGATCGGGATAACGAAAGGCCCTGAGACGAGGAGTTCCACTCAAGCAGGTGTATCCGCCCTAAACTCCTTACTCTTTAAGGGGATTGGTCAGCGTCCAGGTTACGACTCCCGGATCCTTTTTTTCAGTTGCAACTTGTTTTTCACCGCTGGATTCGAACCCACAACTCCAATGTGATCTGGCGCCTCAAGGCCAAATCACCCTTCTCACAGATGTCTTAACCCTTTGACTAACGCATCCTATCCATCAGCTGCGAAAACTTATACACTTTTATTCCCTCACGCTGATGGATAGGGTGAAGGAGTCAAAGGGGTAAATTTTGCTTTGCTAATGTGGTTGACAATGAAGGATGCTGGTGGACAAAGTGCAGGAGTCAAAGGGTTAACCATTTATCTGTTGGACACCTGCTGCACGTAAGGAAATTTAGTCCTATTTAGTTGACCTTTGTTTCCCCTTGATCAGATCCAGCCGTAACACTTTCCAGCTGATGGTGCCATTGCTTTTAGGGCTCTGGTCAACTCCTTCCTAGAAATCGAGAGCTGTTTCAATAGGTCACAGACAGATGTGCTTAGGAGCCTCCTTGCTCCAACATGTAGGGCGAAGATTTCCTCAAGTTCCTGGCTAGACTCGCATACATTTCAGTCTTACAGATACGGGTTTTCTCCATTCTGCTTCCATGTGGCAGGATAAGTTCGATTTAATTATTTGTTTTGATGAATGGGAGTGAAGTACATGTCCGGTGTCACGCTATTCTTGCTGATGGTTTCTGAGGAGAGAGAGAGGAGAGAGAGAGAGATGGAGTGCGGCGTGCGTGCGTGTGTGTGTGTGTGTGTGTGTGTGTGTGTGTGTGTGTGTGTGTGTGTGTGTGTGTGTGTTTCATTCTGGACGATTTGGTGTGCACTCCCTGTAATCTTTATCCAGTAGGACTCGCTTCATAATTAGTGTACACTCCCAAATTTACATAGATATGCACTTGTATTCGTACTCTCTCTCTCTCTCTCTCTTCTCTCTCTCTCTCTCTCTCTCTCTCTCTCTCTCCTCTCTCTCACTCACTCACTCCCACACATTCACTCACGCACAACACACACACACACCACACACACTACACACACACACACACACACACACATACACACACACTCACGCACACATACAAACACACGCACGCGCGCACACACACACACACACACACACACACACACACACACACACACACACACACACACACACACACACACACACACACAGTCCATAGATGGTGCAGCAGAAAATCAGTGAAGCAGTAATAATCTTGAGTCTAAATAAAACTGGGAATGAAAAATGATGGTTTTGTAAGCGAAGAATTCCAAGAAAGAAATGTTTCGTGTTTAGTCTTCAGAATATTGGGGGGGGGGGGGGGGGGGGGGGGAATGAAGCCAAAGTTGAAACGGTAACAATATGATAATTCCGCTATTAACGGACATAATAATTCAATAATACATGTAAAATGCATGGAGTTTTTTCTTCATCAGTCGAGACTGCTTCTAAGAATATGGAGCGTGCTCCCCGCTGTTGACTTGGCAACCCAAAGAAGAAACTCAACGCAGACATCCCTAGATCCCTAATTTGCATATTCATGACATATGGAGCTGGAGGTCTTTCCTTCCTAGCTCTAGCGTGGACAGGGCCGTGTAAGCCTTTTTCAAGTGGGCCCAGGTCAGATTTGCTCCGGACAGATTCTAGTATTTGTTGGCGTTGCTTTTAATGATCATGGCATTTTGCGAGCAAGCGATAAGAAGGAAGATTCACATTGCGATCCGTCACTCTCTCTCTCTCTCTTTCAACCAGCATCAATATTCTCCGTATCTACATGTATGGACAAATCCTTATCAAATGCTGAGTTAGAACACCCAATGCAGATGCTTCAGGCGAAGAACCGGTCTGTCAGTCTATTATTTGAAGGGGGTTGAAAAATGGTCGAGAGGGATGGAGGAGAGAGAGTAAGGTGACCTCAAAAAACAGCAGTGTCAGCAAATGTCGTTGATGGCGAAGGATCAATCTAGATGTACCTAATTCGGTTCATAGCGATATCAACGTGATGTCGAGGCGTAAGGTTGAATTGTTCACTCACTGTACGTATTCATGCTTTGACTTGCGCTGACTAAACACGCAGGGAATAATTTGAAATCATTTCTGGACAGATTGTGATTACCATTTTGAAAGCAAAGTGGTACGAAGGTGAATATGAAGTAGTTCTGATCTACTGTTTTTATGATTGATACCTTCAGACTGTAGTTTTAGAAAATGAGTTGTAATAGTGACAGTTCATGACATTCTGTAAGGCGTGAAATCTTGATTAAAGAATCGAGCTAAGGCGCGCACATTCATCATTAACCAAAGCAGTCACCCAATTTAGACCATAGCTCCAGGGCACAAACCACACGCTAAACTGGGAGAAGGAAAACAACAAAGGAATGTGGACCAAGTCATCTCCTCCTCCCTCCCTCCCTCACTTTCTCTCTCTCTCTCTATCCGTCTTCTCTTTCTCTCTGTCTGTCTTCTCTCTCTCTCTTCTGTGTGTTTGTCTGTCTGTCTCTGTCTCTCTTCTGTCTTTGTCTGTCTCTGTTCTCCCCCTCTCTCTCCCCCTCTCTCTCTCTCTCACTACACACACACACACACAAAACAACGCCACACACACACACACACACACACACACACACACACACACACACACACACACACACACACACACACACACACACACACACACATTCAGCATAAACAATTGACTATCATGTTAACACTATTGTTTCACTAACATTTCGAAAATACTTGTAAAGACAGAGTTTGAATTTTCATCACACACACACACACACACACACACACACACACACACACACACACACACACACACACACACACACACACACAACACACAACACTCTCTCTCTCTCTCTCTCTCTCTCTTTCTGTGTCTCTGTCTTCCTGTCTCTGTCCCTTTCTCACACACACACACACACACACACACACACACACACACACACACACACACACACACACACACACACACACACAACAAACAAAGAAACACACACAAACACACAACCCGCCTATTCACCATCCTTCCTCCCCCCCCTCCCCCCCCCCCCCCCCCCCCCACACACACAACTGTCAGACATGTATCAGAGCTTCTTTAGTTTGTCACCGTATGCCGCGGCATGGGACTCGCCGCTTTTAGATTGCACGTGCATAACTGATACTGTATCTTCCATGACAAGATAGGGAGGGATCTTCTCCTGTCCATGCAGCATCACACTTTCTCTGCTGGCTTGCGTGGGTAGAAGAGAGAAAGAGACACACACACACACAAGAAACAGATATAGAGAGATAGAGAGACAGACACAGAGGGAGAGATGACAGAGACAAAACAGAAAGACAGAGAAGGGAGAGAGAGAGAGACAGAGAGGAAGACAGACCTGAGATACAGAAACAGAGAGACAGACAGAGAGGGAGAGACAGACAGAGACAGAGAAGCAGCAGAGAAAGAGACAGAGACTGCAGAGACAGACAGAAGAGGGAGACACAGAGACAGAGAGCCAGACAGACATACAGAGGGACAGACAGACAGAGGGACAGACAGACCAGAAGAGAAAAAGAGACAGACAGACAGACAGATATACAGGCAGGCAGACAGACGACGACGAAACATGAACGAAAACAAAGTTCATTCACGAAGGATATGAAATGAGCAATACATGTGGTTATGTTTTGCATCCAGCTTTCGTTGCTCAAAAAGGGCCCACACCATGCATACGTTGTGCATGTATCATGACACAAGTATTTCAGCAATGCAAACAGTGAGAGAGGGGGTAGACGGACAGAGAGAATGGGGGTGTTGGGGGGGGGGGGGAGGATAGACAAACAGACACACTGGTATTTTTGCTGACAGATATATTGATGATACACACACGCACACTCATACACACACACGCGCGCATGCACGCACCACACACCCACACACCACACACACACACACATGTATATATGTGTATATATGTACAATAAAATATATATATATATATATATATATATATATTATATATAATATATATATATATTAGACACGCAGGTAGGTAGACTGATAAATATCAAAACAGACGTACATGTAAATACACAGATAAATAGACAGATAATAGACAGACAAATAGACTTACAGACAGAGATATACATAGATAGATAAATACATAGATAACAAGGCAGACGGGCAGGTAGATGGATAGATAGATAGACAGATAGACAGACAGACACATAGATAGATAGATAATGGATAGTAGATAGATAGTAATTGACAGTCAGACAGACAGACAGATAGAGATAGATTGAATAGATAGATAGACAGATAGATAGTTAATAATAGAATAGATAGATAGATAGATACCAAACTTCGAAACAGGGTTTACTTAAGAATAGTATCATCCTTGGTTTTGTCTTAAGCTAGTCTGTACATGTATTTCACTATACTTACAAACGTAAAAAGCCAGATCCATTAATTAAAACTAGAGAAACATGAACTCAAATACAATTCATGGACAAACAGAAAGAGATAGAAAGGAAGAGAGACAGACAGACAGACAGAGGAAAACCGCGAGATTTCTAGAGAACGGAGAGCATTATCAGCAGATTCACTCGACCGTCTTGTCAAGAAGTTCGCTTATATCGATCGTTTCTCCTCTCCATCTGTCTTTGTCTCTGTCTGTCTGTCTGTCTGTTTCTTCTGATCTGTGTCTGTCTCTAGTTCTGTTTGTGTCTGTATATATTCATGTCTTTCTGTCTGTCTGTCTCTCTCTCTTCTCTTTGTCTGTCTCTCTCTCTCTCTTTGTCTCTGTCTCTTCTTTTTTCTCTGTCTCTCTCTCTCTCTCTCTCTCTCTCTCTCTCTCTCTCTCTCCCTCCCTCTCTCTCTCTGTATCCAATTATTATTACATAAATGAATGTTTTATTATAATTCATTTTTATGGTTTCATTGACATTGTGCGTATAAAATAGTTCATCTCTTGTCATTTTAGACTTCAAGTTGACATGTTTCCCCTCCTCGCTTGGATTGTTTGTGTTGTGTGTGTGTGTGTGTGTGTGTGTGTGTGTGTGTGTGTGTGTGTGTGTGTGTGTGTGTGTGTGTGTGTGTGTGTGTGTTCCTTTACTCTTTGTGTTGTGTGTGTGTGTGTGTGTGTTCCTTTACTTTCTTGATTTGTGTGTGTGTGTGTTCCTTTACTTTCTTCTTTGTGTGTGTTGTGTGTGTGTGTGTGTGTGGTGTGTGTGTGTGTGTGTGTGTGTGTGTTGTGTGTGTGTGGTGGAGGGGGGAGGTTGTGTGTGTTCGATCAGCGTTTTTTCATTAAGTTTTGATTGATATATTTCAATCTGATGTTTTCTTTGGCGTAGCAGTTGTTATTCATTTGATTAACATGCTTAAATAGTAGATATAAAGAGTAGCGAAACCTATCGCTAAGATAGGTCAAGTTAGACGTTTTCTTAGTAAAAAAATTTTTTTTCGTCTTTTGCTTCACATCAAAAGGACATCAAACACGATATGGCAAGTGAAAATGACAACAACTTATCACATATGAAAAGACACTGTTGGTATATGAATTCCGTATAACATACAGAATATACATAATGGTATGTTGTTATACATCGGAAGTTTAAAGATGAACATCAAAATCTAAGCACAAGTTAACATTTCATGAATTTGTTTTTCAAATCATGTCTTTTTGTTATGCGATAATTAAGTATCAACGAAGAATGTGATAACAGAAATGATTTCAGTTTATACATATAAAACGAGTATTGTTCACATACAAACAGCCTGTAACATACAAAACATATATGACAATATATTCTAATCAATGAAGGTTTTATTGTGTGCATCAAGATTTAAGAACATGTCATGAAGAAAATCAGTTTTCTACGGGGAGAACAGTTGCATGTAGTTGTACCAGGTCAAATGAGACTCAGTCCTTGTGTGATAAAGTGTTTTTGAAGTTTTGAAGTTTCTTCACCACACGCACACACGCAAGCACGCACGCACGTATGCACGTACGCACTCATACACACAACACACACACAAATGAACACCAATCACAAATCACTCACACACTTTCAGTCTCATACACACAGCACTCACACCCTCTCTCTCTCTCTCTCTCTCTCTCTCTCTCTCTCTCTCTCTCTCTCTCACACACACACACACACACACGTGCACGCGCGCGCGCGCACACACACACACACATTCACACATGCACATACAGAGACACTCACGCACAGAGAGAGAGAGAGAGAAGAGAGAGAGAGAGAGAGAAAAGAGAATATACGTGCACGTGGGTGGTAGTAGTTGCGATCAATAGAGGAGACATGAAGCACTACTCACTGTCAGGGCTTGTGAATCTGTAGAACTGTGACACGCAGTGGGCTTCTGTCACGTGCATGTGACGTAACTCCGGTGACGTCACGCCACAATGAGGCAACATCGCTGAATGACGTAATATTGCTTTCTACCCGATCAAATCACCGTGCAACGGCATTATTTTGGCTTGTTGTGTGGGTTGGGTTTGAATTTGCTCTTGTCTAGTCTAAATGCTGTTTGTATTTTACAAGGGCAATAAATTATTTAGTACGTAAAGAAATGGGTAAACATGTAACTGGATAAATGGTACAAAAAGACATTAGAATCTGGTATTTGTAGTTTTTTAGGGTCAGCATTTGAGGAGTGAGCCTTTTTTGGGAAATCACTATTTGAAGTGAGGGAAGACATTCTCAGTTTTAGTTGAATCGTTGTAAAGGACATTGCATCTGGCTTAGTACCTGATTAAAGCAGTCTAGCTGGTTTGAGACATGGTGATGCAGTGATGGGAGAAGTGGACAATGTAGAAAGCATTCTCTGTGGAGATGGGCCAAAACAGAACAAGTTTAGCTGTTTTGAGAGATGGTATTGCTGTGATTAAAGAAGTAGAAAATCCAGGAAACATATTCTGTGGAATTTGGCCAACAAGAACTAGTCTAGCTTTTTTGGGAGATGGTAATGCTGTAGCTGCAGATGTAGAGAATGCAGAAAGCATGCTATGTGGAGAAAGGCCAACAGAACAAGTGGAGCAAGGCGCAACACAGAACAAGTCTAGCTGTTTTGAGAGATGGTAATTTTGTTTTTGCAGATGTGGAGACATGCAGAAAGCATACTCAGTAGAGGTGGACCAACACAGAGCAAGTCTAGCTGTTTTGAGAGATGGTAATGCATGATTGAAGATGCGGAAAATGCAGGAAGCATAGTATGTGGAGACAGCCAACAAAGCTTTACGGGGTTGTAGTGGCTGTGGCGTTAGGCGGATCGGTGTGCCGTTTGTAAGGAGACTGTTGCATATTGATGTATGTATGAATGCATGCGGTGTTGTGTGTGGTGTTGTTGTGTGTAGTGTTGGTGTGTGTGTGTGTGTGTGTTGTGTGTGTGTGTGTGTGTGTGTTGTGTGTGTGTTGTGTGTGATGTAATGTAATGTATGTATGTATGTAATGCGCGTATGTATGTATGTATGTATGTATATATATAATATGTATGTATGTGTTTGTGTGTTTGTATTTGTGTGTATGCCCGTTATGTGTGTGTCTGTATGTGTGTATGTGTGTGTACATGAAGATACACGATCTTCATCATAACATAGATTTAAGATCTTCATCATAACATGGCCAGATCGAGTGTTCCTCCATACAGTTTTGAAAGGTGTTGCCTGTCCACTCATCAAATGACACCATAGTTGGACACGACACGTTGTCCACATAGCACACAACGGCATCCCAATTATGCATCTGTATGAAGATTTGAGGGAAAGGTACTCTGACCAGGGAAGTTACATTAGGACACTCTTAAGGCCATCTTCATCAGCTGTGGCTTCAACACCACCCACTGGGAAGACATCACCGACAACAGAGTAACCTGGCGATCAGTGTATGGAGGGCACAACCACGTTTGAATAACGCAGAACAACTATAATTCAACAGAAAAGGAACTGGCTGAAGCAGAAGACAAGGTGCAAAACTCCTTCCTATGCAGCAGCTGTCGAAGAATATGTACCCATCCCCACGTTCAGTATTGTATTCCACATGAAGACGAACGCCAGACAATAAAGGACCAGTATGCCAACTCATCTGTCAGTATGCAAGGCGAATCTATCCAGTTCATGGTACATGACGTTTCATCAAGCACCATTAATTTACTGACGTTTCATCAAGCACCATTAACTTACTGACGTTTCATCAAGCACCATTAACTTACTGACGTTTCATCAAGCACCATTAACTTACTGACGTTTCATCAAGCACCCTTAACTACGAGTTCATCAAGCACATTACTTACTGACGTTTCTAGCCCATTACTACGACGTTTCAACACCATTAACTTACTGACGTTTCATCAAGCACCATTAACTTACTGACGTTTCATCAAGCACCATTAAATTACTGACGTTTCATCAAGCCCATTAACTTACTGACGTTTTATCAAGCACCATTAACTTACTGACGTTTTATCAAGCACATTAACTTACTTACGTTTCATCAAGCCCATTACTTACTGACGTTTCATCAAGCACCATTAACTTACTAATAACCAATGTCATCAATGTCACACACTTCTGTTGTGTCAAGGGAAAATCGATCCATTTCACGCTACATGACGTTTCATGAAGCACCACTAACTTACTAATAACCATTGTTATCAGTGGTTCTTTGAGCTATTCTTTTTTTTTATTTACATGTTCATACTTTGATTTCTTTGTTTCTTTCACTTTGTCCTTGCAGTTATTATGGCTTACTTTGCCATTTCTTTTATCAGTGAAAGTTTTAATGGGTTACTTTTCAGTCCTTTCATTAGCGAATGTTTTCATGAATTACCTTGCCATTCCTTTTTGCTAGAGAAAGATGAGTTAATCTGACAACAAATATGTGTTGAACTGAACTGAATAGATTAAGTGAAGTTTTGTGTATGGCATTCTCCAGTTACCACGTAAAAGCCATGCAGTTTACACCTTTTGATTTATGCACTTGTGCTGTCATTCCACGAGTGTGTAATACAGGTGAGTTTGTATTCTGTATTACACGCTGATGCATTCAGTATGCTTCCTGCATTCTCCAGTTCTTCAGTCATGGTATTACCGTCTAATACAGATGAGTTTGTGCTGGCCATTTCTTCTTTAAATGCTCCTATTGCGTGATTGATGGAGAAGAGTTCATATTACATCATCAACACGATCGATGGATTTTTCTTAATTCTCTGTTTGCATGACAGCTTGGGTCCACAAAATATAGGTCAATCAATTCTAATTTCCTTTCACCCTCACCTCTCTTTCTTTCTCTCTCTCCTCTCTCGCTTGCTCTCTCTCCCCTCTCTCTTTCTGTCTCTCCCTCTCTCTCTGATCTCTCTGTCTCTCTGTCTCTTATTCTCTCTCTGTCTCTTATTCTCTCTCTGTCTCTCTCTCTCTCTCTGTCTCTCTCCCCCTCCTTCTCTCTCTCTCTCTCTGCCTGTCTATCTGTCTCTGTGCCTCTGTCTCTGTCTGCCTCTGTCGCAGTCTCTGTCTCTGTCTCTCTCTCTCTGTCTCTCTGTCTGTCTGTCTTCCTCTCTCTGTCTCTCTCTCTCTCTCTCTCTCTCTCTCTCTCTCTCTCTCTCTCTCTCTGTGTTTGTGTGTGTGTGTCTGCTACCCCATTGTGTAACCCACTTTGGCAGCGTTGATCCCATGCTGCTCACCCCAAGCTTTTCAAAAACACCACCGACCCCTAGTCCATGCTGCGGAAGCCCCAATGCCAGAAAGGTCGTAGAAGTCCAATGGACGTGTGGCGTGCTCATGACATGTTTAGGAACCTGACCTTTACAGTCCAATTCAGTCAAAACATGTTGCTTATTTGATCCAAGTGGGAAGTACCAGCTCAGTAATCTGCCAGAGTTATCAAGTGTCTTTTTGTGTCTGTATGTATGTACGTATGGATGGATGTTTGTTTGTATGTTTATTAGTTTGTATGTATGTATGAACGTACGTATGTATGTACGTACGTAGATGTGTACGTATGTATGTGCCTACGTATGTATGTATGCATGTATGTATGTATTTATGTATGTATGCATGTAGGTTTTGGAGGACTTATTGAGCTGCTTCTAAATGGTCGTGACCCGGATTTGGATACATATATAATTTTTGTAAAGACGGTCATGCTATGTAGGCG
>CM060305.1:46141319-46143819 GCA_030674185.1 Monoplex corrugatus
GAAAGGGACTGGTCAGAATACTGATGTTTCCCATTTCTCTCGTCTGAAAATATCCTGATCAGAAGCCTTGTGTGTGTGGTGTGTGTGTGTGTGTGTGTGTGTGTGTGTGTGTGTGTGTGTGTGTGTGTGGAGTGGGGGGCGGGGGGGTGGCAGTTGTGGTGATTGTGATTGTTGGTTGATCCGTCGGTTGGTTGGATGAAGTTGTCAGTCTACTCTTCTGAATGTCTGATGTCAAACTTTTTTGTTTGTTTTCACCCTTTTTTTAAGAAAAAAATCCTGATCATAGCGTTTGAGTGGTTTAAAACACCTCAAGACACCAAACTATGGGGCTTCACAGTTCAGCTACAGTGTTTGCCATTGAGTTCACTGTTATTACACAAATCACAGGGTCTGTGGCTGCCCCCAACTATTATGATGTAAAGCTTCTGTGTTTTCGATTGACCTGACATTTTGGCTCAGTTCAAATAACTCTATATCAGCAACAACAATAATAATAATAATAACAATAATAATAATGATACTGATAATAGTAATAATAATGATAATTATTATTATTGTAATGATGATGGTGATTATGGTGGTGTATGATGATGATGATGATGATGATAATAAATCAGGGAAGGCTTAAGACGTTACATAGCTCAGCCGCGGACTCGGGATAGGCCCCGGTATCATAGCCAGTCTTAGTTGTGGGCTTTGGTGAGTTTGCTCGAAAGCAATCCCAGCCTGCAACATATGCACTGGCCTCTTCGCTGTCCATTCTTGATACTCCAAGCATTCTGGCGAAATGTGCTTATTGTTTTCGTAGGTCCTGTTTGTTCCAGCCCCATTCCTCCGCCTCATTCTTTTTTTTTTTTTTTTCAAGATCTTGCCATCGCATAAGATATTTTCATGTAGCAAACTCAGGGAGTCTATACCACACAGTTACTGGCAGATGTGAATAAAGCGCATATGGAATCATCTGAACTTAGTAATGAACTTCTCTTGAAACTCCGAAATACCCTCAGTCCCTAATGG
This sequence comes from Monoplex corrugatus, assembly GCA_030674185.1. Lineage (NCBI taxonomy): Eukaryota > Metazoa > Mollusca > Gastropoda > Littorinimorpha > Ranellidae > Monoplex > Monoplex corrugatus. The sequence continues at coordinate 46,142,337 of CM060305.1, forward strand.
TGTAGCCTCTATACGTGTGACTGCTTCCGTCACCATGGCATTGTTGGCGTGCTTTTAAATCTCTCTCTCTCTCTCTCTCTCTCTCTCTCTCGCTCTCTCCCTCTCTTGGTGTGTTTGTTTGTTTGTATGTTTGTTTGTTTGTTTGTTTTTTGTTTGTTTGTGTGTGTGTATGTGTGTGTGTGTGTGTGTGTGTGTGTGTGTGTGCGTGTGATAGCATCAATCCTGGAACACGAAAATAGATTGTAAGATTTGTTTTTGCTGTAAAGGGACTGGCCTATCTACAAAAGTGATATGATATATCATATATCATATCATATCATATCATATATATCATACCATATCATACCATACCATACCATATATATCATATATATCATATTATATTATATTATATTATGTTATATTATATTATATTATATTATATTATATTATATTATATTATATTATATTATATTATATTATATTATATTATATTATATTATATTATATTATATTATATTATACAAGTCAATCAGACCTCCAGCAATGACACGACACAAAACGATATGAAACATACATGCAATCTGATCTTAAATGGGGGTGGGGTGGGGAGAGCTAACCATAAGTGAATTAAACTAAACTGTCATCATCATCATGTGCCCTGCTGCATGGCGTTGGCGATCCTGGCCCTCCATACGAATCTATCCCTTGTCGCTGCAAGTTCATCTCCCACCTTCTCTGTCCACAGCCACTTTGCAAGTCCGTCCAATATTTTCTCCCTGGGTCTACCCGGTGCTCTCTTTCCGTCCAGCTTTCCTGTTGCGACCAGGTGCTCCTAACTGTGCTTTAAACTAAACTGTACGTGGCGTTAAAAAGTTGGGAATTTCTTTCAGGTGGATCGGGCAAGTTCATACGTGGTCCACCCAAATATGCCAGTAACTGTCTGGTAGACACATAACCCAGCATAAAACCCTGTGTACTGGCAAAGTCTTCAAATGGGGGGATGGTGTGGAAGTGAGGAGGGACCTATAAAACGTTAACCCTTTGACTCCCGCACCCTATCCACCAAGTGCAAAAAAAAATTAACCCCTTGACTTCCTCACACTGTCCTACAGGAAGCTGGTGGATAGGGTAACGGAACCAAAGCCCTTCGACTCCCTCACACTATTCATTCATTAGCTTCCTGCATGAACGTGATGGATAGGGCGAGGAAGTCAAAGCGTTAGTGTTTTGCTTTTATAGCATGGTTGACAATGCAAGAAGTTGATGGAAAAGGTGCGGGAGTCAGACTGAGAGGGTTAAGCTTGACACCACCAGAATGATTGAAGCGTAGAATTATGGAGCGGAGGGCCCATGTTTACGTTGCCGGCTGGGATTTGAACTCGAGACATCAGGTCTCAAGAGTCCATGGCTCTGTCTAAACAACAGCCTGCGGTAAGCGGAGAATCATGTGGCGTCGGAGCACTCAGTGGTGCCTTACCTAGTTCTCTCTTTTCTCTTCTCT
>CM060305.1:46148819-46151319 GCA_030674185.1 Monoplex corrugatus
ATCTCAGTTGGGCTTTGACGAGCAGGCTTGACAGAACTCAACAAAACAGCAAAACACAGTACAACACAGCACAACACAATTCTCTCTCTGTCTGTCTCTCTCTCTCACTCACACACACAGACACACACACACACACACACACACACACACACACACACACACACACACACACACACACACATATATATATATATATATATATATATATATATATATTACACACGCAATTCTATCTGTATATCTGTGTATCTATGTATATATCTATCATTCTAGCTTTCTATCTATGTGTCTCTGTTTGAATTTCTGTACGCGCACACACACACACACACACACACACACACACACACACACACACCACACACACACACACACACACTCACACACACTCACACACACACTCACACACACACACACACACACACACACACACACACACACACACACACACACACACACACATGGTTTGGTTGGTTGGTTGGCTGGCTGGCTGGTTGGTTGGCTGATTAGTTGTCAGTTATTCTCTATGAGTGTTGCTTCATAACGTGTTTGTTTGTTCGAGCGTTTATTTCACGTATTTATTTGTTTTGCTTGAACACTTTGAAGAAGAAGAAAAAAAAGATCAGAAAATATGGCAAGGTAGAGCCAAGCTCTAGAAGAAGCGTTGGCGGAAAGAGGAAACCAAATGACAGCCCTGAAAGTTTCAGACATTCAATGAAGGGAGGGAGGGAGGATTTGGGAGAGGGACACATTCTCCTTCCTCTGGTCCCCGCGACAGAGGGGTGGGAGGGTGGGTGGATCATCGGGGTGGGGGTAGGGAGTGGGAATATCTTCAGTAAAGATCACATGTTACAGTCAGAGCCCACAAATACGTAAGGAACCTTATTAGCAGATTGAAGGATTTCCTTGACTTCTCTCCGTCGTCTGATTACTTGAAGAAAGACAAGACGGTTCTGTCTGGGTCTCTGTCTCTGTCTCTGTCTGTCTGTCTCGGTCCGTCTGTCTGTCTGTATCTCTGTCTCTCTCTCTCTCTTTGTCTCTCTCTCTCTCTCTCTGTCTCTATGTGTCTGTCTCTGTCTCTGTCTGTCTGTGTTTGAATCTGTCTCGCCTCTCTCTTTTCTCTCTCTCTCTCTCTCTCTCTCTTATATATATATATATATATATATATATATATATATATATATATATATTCTCTCTCTTCTCTTCTCTTCTGCTATCTTATTAAAACATCCCCATCATTTGTCAAACTGAAAAGATTCTCGTATCACCGAAGACGTTCGGAAGCACTGACAGTGATAATGAAGACAAGACTGCGATCGAACTTCAGAACTATAATTATTATGTCCAGTCCGTTTGCGGTCTAAGAACGAATGTGTTTGGAACTACTCAACTTGAGGTCCTGTAGTTAATTACACGTCTCTAAATACGGAATACGAAATACAGAATTTTATTCACCATAATAAGTTCATGGCCCCATTTGAAATAATGCAACAGTTAACGATCCCGTGTTGATGCAACCATCGAGACAGAATTGGAGGACCCTATGTCTGCTGCTGTGTCCCATGCGTCCTGCAATGACCACGCTGTGGTGGTTAGACGATTCGAAGTAAGTTAGCTATGACACAGTGTTGGCATGAAAATTTGTTTACGGTGGAATCGTCGTTCTTGGGCACTTCCGCAAGCGCTCTGCCCAAATCTGTCAACACTGACTTATCTAGCAGACTCCCTGAGCCTGCGCAAAACCCTATTCGCTGTCAGGATTTGGGAATGGAGAAGCTGAAGGAGAGAAATATGAAACACTAAAGTGACACCACCAGAACGATAGAAACATTAAGGTGGGCAGAGAACAGGCCATTTTGTTTTTCAATGTTGAGACTTCAGATCTTGAGACTAAGGCTTTTTCAGAGGAGCTAACCACGCCGTGAAGAAAAACAAAACAAACAAACAAAATCCGTGGTCCTCCTGAGGGTTGAACACTGCATTATGAGCATTGTGCTCAAACCACTGAGCTGTTGGGCGACATTGGCATAGTATTAATTATGCAAAACTCGATCTCGAACCAAAGCACTGATTTGCAAAACGTAATCTTCAACAATAGCATTGATGTGCAAAACGTAATCTCAAACAATGTCATTGATATGCAAAACGTAATTTTAAACAATGAATATTGGTATACAAAACGTAATCTTAAACAAGAGTATTGATATGCAAAACGTAATCTCAAACAATATTATTGGTATGCAAAACGTAATTTTAAACAATGAATATTAGTATGCAAAATGTGATCTTAAACAAGAGTATTGGTATGCAAAACGTAATCTCAAACAATAATACTGATGTGCAAAACGTAACCTTAAACAATAGTATTGATATGCAAAATGTAACCATAAACAGTTGTATTTATATGCAAAACGTAACCTTAAACAGTAGTATTGATATGCAAAATGTAACCATAAACAATTGTATTTATATGCAAAACGTAACCTTAAACAATAGTATTGAT
>CM060305.1:46156319-46158819 GCA_030674185.1 Monoplex corrugatus
TAGGAGCATGTGTGAGTGTGTGCGTGTGTCAGTTTCTGCGTGACTGTGTATATGAATTTGTAAATGCTTAATAGATTTTATTTTCAAACGACATGTGAATTAGATTTTTCATTGTAATTCATTTTCATTACCATTGTACCCTTATTGTCATTGTTATTTCAGTTTACTTTTTGTCATTACAGAGGTAAGTGTTGATATTCAGTTGCTTTTGGTGTGTCTGTCTCTCATGCTTTTGCGAAGCGCCTAGGGCTGTTCGGAATTATGCGCTGTACAAGTGGGTATTGTTATTATTATCACTATCATTATCATTATCAGTGTTATTAGTTGCAACAATAATAGTGAAGTACGTGTGTGTGTGTGTGTGTGTGTGTGTGTGTGTGTGTGTGTGTGTGTGTGTGTGTGTGTGTGTGTGTGTATCAGTCTCTCTGTCTCTCTCTGTCTCTCTCTGTGTCTCTCTCTGTGTCTCTGTGTGTGAATCTGTCTCTCTCTCTCTCTCTCTCTCTCTCTCTTTGTCTCTCTCTCTCCCTCTCCCTCCCCCTCTCTCTTTCTCTTTCTCTGTCTGTGCGTGTGTGTGTGTGTGTGTATGTCTATGCGCTCGCACGCGTGCCTACTTGGCTACGTGCTGTGTGGGCGTGCGCACATGCCTGTATTTATTAGGTCATGAAACCCCGCCCCAGCCCCATACAACAACAGCAATTATTTCTCTGACAATCTAGATCGAAAAGGTTGATTAATGATTAATGATTAATTCTTCTGCTTCATTAATTGTGTGTGACGTATTTCACACTTACAATGAAAACACCGGCTAATGCAGGTAATCATATCCAGCTTAACAGTTGTAACTCTGTGTGTGTGTGTGTGTGTGTGTGTGTGTGTGTGTGTGTGTGTGTGTGTGTGTGTGTGTGTGTGTGTGAATACACACATACTTTACATACGTACATACACACACACACACACACACACACACACATACATATATATGTATATATATATATATATATGTATGTATGTGTGTGTGTGTGTGTGTTTGTGTGGGGGGTATGTATGTGTGTGTGTTTGTATGTATGTGCGTGTGATATTTGTATATATGGTGGGTGTATGTGTGTGTCTGTGTGTGTGTGTGTGCGAGCCCGCGCGCGTGCTGACTTGCGTGTGTACATGAGGTAGCAATTCCCCATTGGAGCCCAAATAATGACATTCATTATTTTGAACAACCTGTGTACAAAAGTTGATATACAGCTAATTCCTTTTCTTATTCCATGTAACACCATTCACACTTGCAGTGAAAACAACTATCTAATGTAGGCAACAATGACTTATTTATACGATGCATAATTCCATGTACCATCTTTCATACTTACAGCGAAAACCATAACTAATTTATACGACTACGGCGATTTAAATTTGTATGTATGAGGGAGTGTTGATGTGGATAGGATCATATGCAAGTATATAGGTGTTTGTGTGGATGTGCGTGGTTTAGTGTGTATACGTGTGTGTATATACATGTGTGTATACGTGTGTGTGTGTGTGTGTGTGTGTGTATGTGTGTGTGTGTGAGAGAGAGAGAGAGAGAAGTTTTTGTGTGTATGTGTGTGGTTGTGTGAGTGTTTGTGTATGTTTGTGTTGTGTGTGTGTGTGTGTGTGTGTGTGTGTGTGCGTGCGTCGCGCGCGTGTGTGTGTGTGTGTGTACTCAGGTCAAGAAGCCTCATCTAAGCTCTAAATAACATCATGAACTATATCCAGCCACTTCATACAATGGTTGATTACCAACTAATCCTTTTGCCAGAGTCTGCATGTTGTTTTTCGCATTGGTAATAAAAAGCATTAATCCAGGGATCGATTCTTATATATTGATGGTTTGCATATTTGGCTGTGTGTGTGTGTGTGTGTGTGTGTGTGTGTGTGTGTGTGTGTGTGTGTGTGTGTGTGTGTGTGTGTGTGTAAGAGATTAGGCCAAGAAACATAAGACAATGATCACATGATTATATTAATTATTTACGACTGACTCAGTGGATTGGTTAATTAACACCTGTTAACTTCTTTCTGCGTAAGGTCTGTACTCGTAAAAATAGTCAGCAAAGTAAGCTTATGAACCAAGTTATTGGGCGACGTACTTCGCACCTATCGACGTGTGTGTGTTTGTGTGTGTGTGGTGTGTGTGTGTGTGTGTGTGTGTGTGTGTGTGTGTGTGTGTGTGGTGTGTGTGTGTTGAAAAAGAAGAAAGAGAAAGTTTGGGGACACAGCAGCAAGGCATCGTTGTCTCTAATATGCTTAGAATATTTGAATGTACGAAAGTGTGAATGTATGTGTGTATATGTGTGTATTTTAAATGATGTGCTTGTGTGTATGCGCCTGCCTGTATATTTGTCTGTATGTGCGTTTGCATGTGTGTGTGGTTTAAAACGAGAAACTAAAGAGGTTTGGACGCAACAACAAAGCTGCTTTGTTTTCCAACAGCTATAAGTGTTGGCTGAACGCCATTTCTCGAAACTCACGG
>CM060305.1:46163819-46176319 GCA_030674185.1 Monoplex corrugatus
GACGAATGAGATCGGTTCTTAAATGGCCAGATTGTCGTGTTGGAGTTTTGATGTTGAATGCCAGAGCTTGAATTATAACCCCCCACCTGCCCTCTTTCCCACCACTGCCAGTAACGGTTGCATTCATGATTGATTGATTTAAAAGGTGGAAGCATATGGAAGCAGCTGCGTGTGTTTACTTTCATGCTGTGATTGCTGTTGCTGTTGCTGATGGTGGTGATGGTGGTTTTGAGTCTGTTTTCTTCTGTTGAAAAATGCTGGATTGCAAGAAACAGATTGCACTGCATTTAACTAGTAGAAAGAAAGATTAATTTCAAATGTTACTTAGTGATCGGTTGTGCAGCCTGTTGATTTCCATGGTTCTCTCTCTCTCTCTCTCTCTCTCTCTCTCTCTCTCTCTCTCTCTCTCTCTCTCTCTCTCTCTCTCTCTCCCCTTATTCCCATCCCCACCCATCTCTCTCCCTCCAACCCTCTTCCATGCCGGGCGATCATGGCCCACCATATGCAGCTTTTCCTTGTCTACCTAAGCACATCTTCCACCGTCTCTGTCCTCAGCCACCTGGGTCTACCGGGTGTTCTCTTTCCCTCCGGCTTTCCTGCTGTGACCAGGTGCTCTAATTCCCCTTTCCTGATAAAATGGCCTATAAATATTGCTTGTCTTTTCCGAATCTTCTTTATCAACGATATCAATGATCTTCTCGTGTCTGCCTCCATCAAGACTGTCTCGTTTGTTTCCTTTGCTGTCCATGGAACTCTCTCAACATTCCTCCCAGAAACCACACCCCGGCTACGTCAATCCTGCTCTGGCCTTGCGTGTTGACTGTCCACGCCTCACAACCCGTATAACATTATCGGTTATATATAACATTCAAGAACTCTCCTGACAGTCATGGGTAGCCGAAACATCTGACTTCCGGTCAGAAGGTCCTAGGTGTGATCTGCCTAGACATACCATCTGGTAGGTATTGAGAATGAAAATGAATTTTTATCTCCCGATCAACATGTGCGCAGACCTGCCACTGCCTAAATGCCTTAACGTGTGTACAAATGTAGAATGTTAATATACTCGTTTAAGATCCTCTAAATCATGTCAATGGCTGGCTCTTTGAAACATGAAAACAAGCAGCATGCAAACAACGACTAGTTATAAAAAAAAGTCTTTTATCTAACAACTTCTAACGTTGGAAAATAGTTTCCTTCTATTCCTCCTCGTGCTCACCCCCTCCCCTTCCCACCCATGCTGATATATATGGCCCACTCCTCTTTTGTAAGTCTCGTTTTCTGTGTTATCTGTGTTCGTGCCCATTTCATCACAATGTAGCCTAGCTTGTTCCAATGAGAGACTGACATAAACATGAGATAAATTACACTAGGTAGGACCTCAAGACGTTTACAACGCAGAGGACTCGGGTGAAGGCATATGGCTTGCGCTAGAACCATGTTGGATCTTCCCCATCACGTGGCCTTTGTGGCATCAGTGCTCATGGAAACAGTTCCGAGCCAGTTGACATCTTGAGGAACTAAAACTGAAACTTCTGTCTCTGTGGATATCAAGAGTGCGGTGCTGTCAATCCAGCACCATTAGCCACAACAGCATCCTTCATGGCGTCGACCTTCACGTCTATCTATTTTGACTGACTAGAACAACGTTAAGGGCCATGTATTCTAGTGAAACGGCTCACCTCTTCTTCTCTGTCCACATCTGAACCAAAGTGACTGCTAGCGTTCAAGCAAATAGAAACAACGAGAAACTGAAAACTAGAATCAGAATGCGTATTTAATGTAACATAACATCTGCAAATTATCGGCCTGCTTAACGCCAGTTTTGGGAAGTTGTTGACTATGTTTACCGCTAAGAGTTGTGCATTTGTTCTTTGTTTTTGGGTTTTTTGTTGTTGTTGTTGTTTGTTTTTCGTTTTTGTATACTCTCGACAAAACCAGTTGGCCGAAAATCTGTACCTTTCTTTCTTTTTTCTTTTTCTTTTTCCTTTTTTTATTAATTTTTTTTTTTTATTAAATACGCTGTTTGATTCCAGTTTTGTGTTTTTTCTCTATCTTCAGTCAAAACAATGCATGAGGCGATCTGAATCAAAGCCAATACAAGCGCCCATGACAATCAGAACCAAAATATATTGTTCGTAAACGTATGGCTCCATTGTCTACATTCTCTTTTCTTTTCTTTTATCTTACCGAGTGTCGCGGGAAAACGTCCAATCGGTCTGCAGCGAGTTGAAAGACCTGGACAGGTTGGATACCATGTGACATCAGTGTCTTTTCCACGCCCTCATTGCAGGCCTTCCTTGGTCGGCCCTTGGCCTTGAAGGACAGGCATCCTTGTGTTGTATGCACTTAAATCTGGATGGTGAACTGGTGCACGAATCATCTGACTGTCTGCTGTTGAATGTAATGGTAGCTTGCTGTTGTTCCCTCCATTTTTCTGATCGCATGTTACGGATCATGTGTCACGGGTCTTGTTGATCAACTTGATTAGAGTGGCGTATGTGTCCTTGTAAACCGATATTCACGTGGAAGCATTCATTAGAGGTTCTTGTTTGGCTTGATAGAGAGATACGTATCATGGCAGCATAGCCTGGCTGATTCAGTGACAGACTGTTACAAGGACAGACAACAAAAATATATAGGATAAATCTGATTCAGTGACAGATTGATAGATGTATAGACAATACAAATACAGGCTTAATCTGATTCAGTTCAAGTTCATATTCAGGTTCATATTGCTCATCCGACTATTTGAGCCATATCAGGGCTAACACCATGTCAAAAACGACAACCAGGTTAAGACAAAAGAAAACAGTTAAAACCCATGTTCACCGTTAAATCTGATTCCTGATAGAGTGATACAAACATAGACAATAAAAACGGAGACTAAATCCTATTCAGTGACAGGTAGATACAAGGTTAAACAATAGTGTATATAACCATCAAGTTAGGCAGAAATTCAAGAACCCAGTCAGCGCGTTGGGTTTATACGCAGGTTTATGGTACTTGCCATGATTATTTCGGATTTCCTTTTTCCATCGTATGACATTTTGCAGTACAGTGTCAGCGTATATGGAAATATTCTGAGCACAGAAATTCAATCTAACCTTTGAAAACCGACACTACAGACGTGTTCCAAACCCGCTCCTAACTTTTCCCAAGATAGGTGGAAAACGTGTTTGTGATTTGCTAATTGCTTGAAAATGTAGAGAATGTTATTCACCACACGCCTGGTCTGAATGTCTTTCGGTTGTGTGATCATCTTAGTCAAAATACTAAATTATACGTAGAGACCATTTTCCCAGGGAATTCTGTTTGTGACGAAATTGATTCACACAATATCGAGTGTCTCGAGGCGGCTAGCTGGCTATAATCATTTCTGTCTAGCGTGTAGTTGTAAGAAACTCTGGGGAGAGCCGGACAGCGGAAGATCCTCAGAGGAGAAACTCCCGTCAAACAAGTGTTTCGGCCCTTCACTCCTGACACTCTAGAGGGGCCAGGGCCGCATCCAGGTCATGACTCCTCGATGCCCCTCTGCTGTGATCATTTCTGTCTAGCGTCTAGTATTATGTGTTTTTGAAGTGCGGAGCTTTTTTTTAAGAGGGAATCATCTCTTTCAAACAGTTCGATATGCGCGCCACCCGAATCTCCGAGCAGTTGTCTGGCGGATTCCTTGAACATTCGTAAAATCCTGAGCAATGGAAAGATTTTGAAATAGAAAGGAGAATGAGACCTATGAAACAGTGACATGATCAGAATGGTTGGAGCATCAAGGTGGACAGGCAGCAAACAAGAGCATCAAGGTGGGGGCAGCAAACGAGAGCATCAAGGTTTGACAGGCAGCAAACAAGGTGGCCAGGCAACAAACAATAGCATCAAGGTGGATAGGCAGCAAACAAGGTGGACAGGCAGCAAACAAGAGCGTCAAGGTGGACAGGCAGCAAACAAGAGCATCAAGGTGGACAGGCAGCAAACAAGAGCATCAAGGTGGACAGGCAGCAAACAAGGTAGACAGGCAGCAAACAAGAGCATCAAAGTGGACAGGCAGCAAACAAGAGCATCAAGGTGGACAGGCAGCAAACAAGGGGTAGACAGGCAGCAAACAAGAGCATCAAGGTGGACAGGCAGCAAACAAGGTGGACAGGCAGCAGACAAGAGCATCAAGGTGGACAGGCAGCAAACAAGGTGGACAGGCAGCAGACAAGAGCATCAAGGTGGACAAGCAGCAAACAAGAGCATCAAGGTGGACAGGCAACAAACAAGGTGGACAGGCAGCAGACAAGAGCATCAAGGTGGACAGGCAGCAGACAAGAGCATCAAGGTGGACAGGCAGCAAACAAGGTGGACAGGCAGCAGACAAGAGCATCAAGGTGGACAGGCAGCAAACAGGGTGGATAGGCAGCAAACAAGAACATCAAGGTGGACAGGCAGCAAACAAGGTGGACAGGCAGCAGACAAGAGCATCAAGGTGGACAGGCAGCAAACAAGGTGGACAGGCAGCAAACAAGAGCATCAAAGTGGACAGGCAGCAAACAAGACAGCCTTTATGTTGCAGGGATGGGATTGAACTCACGACATGGGATCTTGAGTCCACGATTCTATCAAAAGAACCAATCACCCCATGTATTTGATGTGTATCTAATAATCCTTTCACTCCCGTATCCTCTCCGCCAGTTGCAAAAACTTACCCTTTCATTCTCTCATCCCATTAGGGTAAAGGATTGAAAGGGTTAAGTTTTTACCTTGTTGTTATGGCCGACGATGCGGAATGCTGGCGGATAGGGTGAGGGAGTCAGTGGGTTAATCACATGTCTATTTTTTATTTATATTTCTGTGCAGTCATCCATCTATCCATCTTTGTATACAGAACCCATTTCGTATAATGAATATTGTATTATGTATACCCGGGCTTGTTGGCTGCCCCCTTCCAACTGCTGTGAAGGAATTAGAGCCTGATCCTCCAGTAACGAGTGTATGTTATTCACTGGTTTGATGTGCTTTCCGTCTTGGAACCAGAAAAACACCGAAAAAGAATAAAAACGCGTATTTAATACGACAAATACTTGGGAGAGCCGGACAGCAGAAGATCCTCAGAAAAAGAAACCCCTCATCAAGCAAGTGTTTTAGCCCTTAACTCTAAGGAGGCTGGGCCGCATCCAGGTCATGACTCCTGGATGTCCCTCTGCTGTAATCATGTCTGCCTAGCGTCTACTATTATGTGTTCTTGAAGTTTGGAGTTTGTTTAAGAGGGATTCAAGAGGGAACCGGAAAAATAATTACTGGTGCCAGTAATAAATAGCACCCTGCCACCTGCTACCCTGCCGTGCTCCTCTTAATCTGATCGTATTAAATTTCTCTTAATCTGGTTGTATTACATTTTTCTTAATCTGGTTGTATTAAATTTCTCTTAATCTGGTTGTATTAAACTTCTCTTTGGTTGTATTACATTTCTCTTAGTCTGGTTGTATTAAATACGTGTTCTTATTCTTTTTTCGTGTTCTTTTTTTTCTGGTTCCTGTTTGCTTGAACGCGGGCAGTCACAGTTGTTTTGGATTTCCGTCTTGGTTCAAACTTTCTTCAAACGAACTTGCGGTAAACATCTCTCTCACGAACGGGTTCTGGTTTCCCGATAACCTGATGACGAGAAGAGCCTCTTTCTCTCACAGTAACGTGCCGCTATTGACAAGGTTGAGAGACTCTCAGCCCAGCGTTTGTCGGCACGAGTGGATTTTCTACAGACGGTGGCTGTGATGAAAGACTGGTTGCTCTTCACACTTTGTCACAAAGGAATTGGTCTGGTGCCAGTAATAAAACACCACCCTGCCGCCCGCCTTGCCGTGCTCCTCTTAATCTGGGTCATTCCAGTCGTGTTTTTCTCTCCCTCCCGTTAAGATCTACTCCACCCTCTACTACGTATCCCCACCCCACCCCCATCCCCACCCCCTCTTTTCAAAGTCAATTTTGTTTAAAGCAGCGAGTCAGTTCATTGTCACGTCTCTACTGTGTTTGTGGTATGTAGGTTTTATTCAGTAGTTTGTGGAGAAGAACAAAGTTTCTGTGTTTACGAGTATAAGAAAGTCAAGGCTGCAGATTCATTCGCTGGCTGCCGTATTTCGTGCAGTTTACAAGACAGGTAATGGCTAGGATAAAGGTTGGTCCAGTACCTTTAGGTTGTGGAGGACTGAGGTAGGAGGAATTTCACTGTTGTGGAGTCGTGTATTATAAGGGCAGAGACTGTTTTTTCTTCCTTGCTGCTTTATCTTTCCCATCCCCGAACTTCTTCCTTAGCCATCTACATAGTTAGGTCGCTTTAGTTCAGTTGTTTAGATCGCTAGTGGTCATGGCTTCAATCGTCATGAGACCCACAATTCCATAGCGGGATGGATAGCCCTTTTCATAGAGCCGCAGACTCAAAACCACATTAAATAAGTCGGGTTTGAGTCCTAACCTGCAGCATTACAAACTGGCCTCTTCACTGCCCATCTTGATTAATGTGTCCATCATTCTGTTGGTGTCAGCTTAATTTGTTATACGTCCCTTCCTCCCTCCTCATTTCAAGATTTTGCCAGAGCATAGCGAATCTTACACGTACTTGCTGGCAGATTTAAATGGAAAACATATGGAACTGACCAAATGCGATGAATTCCTCTTGAACAAACTTACTCCGTGGTTAGGCCACATCTGTTCATGATTTTCTTGGAATAGTTCCTGTCTGTAAACAGGGCCAGGTGTTCATTTACAGCTGTGGAGACTTTAAGTCCGCACGCAATAAAGATTAACCGAGCCAGTCTCTAACCCATGCAGTTAGATTGTTAGGCAGGAGCTCTACCACTTCGCCAACTGAGCTTCACGAGGCAAGTACCATTCATAATGGAAATTAATAACAGACCCGTGCTGTCTTTCGGTGTAGTAGTTGCGGACGTCTGTGATGGGTACGGATTCAGTGTGGTGTGGGTGTGATAGAACTGTGTGCCTCTTTTTCCGCTGACTTTCTTTGAGTAGAGGTCATTGCCCAGCAACCTCGGGTTAATTGAAGAACGTGGAACTTGTCTGGAATGTCTTAGCTGCCTGTGATCAGTCAAGACATGGCACTCTTTTCGGCTGGATAGTCATGAGACTGATTGAAAGGATATCATCATGACATATGCTTGGACATGGTATGGACATGGTATAGACTTGTACAACTATCTTTGTTTCAAAGGTCTGTCGGGTGATTTTTTTTTTATTCAGAAGTCATACGGTAGCTGTTTGGGTTTCCTACGATACTCTTTTGTGCGATCGTGATATTTAAATACGACCAGTTTATTTTACATATATTTCAGACGTTGAGTTGTGAGTGATTCTTTAAAAAAAAAACGTTGTCTGAAGAACTGTCGTGAAATTGCATCTGTTTTAAATACAGAAATCGTTGTTGAAACATGTTTTTTCATTCTGTTTTGCAGAATGATTATAAATTCAAACTTATGCGGTTGTGACTTTTTATTGGTTTAGAAGCACCGAACAAAATTAGACACGTGAGCAGCCGGTAGATAACTGAAGAATTTGTATATCAACACACGTACTCGGAAACAAGATACCCTGCAACATCTTTATCGGTCTGATGAAATGTACGAATAGGTGACTGCCTCCAGTTGTAACAAAACAATCAATTTAACGAGACACAAAGAGATGTTTTGGACTTTGGAACAGCGCAACAAGTTATGTTGATCTGTGGTTCTTAGCTACCACATCATCATCATCATCATGAGCATGTGCCTTGCCATAATTAATTTGTGGCGTTGGCGATCATGGCCCTCCATATGAATCTATCTTTTGTCGTGCAAGTACATCTCCCACCATCTCTGTCTTCATCCACTCCGCAAGTCCGTCCGATATTTTATCCCTGTGTCTACCTGGTGTTCTTTACCCCTCCAGCTTTGCTGTTGTGACTGTGTGCTCTAATTTCTCTCGCCCCACAAAATGTCATATAAATGTTAATGGTCTTTTCCTAATCTTCTTCATCAAAGTTCTTTTTTTGTGTTAGCCTCTTTCAAGACTGTCTCGTTTGTTTTCTTTGCTGTCCATGGAACGAACTTTTAACGTTCTTCTTAGAAACTGTCTTTTCAGCTACTTCAGTCTTGCTCTGACTCTGCGTGCTGACTGTCCACGCTTCACTTCCGTACAACAGTATCGGTTCTGTGTAACATCGAAGAACTCTCTTCCTGATGTTAATTGATAGACATTTGTTGGTAAAAACGCTTTTCATTTTTCTTGAATGCTGTTTTATCTTGTCCGGTTCTGCTGGCTATTTCTAATGTGCATCTGCAGTCTGGTGAGGTAACTGTTCCCAGATATGTACGCTTATCAATTTGATCAACTTTTCTCAGTGTTGCTTAAATGCCACACGCTTTAATAATCAGAATTGCTAGTTAATTTAGTGCCATCCATAACAATTCACATGTTTGTGTGTCATCGCTGTATAAAAAGTTACTTGTTTTAGTTCTGCAGATCAGCTCTGTCATAACGATTTCTATTCATTCTTATGGAACTGTTTTTTCAGAGTGTCTTTTGGATACTGCATTGAATGAATAAAAAAAAACCGGACTCTCAGTTTGAAAAAAGACTTTGAACTGACTTGCTGGTACCGAAGGTATGAATAACACAGTCTGGACCCAACAGAATTGTGTGGAAGATGCCCTTGGTTTCCCTGTACAAACTTGCAATGCTGTGGAATAGTCTTGAAATATGGTAAAGTGTGTTGAAGTGGGCAACAGTATTGAACCACACGGGATAATGTACGGTTTACGATGCCTTCAGCTGGTGACACATTGTTTACTTGAAATACACCAAGCTTGTGTGTGCATATGTGTAACCGTGGCCAACATCAACAACAGCATCTGTTAGAATGGAGATGGAAAACCAGATGACACAATACGCAATATCACATCGGGATGGTTGTTTTAATTCTAACCTCAGTCAGTGTGAACTTTGTCCGAAAAACCAGAGATGTAGCGACAGTAACAGGGGAAGATTCAGTTTTCGAAAAGCTGTGGGAGTCAATGAATCTTGGACCACTGAAAGACCTTACGTTGATTAGAACAAAAGTCAGAACGCTAAAGAACCAAAGGGTTCAGAGTATCAGGTAGATGAGAGCTGTGTGTAGTTGTTCCGTCAGAACTTATCGCTTGCAGTAAGAAATCGGCTTCGAGTACTGAACGAAAATAAAACTGAAACGAAAGAAGAGTTTCGTGGTTCAATACGAAAGCAGTGGTACCGTAACCGGAGAATGTGTAATTTGATCTCTACCTGTAAAAAAAGATTTGACGTTTGGCATAGAATAAGGCGCATTTGAACATGAGATAACCCTTTTAAAACTGAAGTAATGAAAGGATCCGGATCCTCGGTGGAATTTCAATGTTCAGACCTGTGGATTTTCAGTTTAAATACATCAAATGAGGAAAGCAGGCTAGAGGTCTAAACAGAACAAGATCACAAGATAACCCTGTGAAAAATAAAACAACAACCAAGGACTGCAAGCTTACTGTAATCTTAAGAAAACGACAATATAAAAATAACCTAACGCTTAGTCTGGTGTGCTTCTTTCATGGGGATCTGCTTTTTCCATTAATCAAAACAACGTCATTAGCCTTGTGATTATTTTTATTTATTTATTTATTTATTTTGAAACTGTGTTCCACGGCAAAGGTGTCCTCAATCGGGTGAAGATTTCGTGTAGGGTCAATGAGGACGCCTTTTGTCCGGCGCATAGAGAAATCTTCCCTGTGTGAGGTTCAGGAGCATCATCCTTATCAGGCCCAGCCTGACAGTAGGCAGGCCATGGCTAGTAACCAAGGTCAGGGCGAACGGCCCAGGATCTACATATCCAACAAGACCCAGAAGGTGGTTGTCGTCTTCCCCAATGGAGAAGTGGTGGAAGGTAAGCTGGTCTTTATGACGCTTGTAGGGTTCTTGTTGCTGTCTGTTTTCGTTGAGGCCTCTCTCTGTGTCTCCGTCTCTTTGTATGTCTGTCTCTTTGTCTTGGTCTCTATCCTTCTGTGTCTGTCTCTCTGTCTAACTGTCTCTCTGTGACTCATTCTCTCTCTCTCTCTCTCTCTCTCTTTCTCTCTCTCTTCCCCTTCTCTCTCTCTCTCTCTTCCTTCTCTTTTTTATAATATTTTTACTCCTCTGTCTGTCTCTGTTTTTCTCTGTCAATATCTCTTAGTGTCGATCAGTCTGTGTGTGTCTCTGTTTCTCTCTCTTTTCTTTCTTTTACTTTTTTTGTGCGTTCTTTCTTTCTTTTCAGTATTATTCTTACTAACTGCAGCAGTGATATCTCTGTATATACATATATATATCTATATATATGTGTGTGTGTGTGTGTGTGTGTGTGTGTATGTGTGTTTATGACAGGAATGAGAGAGAACGATAGGCAGAGAGAAAGAGAGAGATAGAGAGAGAGAGAGAGGGGTAACTAAATGGAGCCACATTTGCTTATGCAATGTGTAACTGTGTTTCAAAACTGAGAGTTAATATTTCAGTTTGATAGCGTGTTGTTTGCGAAAAACGAATCCTGGTCTGTCCTTGACATTAGCAAGTGCTGTGGAGACGTTTCTGTTTTAGTTTTCAAAGAGCTATTGAACTTACTTGGAATCAAACACACCTCCGAAAAGTGTTTTACTTAAAATAAAATAAAAATGTGCAGTTGTTATTGTTTTGTCCTGTTAGTCATGTTGTGCGTGCACACACAGGCACACATACGTTCACACACACACACACACACACACACACACACACACACACACACACACACACACACACACACCTCATCCTCTCTCTCTCTCCTCTCTCTCTCTCTCTCACACACCACACACACACACACACCACACACACACACACACACACACACACACACACACACACACATAAAGACACACAATCGCGCGCCCACAGTCATGCATACACAACACACTTGCTCATAATCTCTCTCTGTTTGTCTCTCTCTGTGTCTGTGTGCACATAAATATACCAGAATTGAGGTCTAGAACTCATCATCATCAGGTGCCCTGCCGCATGGCGTTGGCGATCATGGACTTCCATCCATCTCTATCTCTAGTTGCCCCTAGCATCTCTCCCACCTCCCTCGTCCCCAGCCACTCTGCAAGTCCGTCCAGCATTTTCTCCCTGGGTCTACCCGGTGCTCTCTTTCCCTCCAGCTTTCCACTTGTGACGAGGTGCTCCAAATCCCCCTTCCTCATAAAATAGCCTATAAATGTTGCCTGTCTTTTCCTAATCTTCCTTATGAGTGATCTACTTGTGTCTGCCTCCATCAAGACTGTCTCATTTGTTTTCTTTGCTGTCCATGGAACTCTCAACATTCTTCTTAGAAACCACATCTCGGCTGCCTCAATCTTGTTCTGGCTTTGTTTGTTGACTGTCCACATAGGTCTAGAACTATATAAACGAAACAGTAAGAATCTTTGGAATGATTATGTATTTGATACAGTTTTGTATCCTACCTGCTGCTGTGTTCCAAGATCCTCACTCTTCCCTCCCCAAACTCTGATTGTTCATATCATACGTAATATATTTGTTTTCATTTCTTTTGTCACAGTGGATTTTAACATGTAAAATTCTGGCTGCTTTCTCTTTTGAGAGCGCGTCGCTGCAGTGCAGTACCACTACCATCTCCCACCCACCCACCCTTTTTTTTTTTTGCCAAGACTTTTGAAAGATAAGAAATCTAAGTGGCTTTTAAGGGGAGGGACCTGAGAAATCAACCTATATCTCCAATGTTATATACCAGGGCAGCTGTTCACGATTTTCAACTGCCATGGGATCTTTAGCGTGCGCAGACCTTGAGGCACATAGGTTCGACTCATTTTTCGTCCTCTTCTGAAGGACAAGACGTTTAGTTCGATTTTCCCTTCAAACTGAGTAAAATACAAAGTTGAAGCCTCAACGGGAAACGAACCTTGGAACTTCGAGTTCCGTTATTGGGTGGCGAACGTCTGAACCATTCTGCCACTCTTCATTTACGTTATTAGAGCAAGGACGGGCGCTGTAATATATAATCAATTGGGTAAATATTGGACTTCCAATCGAAAGGTCTGGGGTTCGATCCGCCTAGACACCTCCACCTGATAGGTAAAGGATGGAGATTTTTCCGATCTATCTCCCATGTCAACATTTGTACAGATATGCCGGGTCCTAAACCTTCTTCCTGTGTAGACACGTGCAGAACATGAAATTTATGTGTTAAAGATCAGGTACGTCATATCAGTGGCTGGTTTGTGAAAACACGAAAACATCCAGCACTCACGCGCGCCGAAGACAGAGCATGCAGAGTGTGCAGCAATATAGTACTTGCGCATCGTGAGCAAATTCACCATGTATGTACGCATTTGAGAAATTTCGGGACCGTAAAATAATGATAAGAATAAGAATAATAGTAATAATAATGTAATAATAATAATAACAGAAAAGGAAGAAGAAGGGGAGGAGGAGGAAGAAGAAGGAGAACG
>CM060305.1:46181319-46196319 GCA_030674185.1 Monoplex corrugatus
CATTATTCTATACCTTGCCCACAGATGTATTATTAGGTCTGATCCATACACAGGCCTATCTAATTTTTCTTTGCTCTGCCACTGCTTTCTTCTTTCTGTGTCGTTCCTGTGTGTTACAAACCCCCACGTCGCTCATTTTAGGCTCTCGGAAAACGCCTGCAAATCCATCGGAACTAAGGTCATTATGGGAATAGTAGGGCACGAAGGGCACAGAATCTCGGGTAATTGTTCATTCTGCTGAAATGGTCAGAATGGGGGTGATGGTGATGGTGATGATGATGATAACAGTGATGATGGAGATGAAGAAGATCATGATGGTAATGGTGGTAGTGATGATGATGATGATGTTGATGACGATGATGATGATGACGACGATGATAATGTTGATGATGATGATGATGCTATGGACTGCCGTACCGTACGTTTACTTTTGTGATGATGATGATGATAATGATGATGATGATATGTATTCCATTTCGGATTGAAACAGTGTGACAGATCTGTAATTTACGCTTACCTTTGTAATGATGATGATGATGATAATGATGATGATTATGATGGTGATGATGATATGTTTTCCATTTCGGATTGAAACAGTGTGACAGATCTGTACTTTACGCTTACTTTTGTAATGATGATGATGATGATGATAATGATATGATGATGATGATATGGACTTTCATTTGGGATTGAAACAGTGTGACAGATCTGTACTCTACGCTCACTTTTGTAATGATGATGATGATGATGATGCTATATACTTCATTTGGGATTGAAACAGTGTGACAGATCTGTACTCTACGCTCACTTTTGTAATGATGATGATGATGATGATGCTATATACTTCATTTGGGATTGAAACAGTGTGACAGATCTGTACTCTACGCTCACTTTTGTAATGATGATGATGATGATGATGCTATATACTTCATTTGGGATTGAAACAGTGTGACAGATCTGTACTCTACGCTTACTTTTATGATGATGATGGTGATGATAATGATGATGAGGAGGAGGATGGTAACGATGATAATGATGATGATGACATGCATCCCCATCTCGGATTGAAACAGTTTGACCAGGCTGTACTCTACGCATATTTTCATGATGATAATGATAATGAAGAAGAATGATGAAGATGATGATGATGATGACATTCACTTCCTTTTCGGTATGACGCTTATTTCACTTTCGTAATATAATTTGGCGTCAAGCAGCCCTAAGACATACAGGACATGTTGTGATGGTCAAAAATTTGGAACAGCATGAGTCTCATCTGTATGTTGCCAGTCTTCCCAACGGGCCCATAGATCGCTCAGCTCTGGTTAGAAGCCTTTTGGCCGAAATATCCCACTATCGTTTTATGGGGGTGGGTGGATGGTGGGATTGATGGGGATTTTGAATCCTTGACCTCTGAATCATTAGTCTTTTGCGCTAGCCCCTTCATTATGTTGACTGGTCCGGAAATAAAGTTTGATGGCTGAATATTTTACTGATGCTGTTGGCATATTTTGGGTTGAATGACACTATGTAAGGACTGTTCAAATTGCGATAAAATTCCCTTGAGCAAATTAAACAAGCCAATCAACCAAAACAAAAAACAAAAAAAAAGAATACTTCCCATGAAAAATACACAGAAATAAAGTAACAAACACAAAATAAGTGCTGTCCAACTAGCTTCAGTTTCAGTTTGTTTCTCAGGATGACGTCTCTGCGCTCGGAATGAATTCCAGATCCACTAACGTCACAGGTGCCATGTGATGGAGATCATGTCCATCTAGATAGCTGGTCTCTTGTGTTAAGGAGTGACAGGACCAGGACATTTTCAGAACAGCCAGCATATGACAGAACACCTTACCCTTTCCTTACTTAAACCTGTGATTGCAGTCTAAACCAAAGTAACCACCAGTCTTCAAGCACACAAAAGTAGAATGAGAACGTACATTTAATACATGAAGCAAGACCGGTGCAAACTTTCGGCCAACGCAAAGCAAGGTAGGCGCAAATTTTGGGCTAACGTTAGTTGGCCGAAAATGTACGTCTATCTTGCTTTGTATATTAAAATACACGTTCTCTTTCTATGTTGGTGTGTTTTTACTGTCTGTGATTGCATCGTTTTATCATAAATGAATGTATCTGTTTTCTTTCATTTTAGTAGTTCTAAGAGTCAAAACAGGTTGAATATTTCATTTGTCCTTTGCACAAGAGCGAAGAAGTCTGGCTCCTCCAGAATAGATAGTCTACTCCAGTGGAATCTAAGCGAGTACACACGTACTGGTCCTGTCACTAACGGGATGGCTTTTGAAAAGAGTCCCAGTATAAACAATGGTCATGAAAAGAGTCCCAGTATAAACAATGGTCATGAAAAGAGTCCCAGTATAAACAATGGTCATGAAAAGAGTCCCAGTATAAACAATGGTCATCTTAATTATCAAGCTAGTGACTGAAATGGCATGTGTTGGATTCAAATGTTGGGGAAGGTTTGTGGGGTCGGGTATTTCATTTTGTTTTTGTTTATCACCTCGGATTTTCAATTTCGTACTTTTCTGTTAGGATTGATAATTGGGTATGTATTAAGTGCATTTCTGGCTCTAGGAAAATATGATATACGGAAGCAATATTAGATAATTCAGGCCTGTTTATATATGTTTTAGTGTCCTTAGTTATGTTTACATTTGTATTCAGTTATGTTTCATTCAATCCCCTGTGTGATAAATTGGACGGAGTGGTCAACGCTACGGGCATATCCTCAGACTATGTGCGCGAATGCATTGAAATGTGTACTTAATTTTCTTTTCCATGTTTTTGTCTGTTGAAGTATTGTGTATTATTTTGGAAACGGTTATAGCCCTGACATGGCTCTACGCAGTCGTCTGGGCTTTAAACAGAAATAAAAGTAACTTCGCCTACACCTCAGGGGGTCGATCAGTGCTGATGACACTCTTCTGGCTGTCTGGATGTCCAACACAGGCGGGGCATTTCCCATAGCTGTACTGTGGCACACGTACTCTAGCTATATTAGACGAAGGGTGAATCAATGGAAAGGGGAGCACCATTATGTTTTGAGAGGAGTAGATTCCTTCCCCCTGTCTTTTCAGTAGGATCAAGTAATTTCTGTACTTATTGATGAGAAAAGAGTTTCAGGTTGTTGCCCGTATATAGGTTGTGTTTTCTTAATGTCGGCGCATCACGTTAATGGCAATATAGTCTTGGGAAGTTTTATCAGTGACGATGATGTGGATGAGGATGATAATCGTTTTTGGCCAGTTGTTATCATTGATGATGATGACGATGTGGATGGTAATCATGATGCTGTAGAGTTCCATCTGGGATTGAGACTGCGGGACAGGGCTCTACTCTGCGCTTACTGTCAGAGAATGTCCTGGCGTCAACCAGTCCCGAGAGATGAACACATATAGTGTTGGTTAGGAAATTTAGGCGACGCCGTCAGTGGAGCCTTCATGAAGTGGATGAGACTAGATCATGCGGTTTCAGTCTTTCCAATCGGTCTACAGCACACTTAACTCCAGGTAGAGGCCAGTTAGGGCCGACAAGTCCCACACCGATTATGACAGGAGTGATGATATTCAGACCCACAACCTCTCAGGCGGTAGTCGATTTGATTGATAGTGCACCAAGCAAATGATGGCTCCAGAAACAAATTGTGCATAGGGACTCAATCCACCCAATGTTGTATGAATTGGTACCTGGTACCTGGCGCTGTTTGTGGCAGAGGCAGACGAAGCTTTGCGGGAGAGGATATGGGCACCACACTACACTACACCCCCATAAAACAAGTCTCTACCGCCTTAGGATTATGTGGAAGCCTTCAATTTGCTAACAAGAAAGGATTTTCAAAATATGTTTAGTATAGAAACAAAGCCCCCCCCCCCCCCCCAAAAAAAAAAAAAAAAAAAGAAAAAAGAGAAGAAGGAGAAAAGAAAGAAAAAAGGTTCGTTATTTTCTTTTATCGATTTCATTTTACTTATCTGTCGTTACCATTTTATTTCTTTCCGTTTTATTTATATTTCTTTTCTTTGATGTCGTTATTGTTGTTGCCCAATTTTAGGTCATAATAAATTAACCATATGAACTTCGGGCTGTTCTCCCTTGAGAAGTGCATCACTATGCGTGCAGCGGCGCCATTTTCTTTTTGTTTTTTTCCCCCTCTTTTTTTTTCTTTTTCTTGTCAGTGGCATTTCTGTTACCCAATGAAAGTGAGCTTTTCTTCAGACTTGTCCTCGGCATAACGCCATTGTTGATGTGGGATTTCTTTAACTCTGCGCTAAGTGCGTGATGCATACGAAACCTCCATTTATCGTCTCTTCTGAAAGGCAAATTCACTGGTATTTGTACTGATTATTTTATTCATTTATTCTTTTAGCCATTAAATGGCGTATATGCGCTATAATTCACAATATACCTTTCTTTAAAAACATTGTCTTAAATAATCTATTTGCCACTAAGTCTGTCAGAAATAAATACCATTGCGTGTAGTCATTTTAGTCATTTTTCAATATTTTTTGAAAAAAAAAGGGAAGAGATTCTTTCACATCGACCTTATTTGTGTATGTGTGTTCGTGTGTGTAAGCGTACGTGTGTATGTGTGCGTGCGTGTGTGTGTGTGTGTGTGTGTGTGTGTATGTGTGTGTGTGTGTGTGAACGTATGTGTGTTCGCGTTTGACAAAAAAAAATGTGTTGGCAAGATTTTCCCAGCTGTATCTGAATACATCCTAACCAAATTTGGGCCATCGGCGCAGACCGAATAAGTACATATAGTCAGTGCTTTTTTGTGTGTTTATTTTCAATGGGCATTTCAAGGGGAGCTTCTTGAAGGTCACAACAACTTTGAGAAGCATAAAGCCATAATTTTCTGCAGTGATTTTGGTATGAAAAGGGAGACTGTTGACCGTTCAGTTTTTAAGTGTCTGACTCGTCGCCCGTTCAACAAAGGGTCTATCAGTGTTGATGACACTTTGTGTGTCCCTTTTATGTATCCATCATTCGACGGGCCCGATATTCTCTATGGGTAAAACGTCGTTAGGTCTAGTGTTCGATCCTTCCTGGATACCTTGTTTTCGTTATTATTTATTTTGTTTAAAGCCCCGCCGACAGCGTAGAGCCATATCAGGACTATAACCTGTTTCAAAACATACACAATTCTTTAACAAGACAAAGGAAAGGACAAGAAGAAAATTAAGTACATATATCAATGTATTCTTGCACATAATCTACAGAGATGCCCCAGGCTTTGACCTCTCCGTCCAAATTTATCACTCAGGGGATTTCAATAAAACATACCTGATTACAAATTTAATTGGATACCTCCCCAAGTGTTGGGTAAGTGGTGGAGAGTTTCTCTATCTCCTAGGTCAACATATTTGCAGACCTGTTAGTGTCTAAATTCCTTACCTATGTTTACGCACGCGTAACATCAGCTACGCATGTTAACGATTTGGTAAGTCGAGCCAGATTCCGGTGGTTTATGGGAACATGGAATCACCCAGCATATACACTCTCATCGAAGCCGAGGATGCAGACTGTGCAATAACATAATTTATAGTCTTCACAGTGTGGGGTAACAGCTAGGGGCATACAGGCTTCCGAGGAAAAAAAACTGGAGAGGTAAACACATACACACAGACATGCAGACAGTTTCAGACACTCAGACAGACACACACGCATATCTGTCTAATCTATCTATATCTATATCTATCTATCTATCTATCTATCTATCTATCTTATCTGTCTGTATCTATCTATCTATCTGTCTGTCTGTCTGTCTGTGTATCTACCTGTCTATCTATCTATCTAGCTAGCTATCTATCTGTCTGTCTGTCTATCTATCTATCTATATTTCTCTCTCTCTCTATCTACCTATCTATCTATCTTTCTATCTATCTATCTGTCTTATCTATCTATCTATCAATCTATCTATCTAGCTATCTATCTATATATACATCTATCTATATATCTATCGAACTATATATCTATCTATCTATATCTGTCTCTGTCTGTCTACCTATCTATATGTCTATCTTTTGTCTATCTATCTGTCTGCCTGTCTGTTTATCTATCTATCTATCTATCCATCCATCTATCTAATTATCTATCTATGTATCCATCCATCAATCCACCCATCCCTCCATCCATCTCTATATCTATCTATCTATATCTATCTATTTATCTATCTATCTATCTATCTATCTATCTATCTATCTATCTGTCTGTCTGTCTGTCTGTCTGTCTGTCTATCTATCTATCTATATCGATCTATCTATATGTGTGTGTATACGTATGTGTATGTGTGTATGTCTGTCTGTGTACGTATATGTCCAACGCAGGCGAGACATTTTCCTTAGCTGTGATATGGTGCGTGTAGGTCTTCACCGTTTCATTAGGTGAAGAGCAGATCGATGGAGGGAGGGCAGCCATAATGTTTCGACAAGAATAAATTGTTTCGCCCTTTCTTTTCAAAAGCCCCCAGTCGCCTACTCCGAGAGTCGATCAGAGATGAGTTATGTGTTGGTCTTTATTGATTTATGAGTGGAATATTTTAGTATCGATCTCGCATACCTTAACATTGGCTAGGACTAAATCACTCACTATCGTTATGATTAATGTCTTTCTTTTTCTTTTGAGGGGATGGATAGTTAAAAAAAAATAGGCTACTTAACAATTTTGGGGGAAGATACCTCCTGTTGAATGCGTTGTTTGAGAAGGACTGTTAACAAGTCCAGACGTGACATGATCAAAAACCTCAAGATCTGACGTTAGGGACAACACCAGTCCACCATCATAGTCATCTGCAGGAAATTGTGTGTGTGTGTGTGTGTGTGTGTGTGTGTGTGTGTGTGTGTGTGTGTGTGTGTGTGTGTGTGTGTGTGTGTGTGTGTGTGTTTTGTTTGTTTTCATCTAACCAGAACGCAACCGTACCAGCTGATTCAGCAAAATGACGCCTAGGTTTATAGCGAAAGGCAAACAAAGGAAGACTTGGATTGATGGTGATCTTGGTCATCTGTAGGATTTTTGCTTTTAAAGTCTCGCGGCAGCTCTCTCTTCCTGCGACATCTATGATAGTCATCATCATCATCAGGTGCCTTGCCACTTGGGGTTGGCGATCATGGACTTCCATCTGTCTCTATCTCTTGTTGCCTCAAGCATCTCTTCCCTCTTCCACCCTCTTTGTCTTCAGCCACTCTGCAAGTCCATCTAGTATCTTCTCCCTGGGTCTACCTGGTGATCTTTTTCTCTCCAGCTTTCCCGTTGTGACCAGGTGCTCCAGTTCCCCTTTCCTCATAAAATGGCCTATACATGTTGCCTGTCTTTTCCTAATCTTCGTTATGAATGATCTACTTGTGTCTGCCTCTTTCAAGACTGTCTCGTTTGTTTTCTTTGCTGTCCATGGAACTCTCAACATTCTTCTTAGAAACCACATATCGGCTGCCTCAATCTTGTTCTGGCTTTGCTTGTTGACTGTCCATGATAGTATAAGTGGATAAATAAAAGAAGAAAAGAAAAGCCTTTTCAGTTATCACATCGGTTTTGTTTTCTTTTCTTGTTCTGTATCATATCGTATTTATATGACTTATTCATTGTTGGCTGATGTTTTTATGCTTAACATTTTTTTGTAAAGTGAAAAACGCTTAGGAGCTTGCTTCCTGAGCTGGGATGTATGTATGAATGCTTGTGATGATAGTAATGATTATAATAATGATTTTTCCCACAAATTGTGATATGTTGGCAACGAAGAGAATGCTTTAAACGGATGTTTGAAACAGACTTCAACGGATCTAAGACATTTAAGATAACTGTACTGAGTACCAAAGCGATGACAATCGTGTTTATTTCAGAATACAACTATGTTGGTTGCTCTTTAAGTGGTTACAGTTATGTCTTCCCGAAGAGTACCTCGATTACTGATGATTTTCATTCTTTATACATAGTGTATCTGCAGGATGTTTTTTTTTTTTCTATCGAGGTCTGATGTTGGCAGACACTGCGTACTAAAGAACTGCTGCAATCAAAGGGTATCCGCTTACAGATCTGTAGGAAGATACTCTTTGCTGCCACGTAATATAATTCAGACTTCGTTTAACCCTTTGACTCCCGTACCCTGTCCACCAGCATCCGGCATTGTCAACCAGGCCGGCAAAGCAAAAACTTAACCCTTTGATTCCCTCACCCTATCCACCAGCTTCCTGCACGAAGCTGGTGGATAGGGTGGGGGAATCAAAGGGTTAAGTTTTTGCAGTTGGTGGATAGGGTGCGGGAGTGAAAGGGTTAACGTTCTTTCTTGTTTTATCACGCCCTTGTGTTTGTGAGGATGGCATAGTAATGAGCAGTTTTGCGTCGATGTTTTTGTATATGTTCAAGATATACGGAATCTAGATATGAATTTTCTCAGTACAGATTGGATATGGGTGGATAGACAAAGTAAAGTGTAAATATCTGTTGTTATCTCATCATCACAGAATTGTGAAAAGAATTGTTCCAGATTCTGTGGGTCCTTTATGCCGTCAGTGTTGGCGAGTCTAGAGATATTGTTGGAGAGCCAAACTGAGCAGCGTGGAGGTAATGACACAAAAGAAGCGGAGAAGATAATGCAAAAGTGAGATGGAACTTGCACACTTCTACAGACAAATGGCTACCATATTTCAAATGTTTCAGATATAATTTGGTATAATGCCTCTTGTTTGCTCATGCCGTGAATACATGCTTTCTCTATGACTATCTGTATATGTTTATGTATCTGTCTTATACATTGTTGATAGTGACCGTATTTCATGGACATAGACATTTTGTCGAAGATGTGGAAGTCTTGCATATGTTTTGACTTGTAAGTCTGCTTTGCTAATATTGTTTGTCTCTGTGTCTTTGTGTCTGATTAAGAATGAATAAAAAGAAACTTAGAGAAAAAATAGACAGAGAAGTGATATAAAAGATGGGGCGAAACAACAACAATAACAACAACAACAACAACCAAACTTCAAAAACCAAAATCGTTTACTCCTAATTTGAAGGATGGACATGATATATAGATTGGGGCCAATATTATGGGGGCGATATCCATCTCTGTTTCCTCTTTCTGGCTGCTCTACCTTCCCTGTCCATAAACAGGTTCAGGTATCAATGTTCAGCTGGGTGGATGGATGGAATGATACAGTCAAGTCACTGTACGGACTTGGTCAACATCTATTTGCCAGCAACAATCGAACCGCTTTCTGGCGTGCGTACTCCACACCATTCCGCTCTCCCTTTTCCAGTTGGGCAGATAACTTACAGTAAACCAGTGTCTGCTACATAGTTTATTGCACACTATCATTGATACGAGTATTTATTGCCTGTCTGTTTAAAATGGTGCTTCAGTGAGAAGGAACCACGACTATGTAATAAAAGCTTAGTGAGCGGGACGTTTTCAGTGGGGCCTTGGTATGCACACATGGTCATGAAACCCTGAACTACCGTACTAACCAGCAGACGTAGTCTTTATTGCTTTCCCTTCTAGTTACCTTAACGCCTGCTCGCCCAGAACTCGATTCTGGAGCAGGGGGGGGGGGGGGGGGGGATTTCTTCGAGAAGGATTTATTGTGGTGCTATATCCGCTCTTACCAAACCCGCTAAGAATGTTTTGGCAGAAGGCTCGTGTTAATGCAAAACCTGTGCTTGGATGAAGTCTCAAGATGGAGGGTACGGCATCAAGTTTGTGTTCGTAAAATACCAAGCCCAGTAAATGCAGATACTTTGTGGCAGCCTCATAAGGCGGAAAATGTGATTGTCTCCCTTTCATTGGTAAAAAGACTTACACCACTACTCGTAAAAAAAATGCAAACGAGCAAGCAAAACAAACAAAACGGGCCCGACTTACTAAGACCAGGATGGCTACCAATCAAAACAATTTATAGCCCTACGTTGTGTGTATGTCTGTGTGGGTGTGTGTGTGCGTGAGAAAGAGAGAGAGATAGGCAGACATACAGACAGACAGAGAGAGAGGCAGACACACATACATACATACATACATACATACAGACAGACAGACAGACAGATATCATTTTACTTATCTTTTATGTTAATAGTGCAAGATGAGTTACCTCAGAAAGAAAGCTTTGGTATAAACGTTCGATACAAATAGACAAAACAAGTGAAATATTAAAAAAAATGCAAGAAGAAATGCCAACTAAAACTCCAGAACCCCACTGCCACACACGCGCACAAACGCCCACTCACACCCATACCCCCCCACCACCAGCACCACCTACACACACACAAACAAACACAAACACACGCGCAGACGCACAAACACACACAACAGAGGAGAGAGAGAGGGAGAGAGAGAAGGAGAGAGCCAGAGGCAGATTGAAAGACAGCATGAAGGCAAACAGACAGATATAGGTTACCAGCCAGTCATATTTTAACTGACAGTGAGAGAAACACAGGCAGACAGACAGGACAATTAGCCGCTTTAACCTTTTTACCGCTTCACCCTATCCGCCAGCTCCAACCGGCATCCTGCAAGGTATGGTAAGGGATTTAAAAGGGTTAAGTTGCTGCCGTCCTGCTGAGTTGCATATGGAGAGGCAGGGAGCCACAACTGGGTAGACTCAAAAAGAAGAGCTAAGCAACGCAGATCAGCAACTCAATTTTCAGACTCGGCATTTTGTTACCTTTGGGGCGCTTGGCTATAAGAAACCAGATGTTCTTTTTAAGCAGTTTTCAAACACCACAAACGTTCGAGAAATGAGGCAACAAATATGCCTGAAACGGCCGTGCTTTGGTTTTAAAACTGTGGCGACTGTAATTGCGTTTCTGTTTAAGAACTATTTTGTTTTCAACAATGAAAACAGTGCTGTCAGTTAGTGCATAACCGCAGCGCTATCCTATACTCTCCCATCATATCTTTCCCCCGGGTAATCTGGAAAAAATGTGCTTTCAGCCGGCCTGTAATCGACCCCCCAGCTGTGAATCGACACCTGATACTGTTCTAGGTAAGGGAAGGTGAAGCAGTGAGGTAGAGAAAGTGCATGGATCCCATCTTCATAATGCTGGTCCCCTGAAAAAATAGTTTATTAGGTCTCTACCAACCGCACATCTTCACGATCTCTTGGTTATGAGATTACTTTACTTTTTAAAAATTCTCAATTCACCCACAGGGTCAAAGTATCAATAAATCATTTTTGATGCCATTGGATAAAAGCTTACCCGTTTGTCGCCGTCCTAAAATAAATCAACAACAACAAACAAAACAAACACGTCATCATCGTCGTTGTCGTCGTCGCAACCATCATCACTATCAACTTGATAAAAATGGTTCGCTAGTAGAAAGAGGGAAAGAAGGCAAGAGTGAACACACACCAAAACAAACATCTTTTCTACAACCCACCACCCACCACCCATCACCGTTTCAAGACCTTTCCAGCGCATAGAGTTTTTCGCAGGCTCAAGGAGTCTGCCAGATAATTGTTGGCATATTTGGGTGAAACGCATATGACTTTGTCCAAGTGCGACGAATCCATCTGGAACGAACTACAAACACCAAACTCCATAACCGAATCTACCCACTTACCCATTCGCAATCATTCTCAGTGATAACCCATCCCTCATTCCTCATAGCTCCCTTCAGTGTTTTAACTTACAAACCCAACCCTCAACAACACAACCTCCATAGTATATATATATATATATATATATATATATATCATCCCCCTACACACACAGTTAAATGAGTCAAGATTGACGTTAAAGGTTGGGGCAGGAGGGGGGGGGGGAGAAAATGAACAGGGTGGAAGGGAGATGAGGAGAAACTGTCAGCCATAAACTGACTCGTACGATAATTAGGTTGCCTAAATGAGAAGCATTCTGGCCCCTTTTTCTCTGGCAACCCACAAGGAAATATCTAACACTATAAAATCTTTACCCAGTAATCGTGAAAACAGTTATGCGCGCAGCCTTCGGTCCTTGCAGCTGTGAATAGATAGGTGATCATGTTTCGATTAGCAAAAATGAATGAACGAGAGAGAGAGAAAGGGTACATGTAGATACATGGACACCACTTTTATATTGCTTGCACCCCCCCCCCCCCCTCCAAGCTCCAAGAACAGCTGAGGTCTCTACCACCTCACTCCCCCATGGTTACGAAACCCTTACCGTTTTCTGTACCCTGTAATGTGCCCCCAAACACAAAGTTGTTTTTCATTTGTTAGGAGGATGGAGTAAGCGGGAAAAACCTTACCTAAAAGGACCATGTCATCTTGACATCGAAAACGATCGATTGCCATTACTAAAATGTCGGCCAAAAGAAAGACAGACAAGAGAAAACGCATACCAAAACCAAATGTACCGTTCTACTCATCACTGCTTCTCCATAACGCCTATGTCCTCATTTCCACCTTCACCCACACATACATACATACATACATACATACATACATACATACATACATACATACATACATACATACGTACGTACATACATGTACATGTACATACACCTACCATCCACATCCCTACCCCACACACGCAGTTAAGTATGTCAATAGAGTGAAGCTGAAGAGGGGAAAACTGCCACCCTTAAACTACTGGCTTGGCAGACAATGATCTGATAGCTGAGATCATGTTGCCCCATTTTATTTTTCTGGCAGCTGGAAAGGAACTATCGAACGGATAACTATATCAGACTTTCGTGGAGTTTCTTTTCTAAAGCAGTGTTGAGTGCACCTGCCTTCCTACGTTTTGAAAGCAGTGGCTTGATTTGGTATAATTAACGTTTGGTCGAATGGGTTTGTTTTGTTCAGTTCTCTTGTCTTGTCTTGTCTTGTCTTTGTCTTCTTCTCTTCTTCTTCTCTTCTCTTCTGTCTTTAAGTTTATATTTTGGTTGTTTTGTTTTCTTTCACGTGGTTGTTTTTAAGAAAGTTTTGTTGTTTGTTTGTCTTGTTTTCGTTGTCTGGTTAAAGGACATTGTCCGTTTACTGCCGGTTTTTGCTGCTGTTGTTACTTTTATTCAACTTTTGTTTTAATGGATAGAAAAAAAGCTTTATCTCAATAAGGGTTATGCTCTCTAGTCACATAAAAGTCAAGACTCTAACTCTTCAGCAAAGTTAAGGACATGGTCTTCGCAAAAGCGATGTGTTGTCCCATAGTTGTTCTTTGAAAGAAACTTCTTTAGTCCATACTCCATTCTTTCATATCTGGACAGTGGGCAGTGCTTAAGTACGTGCTCTAGAGACAGCAGCCTTTTCTCGCATAGACATTTAACTGTCTGCTGTGTTGGGCACTTAATGATCTAAGTTGGTGTGGGTCCCACAGTACAACAGTTAACACCAAGCTGACGCTGTTTCAGAGTTACGTCCTTTCAGTCCCACTTTTCGGTTCAAAATGCTGGAGAATAACGGAGAACAATCTTTACGCGAAACCCGTCAGCGTCATCGAGTTTGATGGTAGTCACAGTAACAGTTGCCACAACAACTGTCCTCCATTTACTCCGGTGTTGACTTGTCTGTGCAACTTCATAGACCCTTGGACCACTGATGTTGGTGATGTTGTTCATTTAGGAGGTGGATGATCTGCCCGGATGTTTTTTGTCTCAGTTTGCTGTTGTTATAGGTTGCATGTCCGATGTAACTCATCGTTTTCTTCTGTTGATTTCTGCCAGCAGTTGGCGTTACACCGGAGTTCGTTCAAGACACTTTCATTTGCTCTTTCTTCGGTCCATTTGACTTTTAGAAGCCTCCTGCAGAGCCACATCTCTGCTGCTTCGATCTTGTTATCATCTTCGTTTCTGCATGTACAGGTTTCAGAACCATATAGCATTACTTACCAGATCAGTTATTTTAAAGCAACCTTACTGGGTTAATAACTTTACATACAGAGAGCTACCGAAGAATGACAGAAACCTTTTGGCCCTATGATGTTTTCAACCAACAACTGGTCTTCCAATGCAGTTGAGTCATGAACACCATCATCACGAAAAGCCAACAGAAATGGACTGGCCACATAATCTGAAAAGGATAAGACAACATTATCTGGACTGCCAGTCGCTGGACACCAACGCAAAGCTACAAGAAAGGACGACAAAAATGGAAAGCAAGAAAGAAAGAAAGAAAGAAAAGAAAGAGAGAGAGAGAGAGAAAAAGAAAAAAGAAAAACCAGACTATCAAAGTAGAAAACTCGAGCCTTAAGCATACCTGGAGCACCATGCAAAGGCAGACCCCAGAACAGTCAGGAATAGTGGACCTTCCCACTTGCCCTACATGTTAGTGGCATAATGCACAGTAAATTAAGTTAACAAGATGGGAGTATCCAGTCCAAAGGCAGAAGATTGTGGTTTTACATCGATGCTTGATGGTTTACTTTATCATCCGAGTCGGTTAACACACGGTATTCTTCACAGTTTTCACAGCCAACGTAGCCTCTTCTTATGGCCTCTTCTTGGGGGGAATAAAAAACAGTATTGCCTGACAACTTTTGCTTGATGCTGTGAAATGTATGAATTAAAGAGAATATCATACAGGTAGTTAAGATAACAAGGTAACATTGAAGATTGAAATTATCAGGATTAGGGGAAAGGTGAGTGAGGGCACTGTCAATGGAGTCTTTCTTTCCTTACTACTTTCTTTCATGTTTCGTTCTTTCCTTTCTTTTTCGATCTCGCTCACAAAAAAGATAATGTTTCATATCGATCAGAAAGAGGTGTCTGTCTGTCTGCTTGTCTGTGACCAAATTGTGTGGAACAAAATATTCTCTGCTTTTTATTGGTGGATCTTGAGAGAATATTCGCCAAAGCTTTTGACTGCTGAGGTGACGCGAAAGCATAATTTTGAAATTTAAAGCTCTTAAGCTGAGGTCACAATTGGGCATAAAATCAGCACGCTTTTTAAAGATCTGTGAACTGTTCTTTCTCAGGAAATTCTTATAATATTCAGCATTTCTTTTTATTATTGTTGACAATCTAAAATTGCAATCGACGTGCGCCATTTCTCTTTTTGTTTGTTTGTTTTCTTTGTT
>CM060305.1:46206319-46208819 GCA_030674185.1 Monoplex corrugatus
CTGATTCCCTGAAGTCAGCGGCCAAGCCATAAGTCATAATCATTGTGAAGTTTTCGGCGTCGACCGGCTCTTACTCAGAGCTGAGCTTAACATGAGCTCATTTTGACGACTTAGACGACGCAGTCGAGTGCTATCCATTGCTGAGATGCTTCAATGATGATTGAGCTCAAAATTCTTCATCAACCCCGCAAATGTTTGTTTATGTTTCTATGATCTGAGTTACACTAGGATATAATCATTATGAAAGGAAACGTAGAGTTACCTTCCTGCCACATAATCTTAGTCTGAAAATGAACTTGTAGCTTTATTACTATCATCCACCTATTATCGTGTAAGGTCGTGTCATTGCGAAAAATAGTCCAAGATTCGTTGATCACTGAAGCAACATAAACTGTGTGACAGACACTGAGGATTTGGGTAAAGAGGGGGAGGGAGTTGCGGGGAGTACTCTAAAAGATGATTGCAAACACACTTTGTCCGGTAACAGGTGGGCTTCAGTGGGTGGGAGACAATAGAGTTTTGATTATATTGTGCTATGGGAGATACTAGAGCTTTGATCGTATTGCAGTTACGGAGAGAATAGAGTTTACTAGAGCTTTGATCGTATTGCAGTTACGGAAAGAGTAGAGTTTACTAGAGCTTTGATCGTATTGCAGTTACGGAAAGAATAGAGTTTACTAGAGCTTTGATCGTATTGCAGTTACGGAAAGAATAGAGTTTACTAGAGCTTTGATCGTATTGCAGTTACGAAAAGAATAGAGTTTACTAGAGCTTTGATCGTATTGTAGTTAGGAAAGAATAGAGTTTACTAGAGCTTTGATCGTATTGTAGATACGGAAAGAATAGAGTTTTGGTTGTATTGTGTTTATTGAGAATAGATAAGGTCAGTTGTATTATTGTTATGGAGATAATAGAGCTTTGACTATATTGTTACTATGGAGGTATTAGAGCGTTGATTGTGTTGCAGATGTATGGATATTAGAGGTTTGGTTGTAGTGTTGTTATGGATCTGATGGAGGTTTGATTCTATTGTGGTTATAGATATAATAGAGCATTGATTGTGTTTAGTTATGGAGCTAATAGAGCTTTGAATGTATTGTGATTATGAACATAACAGAGCTTTAATTGCACTATTTTATGGATGTAAAAGAGATTCGGCTTTACTGTGGTATGGGAAAGATAGCGCTTTAATTGTGTTGTGGTAATGGGGATAATGGAGCTCCGACTGTATTGCACTAATGAAGAAAATAGAGCTTTGGTTGGGTTATGGTTATGAAGAAATTATAGCTTTGATTTCAATGTGGTTATGGCGATAATAGAGCTTCGATTGCACAATTCTTACGGTAATATTAGAGCTTTGGTTGTATTTTGGTTCTGGAGATTATAGAGCTTTGGTTGTACTGTGGTATGGGAATAATAGAGAGTTGTTTGTGTTGTGGTTATGGAGATAATGGAACTTTCGCTGTATTTAAGTTATTTATTTAATTTAAGTTGTGTTGCGGTTCTGGCTGTCTACCTTCCTCCTCTGTTTCCCTGAAATACAAGGTGCATGGATTTGTTTTTACCGGAATGATGAATGTGTGCGCGCGCGCGCGTGTGTGTGTGTGCGTGTATGTATGTGTGTGTGTGTATGTGTGTGTGTGTGAACGTGTGATTGTGTGTGCGCACGCGTGTGTGAGCGTGTGTGTGTGCACGCACCCAACTTACCACGCATGTGCGCACACACTCAAACACCTAACACACACACTCACTCACACACACACACACACACACACACACACACCACACACACACACACACACACGCGCGCGCGCGCGCGCGCGCACACACACACACTCATCATGCACACACACGTAGACCCGTGACACACATTACCGATAGCTCTCATGATAGAAGCGTAGGTGTAAACACACTGATGACAGCAAAAACAACGAAAACCTTTGTCGAACATAACTCATCATCGACCCATGTATATGCCTACACGACTCATTCAGTGTGTAGCAATAAATGTATGACACACACACATAAAAGATTGTGGGCACATATATTATATATATATATATACATACATGTACATGTATACATGCATACATAGAAATTATACATACATACATACATACATACATACATACATACGTACGTACATACGTACATGCATGCATGCATACTTACATACGTACATGCATGCATACTTACATACATACACACATGCATACATACATACATACTACATAAATACATACAACCGCCCGTCGATCTGTCCGTACATACATACAAACATACATACGTACATGCATGCATGCATGTATACATACACACATATATGCGTACATACATAATGCATACATACATACATATATGTATACATACTATACATATATACATACATACATCAGACATACATACATACATACATATATACATACATACACACACGTATACATACATGCACACACACATACATACATACACACACGCATACATACATACATGCACATAC
>CM060305.1:46211319-46213819 GCA_030674185.1 Monoplex corrugatus
CTTTCTCTGTCTGTCTCTGTCTCTGTCACTCTCTGTTTCTCTGCCTCTATCCCTGTCCCTGCCTCTGTCTGTGTGTCCGTCTGTCTGTCTCTCCCTCTCTCTCTCTGTTTCTCTCTGTATCATGATATAACTGAGAAGTAAAGATTTGGACAAGATGTGAGTACCTGTCAGAAGTTGAAGAGATAATACAGGGTACTTGAAGATAGGGTTGATGGAGAAAAAAGGCAGAGACATTCATCCAGTCAGACTGAGAAGGCCATGCCTGGCGATGTATGTGGCTATTTTTTTTCCAGCTTGTGCCATCTGTGGAGTCAACCCAGGGAGAAAATATTCGACAGATTTGCAGGGTGGCTGAAAACAGAGAGGGTGAAAGATGTACTTGCAGCGACAAGGGATAGATTCGTATGGAGATCCATGATCGCCAGCGCCATGCGGCAGGACACATGATGATGATGATGATGATGATGTCTGTTCCTGGGTATAGCCATGGACTCAAGATCTGATATCTTGAGTTCAGTCCCACTCTGCTATATTAAAAACTGGCCTTTTCGCTGTCTATCTTAATGTTTACATCGTTCTGGTGGTGTTAGCTTAGTGTTTGATAGCCCCTTCGCCCCTTTTCCCCCGTTTGAAGACCTTGCCAGTCAAACGATTTTGTGTAGGCTTAGGAAATCTGTCAGATAGTTTGCTGGTGGATTTAGTCAGAGCGCATATGGAGCTGTGAGAGCGCGATGAATCCCTCTTGAAATAACTCCAATAACAGGGAAAGGTTGATGAAGGCGTAAAGTTTGAACTTGGGGTTCATGAGTGTGTTGAGCCGGTTGTGGCCCGGACGACCATTTGATGCTCTCTGGACTGAAGACGGTTGTTGTCTGTGTTTGTCTGTGGGTTTACAAGTTCTATGATGATGCTCTTCTTCTCTCTATAGCTGAGGCTGTTGTCTGGTTTGTCTTCCCAGACTTCTCTTTTTGCAAAACAAAGAAACACAAATAAAATTAGCCGTATATCTTCTCTTTTTGCTAAGCAAGTATGGGGCTTCTCTTTTAGCAAAACAAAGAAACTTACAAATACAATTCACCGTTTATCTTCTCTATTTGCTAAGCAAGCAAACAGACAAATACCATTTCAAAGAGACAAATAGCATTCGCCGTTTATCTCCTCATTTTACGAAGCAAACACCATTTCGCCGTTTATCTTCTCTGTTTGCTAGACACACAGACAAATACCATTTGCTGTTAATCTTCTCTTTTTGCTAAACAAGCAAACAGACGAATACTATTCGCCGTTTATCTTTGTGTGTGTGTGTGTGTGTAATGTTTTTGTTTTGTTTTTGGTTTTGTTTCTTTGTTTTCTAAACAAACAAATTGATACCATTCGCTGTTTATCTTCTTTTTTTGGTAAACAAATGTCATTCGCCGTTTCTCTTCTCTTTTTGTTAAAAAAACAAATACCATTCGCCGTTTATCTTCCTTTTTTGCTAAAGAAACAAATACCATTCGCCGTTTATCTTCTGAAACAAACAAATACCATTCGCTGTTTATCTGCTCTTT
This sequence comes from Monoplex corrugatus, assembly GCA_030674185.1. NCBI lineage: Eukaryota > Metazoa > Mollusca > Gastropoda > Littorinimorpha > Ranellidae > Monoplex > Monoplex corrugatus. The sequence goes on from CM060305.1 coordinate 46,212,870, forward strand.
TTGCAAAACAAACAAAGACCATTCACCATTTATTTTCTCTGTTTCCATAACAGGCAGACAAATACCATTCGCCGTTAGTCTTTTCTTTTTGCTAAACAAACAAACAAATACCATTCGCTGTTTATCTTCTCTTTTCGCTAAGCAAGCAAACAGACAAATACCGTTTGGTGTTTATCTTCTCTTTTTGACTAAGAAACAAAAAGACAAATAACATTCGCTGTTTTTTTCTCTTTTTGCTAAGCAAGCATGGGCTTCTCTTTTTGCAAAACAAAGAAACTTACAAATACAATTCGCCGTTTATCTTCTCAATTTGCTAAGCAAGCAAACAGACAAATAGCATTCGCCGTTTATCTCCTCTTTTTGCTAAACAAACAGACAGACAAATACCATTCTCTGTTTATCTTCTCTTTTTGCTAAACAAACAAGCAGACATATACCATTCGCTGTTTATCTTTTTGCTAAACAAACAAACAAATACCATTCGCTGTTTATCTTCTCTTTTTGCTAAGCAAGCAAACAGACAAATACCGTTTGGTGTTTCTCTTCTCTTTTTGACTAAGAAACAAAAAGACAAATAACATTCGCTGTTTTTCTTCTCTTTTTGCTAAACCAACAAACTGACAAATACCATTCGCTGTTTATCTTCTCTTTTTGCTAAACCAACAAACTGACAAAGACCATTCGCTGTTTATCTTCTCTTTTTGCTAAACCAACAAACTGACAAAGACCATTCGCTGTTTATCTTCTCTTTTTGCTAAACCAACAAACTGACAAAGACCATTCGCTGTTTATCTTCTCTTTTTGCAAAACAAACAAACACATACCATTCGCTGTTTATCTTCTCTTTTTGCAAAACAAACAAACACATACCATTCGCTGTTTATCTTCTCTTTTTGCAAAACAAACACATACCATTCGCTGTTTATCTTCTCTTTTTGCAAAACAAACAA
>CM060305.1:46218819-46278819 GCA_030674185.1 Monoplex corrugatus
ACATGTTTCAGCGCGCACGCGCCTGTGCATGTAGAGAGAGAGAGACAGATAGATGTGTGTGTGTGTGTGTGTGTGCGCGCGCGCACGTGTGTGAGTGAGAGAGACAGACAGACAGACAGACAGACAGAAAGAAAAAGTCAGACAGGGAGAGAGGAGAGAGAGACAAAAAGAGAGATAAAACACAGAGAGAGAGAACTGTGTGAGAAAGAGAGAGAGAGACAGACGAAAAGAAAGAGAGGGTCAGACAGACAGAGAGGGAGGGAGGAGGAGAGGAGAGACAGAGACAAAAAGAGAGAGAAAACAGAGAGAGAGAGAACTGAATGATCAAATAATGATAAAGCCAATAGCATGCTGACAGAGCCAATTCAGCATGTTCCTTGTCTGGGTAAAATACACCTCGGAAAAAAGACACTCATAAATTGTGGTTTTGGCAGCTGATCGCAAGACGTATGCACAAACACTGCCTTATCACATTACAAACATTGGCAAGACGTGCTCTTTGTCCATGGTCATTTTGTTTATCTCTGCCTTTGTATGTCTCTCTGTCTTTGTGGTTTTGTGTCTGTCCTGTACCTTCATGAAAAAGAAAAATCCATCTCTGTCCGTCTGTCTGTCTGTCTGTCTGTCTGTCTGTCTCTCTCTCTCTCTCTTTCTTTCTGTGTCTGTCTGTGTATGTGTGTGTGTGTCTGTCTGTTCTCACTCCGTCTGTCTCTGTCTGTTTCTCTCTCACTCTCTCTCTCTTCCTCCTCTCTCTCCCTCCCTCCCCCCTCTCTCTCTCTCAGAGGAGGGATGATGAAGAGAGAGAAAGTATACAGTAGTGTTCGATAATCGTTAATGTTAGCGGCATCTGGCAATAGGCGTAGACTCTTGAAACTCTGCACGCTAAACAATAAATGCCACACTACGATTAGAAACACAGCTAATATTATCACATTTATCCCCACCCCAATCCTCTCTGCTTTTTCATTGAAAAAAATCACTTAATATATATTTTACATGTCTCTTCTTCCTTTTATCTTCCGTCTGCTCTTTCGGTGCGTTCTGTCAAGCGTTCTTTATTACCACGTATCAAGTAACCCATTTACCAAGACATTAAACGGCAAGAAGCTGTATTCGTTTGTTTATATGTTGTGTGTGTACTGATTTATTTCTGTGTGTACTGGGGAAATTCGCATAATGAATCGCTGATTTATTGCAGTGAGTGAAAAGACTGGAAAGAAAAGAAGAAAAGAAAGACGAAAAAGACTGAACTATGTAAAGAGGGAGATAACATAGAATTAAAACAGAAAGAAAGAAAGAAAGAAGAATGGACAGACAGGAGAGACAAGAGAAAAAGAAAAGAAAAAGACCCGCCGAAAACGAAACGACTGAATACAGGGACAAATCCGTGTGTGCGTGTGTGTGTGTGTGTGTGTGTGTGTGTGTGTGTGACTTACAAACACACACACATACACACACACGCACGCACACACACACACACTCACACACACACACACACACATATATCCACACACAGTGAGAGAGAGTGTGTCACTCACACACACACACACACACACACACACACACACACACACACACACACACACACACACACACACACACACACACTCACACACACACACACACATACACACACACACAGAGTATGGGTTGGTGGGTGTTTTTTTTTTTTTTTTTTCAATGCATTTACATAGATCACTGATTGGCAATAAAAGTCCTAGAGTAGGGCTTTAAACAAGCTTATCAGAGTGACTTCCAACGTGTAAGCAAATAGGAACCTGAAATACGCATAAATAGAATCAGAACGCGTGTTTGGTATAACAAAGCAAGACAGACGCAAATTTTCGGCCACCTGACCTTTGCCGAGTGCAACAAAAAGATAACGAAAAGCACATGCGCAGAACTTAATGAAAAGAAGAAAAAAATAAAAACAAGAACACGACGACGACGACGACGAAGAAGAAGAACAAGAACAACATCAACAACAACAAACAAACAAACAATAACAACAATAACAACAATACATGTTTTAGTGAAAATAAGAAGAAGAAAAACAAGACGACGACAAAGAAGAAGAAGATGAAGACGATGCCGACGACGACGAAGACGAAGAAGCAGTAAAAGAAGAAAAAGAAAAAAGAACAACAACAATAATAACAACAGTAGATGACTTCCCTGACGCTCATTGAAATCGTTACCTTTTATCCACCAACTGCAAAAACTTAACGCTATGCTCCTTCACCCTATCCACCAGCTTCCTGCAGGAAACTTTAGATAGGGTGAAGGAATCAAAGGGTTACGTTTTTGCTTTGCTAGCATGGTTGACAGTGCAGGATGCTGATGCACAGGGTGCAGGAGTCAAAGGGTTAATCAGGTTTGAACCCAGACTTTCCAGTTGGAAAAAACAGTGTCCTTAACCAACTTGGGCATTACCTCTGTCTTCCAGCAGTTATCTGGCAGTCTCATTGGGTCTGTGCAGAATTATATGCGTTGAATACGCCTTGAAATAGAGGGGGGCTGGGACTATGACACAGACACTAGCAAAATGAGTGCAGAAATAAATAAGATGGACAGCGAACAATCCAATTTATACGTTGCAGGCTGGGATTGAATTCGGTATATGAAATCTGAAGTCCGCAGCTGTGGCAAAATACGATATATTCATCCGCAGTTCCTGTTATGAATGTTTTGATCCTTACTAGATCGCACGCACGAGCAAGTATACGCACGGGCTCTCTCTGTCTCTGTCTCTCTGTCTCTCTCTCTCTCTTTCTCTCTCTCTTTTTCTCTCTCTCTGTCTGTATGTCTGTCTCTCTCTCTCTCCCCCTCTCTCCCTACCTGCCTCCCTCTCTCTGTCTCTCTGTCTCTCTCTTTGTCTCTCTCCCTTTCTCTCTCTCTCTCTCTCCTCTCTCACACACACACACACACACACAACGACACAACGACATACATGTACACACACACGTGCGCGCGCACACACACACATACACACAGGCGCGCGCGCGCACACACACACACACACACACACACACACACACACACACACACACACACACACACACAACACATAACCTCTTCATGGCTTAGCAGAGAACAAACATTTGAAAAAGGAAGAGCGAAGGAAAGAAGAAAACAACACCGAAGTCACTTGGAAGCCAGTTTATCAGTATTTCTTCAATCTGATTAAAAATAAGAAAAAGAAAAGAAAAGAAGAAGAAAACAGCAACAACAGAACCTGGCAAGACTGCAATGTTTACCCCCAGAAGGAAAGGGAAACTAAAAATAGCACAAGGGAGGTTATTTCGGGCGGAGAAAGAGATGGATCGAAGATGACCTTAGCTTGCAGGGCACGCCATGATGAACCAGATGACAGTATCACTAATCATGCTCGTCTTTGCCATATGAAACATACCTTCTCCTCTGTCCTGATAGAAATAGTCCCCAGCCTCATATACCCGTCCACAGAAGAAGAGCACGGCTGTCACTGCATGCAGGTAATATAATTGTAAATGCCGCCTACGCTCAACATTTCGATGTATTGATGGAGACCTTGACCTCGCCATACTGTTGTCATCAACAAATTATTGTTTTCAACCTCCCTCTTTCTGTCTGTCTGTTTCTCTGTCTGTCTGGTTGTTTTTTTTTTCTTACTGATAGTAGATGGCAGGCTTTTGTGTGTGTGTGTGTGTGTCTATTGTGCGTGTGTATGTGCGTGTGATTATGTGTGAGCGTCGACTTGAGTAGGCGTGTGCACGCCTGTGTGTATGTGTGTGAGTGAGTGAATGTGTGTGTGTGTGTGTGTGTGTGTGTGCGTATTTTTGTTTTTTGTGTGTGTATATATGTGCGTGTGTTTTGTGTGTGTGTGCGTGTGTTTGTGTGAGTGTGTATGGAAGGACCCGTCTGGACCTTGTCAACCATAAACACACCTGCAGTACGACATATCCACCCATTCATCAACACAATAACGGGGTAACAATCAAATCAATACACTGCACACACACCACACACACAACACACACACTCACAGAGAGAGAGAGAGGATTAGAGAGAGGAACGAGAGAGAGAGAGAGAGAAAGACAGAGGCACAAATAAACTGATAGGTAAACACAGGCAGACTGAATCAACTCGTCATCTTTATTAATTCCGAAATAGACGCTATACGATGGTCGTTCACAAAAATGCAACACAAACACACGCCAAAGTGCCATTTGCAAAATAAAATGATGTCAAAAAAACAAAACAAAAAAAAGCAACTGTGCACACTGTTTCTCTCTCTCTCTCTCTGTCTCTCTCTCTCTCTCTCTCTCTCTCTCGTTCTCTCTCTCTCACATGCATGCACGCACGCACGTACTGATACGTACGCACGCGCACTGATTCACACACCACACACACACACACACACACACACACACACACACACACACACACACTGTTGGCCAAAAAACAGTAAAAGAACAAGTAAAAAAGAGAGGGATAAGGGATAAAAAATATCATGTTGCCGATGTGATGAAAACAGCATGCTAAGGTCAAGGTCTCCCTAAGGATATCGAAATCTTGAGTGCAAGCAAATGCAATCACATTGCTGGTATATAGATCTTGGCGCCAATTCTGTTCAGACAGAAGAATAGATATATGTTTCATATGGCAAAGAAGTGCATGATTATCGATACTGTCACTTGATTTAATATGGGGTTTACTGCAAAGCTCTGATCATCTTCGATCAGTCGCTTGGGCTGCCTGAAATAGCCTCCCTTAGTTTCCCTTTCTTGTGCGTATATACGCTGGCCTTGCTTTTGGTAATTTTAGTCAGCATGAGAAATTCAATAATAAAAAAAAAGTTTCTAACTTATTTTAGTCTTGTTTCTTTTCTCTCTCTCTCTCTCTCTCCCTCTCTCTCTTTCTCTCTCTCTCTGCCTGTCTGTCTGTCTCTCCTCTCTCTCACCTCTCTCTCTCTTTCTTTCTCCTCACCTATCTCTTTTTCTTTCTCTCTCACTTCTCTGTCTCTCTTTCTTTCTATCTTACCTCTCTCTCTCTCGCTCTCCTCTCTCTTTCTCTCTGACCTCTCTCTTTTTCTTTCTCTCTCATCTCTCTCTTACCTCACAAATCTCTCTCTCTCTCTCTCTCCTCGGTACGTTGATCTGGGGCTTATTCAGTAATGTCAGAGAAGGGAGTATGTTTCGTATGACACAGAGGAGCTTATTTATTGATACAGTCACTAACATGAAGTGTCCAGCAAGGTCTGATCATCTTCCATCTCTGTTTTGCTTTGCCTGAAATAGTCTCCCTTGTGCTATTATAAGGTCTGATCATCTTCCATCCCTGTTTTGCTTTGCCTGAATTAGTCTCCCTTGTGCTATTATAAGGTCTGATCATCTTCCATCCCTGTTTTGCTTTGCCTGAAATGTCTCCCTTGTGCTATTATATGGTCTGATCATCTTCCATCCCTGTTTTGCTTTGCCTGAAATAGTCTCCCTTGTGCTATTATAAGGTCTGATCATCTTCCATCCTTGTTTTGCTTTGCCTGAAATAGTCTCCCTTGTGCTATTATAAGGTCTGATCATCTTCCATCCCTGTTTTGCTTTGCCTGAAATAGTCTCCCTTGTGCTATTATAAGGTCTGATCATCTTCCATCCCTGTTTTGCTTTGCCTGAAATAGTCTCCCTTGTGCTATTATAAGGTCTGATCATCTTCCATCCCTGTTTTGCTTTGCCTGAAATAAGTCTCCCTTGTGCTATTATAAGGTCTGATCATCTTCCATCCCTGTTTTGCTTTGCCTGAAATAGTCTCCCTTGTGCTATTATAAGGTCTGGTCATCTTCCATCCCTGTTTTGCTTTGCCTGAAATAAGTCTCCCTTGTGCTATTATAAGGTCTGGTCATCTTCCATCCCTGTTTTGCTTTGCCTGAAATAGTCTCCCTTGTGCTATTATAAGGTCTGATCATCTTCCATCCCTGTTTTGCTTTGCCTGAAATAGTCTCCCTTTGCTATTATAAGGTCTGATCATCTTCCGTCCCTGTTTTGCTTTGCCTGAAATAGTCTCCCTTGTGCTATAATAAGGTCTGATCATCTTCCATCCCTGTTTTGCTTTGCCTGAAATAGTCGCCCTTGTGCTATTATAAGGTCTGATCTTCCATCCCTGTTTTGCTTTGCCTGAAATAGTCGCCCTTGTGCTATTATTAATTTCCCTTTCCTTGTGCCTGTCAACATTACATTTTTGACTGAATTCATTTTTCTTTTTGTTTTTTTTTCCCCTGAAGTTAATGGTATTGTGTATTTTGCCTCGAGGTTGTTTGCTGTAGCTTTTTCATATGCATGCGTGTGTCTGTTTGTGTATGTTGTGTGTTTTTATGTGGGGGTTGCGGTGTAACTCTGTATGTATGTATGCATGTATTATGTATTTGTGCATGTGTATGTGTATTTATGTGTGTATGATTTTGAGTGTGCTTGTGTATATTTGCACACAAGTGAGTGTGTGTGTGTGTGTGTGTATGTCTGTGTGTACAGAGAGAAACAAACAGAGCTGCAGAGAAAAAGCAAGTCACACACACACACACACACACACACACACACACACACACACACACACACACACACACACACACACACACACACACAACAACAGACAGACAGACAAACAGACAGATAATAAAAAAAAATGACAGGTTGGTGGGATGACGAAAATAGCAGAGCAAGATCAGTGTCTCTCTCCCTCAGAAAATATTGAAATCTTGAGGGCACCCAAGTACAGTTACATTGCATGTATGCAGCTGCAGCCATGCTCTTGACTTTGAAGACTGGTTCATGGGGCTGGGACTTATTCAGTTAGAACAGAGCAGTGGGTATGTTTCGTAAGGCAAAGAATTGATTATCCGTATATTGCCACGGAGTGTTTTGCAAGTCTTTTGATCGATCTCTTGCCTTGCCTAGAATATCCTTTCTTCGATATTGTTCGTTTCCGTTCACAGTTTTTTGTTTGTTTTGTTTGTTTGTTTTGTTTTCCTAAGGAATGGATATGATGAATTTTTTAGCTCTATGTATTTTATAGCTGTTTTGTATTTATTCATTCATTCATTCGTTCGTTCATTCATTCATTCATTCATTCATTCATTCATTCATTCATTCATTCATTCATTCACTCGTTCATTCATTCATTTCTTTCTTTCTTTCTTTTCTTATTTATTTATTTGTTTGTTTTTTGTTTGTTGATTTGCTTATCTGTTTATCTATTTATATATTTGTATGTTATATGTTTATTTATTAATCAACTTTTTTTTTCATTTGTTCATTTACTTATTAATATATTTTTCATTTGTTTGTTTGTTTGGTTGCTTGTTTGTTTACTTATTGGATGTATACACAGTCTGTATGTATGTTTGTGTGCACTTGTTATGTGTTTAGGAGGAACGACTTAACATATGTGGCAAACAAATGGACAGAAAGTGTTTTAAAGCTGTGGGTTTGTCAGACCGATTAATTGTGAGATAAGATGGGAGCAGCTGTGATAAATGTAGAAACTATTTTATTCTACCGTCTGCTCAGTTGAACTATGTAAGGCACAGCTGTGGCTGCAAACATATGGCAACATAAGAATCAGCATAGTTTGGATTATTTCAACTGCTGTGTCGTGTTCGACGTTCTGGACAGAACAGATAGAAAATATGGCACAGATCTTTGTTTATCACTTTGATTATCACGAATAATAATTGTTCCTTTTTTTTTTTCATTCCATTTTATTTTGTTCAAAATAACATTTAGGCTATATGTTTGCGTACTTGCTTCTTTGTACATATTTGTCTTGTTTTGTTTAATTAGACATATTTTATTGGAGAGAACTTCTGCATGCAGAATGAAGAGGTTTTGATTCAGGAAAAAAAAGCGTTTAGGTGGATACTTTATTTGGGAGCGAAATTCTGCAAACAAAATACCTGGGTTTTAATTCATAAGAAAGGGTGCTTGACTGGCCATTTTACTGGAGAGTGAAATTTTACAAGCAGAATCCAGAGTGTTTTTATTCAGAGAGAAAAAAGGCATTTAATGAGATATTTTACCGGGACGTGGATGAACTTCTGCTAGGAGAATACAGAGATTTTAATTCTGAAAAGTTAAGCTTAAATATGGACATACTTTCGTGTTTATTTGCTGCTTCAACACTGCGTTAGAAAAAAAAACCCATGTTTTTATTGGGTTGGCTATCTCAGTGCTGCTGCTGCTGCTGATCATGATGATAACGATGATCAGGATAAGGATAATCATGATGTCAACAGCAACAATGACAGCGATGATGACTGTAATGATTTTTGACATTACCTTTAAAAATATCATCCTCGTATTGAAATAATTGAAAATGTAAGGAGTTCTCGGGGGAAAACAAATCTTAAAACAAGAAAACAAATGGCAACAGAAAAACTCTACAAGATGCAAATCTGGACAGAAGTAGCCGTCTGGAATGTTGGTCACTATATAGGTTGGCCCATGTGGGCCTTGGTCAAGTCTAATTACTGACCGACAATCGATGCTGACCTGTTCTGACTGACCTTAAGACCTACTCCAGTATCCTGGATAAATGTTGCTGGACTTGTCATTCTGAACAGGGACACACGCACGCGAGCGCGCGCGCGCACACACACACAGACACACACACACACACACACACACACACACACACACACACAGTGAGTGAGAGAGAGAGAGACGCACACACACACAACATGCACACATACGCACATATACGCGTGTACACACGCAATCACGCACACCCATCCCCAAACCCACCTACCTACACACTCATCCCACCCACACACACAGACAAAGAGACAGAGAGCAGGAGAGTCACTACAGGCACACACACACACACACACACACACACACACACACACACACACACACACACACACACACACACACACACACACACACACATGCACACGTACACGTGCACGCACGCACACACACACACATATACATGTATATGTATGTATGTATGCGTGCATGTATGTATGTATGCATGTATGTATGTATGTATGCATGCGTGCATGTATGTATGTATGCATGCATGCATGTATGTATATATATATATATATATGTATGTGTGCATGTGTATGTATGCATACATGCACCGATTTTTATGTATTCATCATTTATTGATTGATTTACTCATTCATTATTCGTTTACTTAAGTTAAGTGTTCATTCATTTATTGATTTATGTATTTGATCATTCGTTAGTTTATATTTATTTCTTTTGTACAAAGAACAGGGATTTCAAGTGCGTGTGCAGCTTACTGTATTGAAGCGGCAAAAGACATTTTACTATTCGTCTTGTACTTCCAGGAGACATAGCTGTGGATTAGTTCCGACAGACTGCAATGAATAGCAATGAATGACTCTCCGCTCTAACCCGCCCCCCCCCCCCTCCTCCCTGCCCACAGGAGTTTCAGGTCGATAAATCTGTTCTCCCTCCATTTTCCTCTCCTTTCACATAGCGTACACATTTCTTTTTAAGAGAGACAGACAGAGACAGAGAGAGAGGCAGACGGACAGACAGAGAGGAAGAAAGAAAGAGGGAGATGGAGGGACAGAGACAGACAGACAGACGGAAGGAAAGAGAGACAGAAACAGAGAGATGAGAAGAAAGAGGGAGGGAGAGGGAGAAGGAGGGAGGGGGAGAGAGAGACACACACACACACCTAGACACACAGACAGAGACGAACACACACAGAGAGGGAGGGAGACAGACAGACAGACAGACACAGAGAGAGACTAGACAGAAACAACACAAAAGTAAGAAAACAAACAAAAGAAATAAATTAAAAACCAGTTGTATATAAATCTTGGTGATTATGGCAATGACTATACGTATGTCTGTGTTAGAGGTGCTTGTGGTGGTGGTGATGGTGGTAGAGAAGGACAGTTGGAGGAATAAAAGGGGAAAGAATTGGAGAAAAGCATGGTACTTTAGGTAAAGATGTTTGAATAGTAATGAACCGAACCCTTTATTTGCTTACCTGTTTTATTATCTGTTTCATTGTTTATATCTTTCTGTTTTAATACACATTGACCCCGATTCAGAATGAGTGTTGAAATACAGGATTAATAGCATAGAGCATTAAGTAACAGCTGTGGTCATACTGCCCTGTCGCGACCTTTACTTTCTTATTTTTCTGGGTTTTTTTTTTTCTTGGGTTTTTTTTCTTATTTATTAGTCTCACTTTCTCGGTCACTGATCGATAGATACTTGAATATCGTCGCAACGTCCACCTGGCGGAAGGCACAAGGGAAAAATGAGCCAGCGTTTTTCTCTATGAACTGTTTTGATCTTGTTGTTGTTGTCGTCGTCGTCTCTGTCATTGTTGTTGTCGTTGTTGTTGTTGCTGCTGTCGTCGTCATAATTGTTGTTGTTCATCATCATCATCATCGTCGTCGTCATCGTCGTTTTCGTCGTCAGCATCATCGTTGTCATCGTCATCAGCAGCAGCATCATGTCCGTCCTGTATTCCTTGCTCCTCCTCCTCCTCCTCTTGCTTCTCCTCATAATCATCATCACCACCATCATCATCATCGTCGTCGTCATCGTGATCATCATCATCAACATCATCATCATATTTACCATTCATCATTGTTTTTGTATTTTTCGTATATTGTTTCCCTTCTAACCATCATCATCATCATCATCAGGTGCCCTGCCGCATGGCGTTGGCGATCATAGACTTCCATCCATCTCTATCTCTCGTTGCCCCTAGCATCTCCCCCACCCTCCTCGTCCCCAGCCACTCTGCAAGTCCGTCCAGCATTCTCTCCCTGGGTCTACCTGGTGCTGTCTTTCCCTCCAGCTTTCCCGTTGTGACCAGGTGCTCCAAATCCCCCTTCCTCATAAAATGGCCTATAAATGTTGCCTGTCTTTTCCTAACCTTCCTTATGAGGATCTACTTGTGTCTGCCTCCATCAAGACTGTCTCGTTTGTTTTCTTTGCTGTCCATGGAACTCTCAACATTCTTCTTAGAAACCACATCTCGCCTGCCTCAATCTTGCTCTGGCTTTGCCTGCTGACTGTCCACGCCTCGCATCCGCACAATAGTATTGGTTCTATATAACATTCAAGGACTCTCTTTCTGATGTTAATTGATAGGCATTTGTTGATAAGAATGCTTGTCATCTTCTTGAATGCTGTTTTGGCTTGGCCGATTCTGCCAGCTATTTCCGATGTGCATCTGCCGTCTGATAAAATGACCGTTCCCAGGTATTTGAAGTTTATTAACCTTTTTTTTTTTTTTTTTTTTTCTTTTTTTTTCTTTTTTTTTTTTTGAGGGGAGGGGGGGGAGACGCTGGGTGTGTGTGTATGAGTGTGTGTGTGTGTGTGTGTGGGGGGGGTTCTTTGTCTTCTAACCATAGTCTTCTTTATCTGATCTTCCTTTTCGTCTTCTACTTTCGCATGGTCAGTGGTTTTGTCTTCCTTGTTCTTCTTTCCTTCTTTCCTTCTTTGCTTCCTTCATTCTTTCTTTCTTCTTGTAATCTTTCTTTCTTTCTTTCTTTCGTTCTTTCTCTCTGTCTGTCTTTTTCTCTTTCGTTTCTTTTTCCCATCTTTTCTTCTTTTCTCTTCTCTCTTCTTCTTCTTTTTTTTTTTTTCTTTTTTTTTTTTTTGAGAGGGGACGGGAGACGCTGTATGTGTGTGTGTGTGTGTGTGGGGGGGGGGGGGTTATTCTTTGTCTTCTCATCCATATTCATACTGTCCTATCGTTAAGTCGATCAGTTATTGATCATAACCACCACCCACAAAAGTCCAACTGGTGGCCGTGTCCAATTTAACCCTTTGACTCTCTCACCCTATCCAATAGCACCGTGCTTTGCTTACCCTGTGAGTAAAGCAAACATTTAACCCTTTGATTCCCTCACCCTATCCAATAGCACCGTGCTTTGCTTACCCTGAGAGTAAAGCAAACATTTAACCCTTTGACTCCCTCACCCTATCCAGTAGCACCGTGCTTTGCTTACCCTGAGAGTAAAGCAAACATTTAACCCTTTGACTCCCTCACCCTATCCACCAACTTCCTGCAGAATACTGGTGGATAGGGTGATGGAGTCGGGGTTTTTTTTTGTGTGTGTGTGATATGGATAGGGTGCAGGAGTCAGAGTTATTTTATTTTTTGTTTTGTTTTATGTATTTTATTTTGTTTATTTATTTATTTATTCATTTATTTTGCTGTTGGTGCATAGGGTGCAGGAGTCAAAGAGTTAACGCGCCAGCTATCTGCACTCTGGGTGGCCCCTGTTTGCTGAGAACTGCTGAGACCTGACCATGTAAATATTAGTTCCCGCTCTCCATCCTTATTCATGTATTGACTCAGGTCGGCAGACGAAGACAGCTTTCGGTCGTAAAATGATCTCAAGGGTCGGACAGCCAATAGTCGGTACTTCAGTGTGTAAATTCCGTTGGCTTTGTTCGTCATTGCTCCATCTGCTGCCCCTTCTTATTAAAGAAAGGGGAGGGAGTTTTCTCATCGTCTGATTTTATATGCTGTTTCCCTCTCTGTGTGTTTGTCTCTGTCTGTCTGTCTCCCTCTGTCTGTCTGTCTGTCTTCTCTCTCTCTCTCTCTCTCCCTCTCTCCCTCTCTCTCTCTCTCTCTCTCCCTCTCTCTCTCTCTCTCCCTCTCTCCCTCTCTCTCCCTCCCCCCCTCTCTCTCTCTCTCTCGCTGTGTATCATGGCGCTCTGTGTGTACGTGTCTGTGTGTGAGTGTGTGTGTGAGTGTGTGTCATCTCTGTCTCTCTGTGTGTTTGTGTGTGTTCGTGCGTTTGTGTGTGTGTGTGCGCGCGTGCGTGCGTGTGTGTTGTTATTGATGTCGTTCTGGTTGATTTTTATCCAGTGTAATCATGTTTTCAATCAACGTGTACTTGTTTGAATTATTTCGACCTTGAATCACACATACTTTCGTATAACAGTACAACTTTCTTAGTAACTTTACAAAATAAATCGTTCATGGTGATGGTGTGTATTGATGGAAAGGAAAGAGGACTAATCCGTTTGAAGGAAATTTTCAAGGCTTTGGTCAAAGGGAAACAACCGCGCAGCACCTACAGTCTTTTGTGACTTGCAAAGTTGTGCCTCTTGGTTGTGCTTTCTTTTCCTCTCTGTCTGTCTGTCTCTCTCTCTCTCTTTCTGTCTGTCTCTCTCTCTCTCTCTCTCTCTCTCTCTCTCTCTCTGTGTTGTGTATGTGCTTGTAGGAATGTGCGTGTTCATTTCTATTCATCAAAATATATTGTTCTGAATCATTTGGGGCTCAAAGATCTGAAGATTCGACGGAAAGGACTGAGCATAGGTGGACAAAAGAATATGAAAACAGAGGTACACATTTCAAAACCTTACCAGCGCATGTAACATGTTGCACAAGTTCAGTAAATCTACTTGATGGTTACTGAGAGATTGGGTTGAGCGCAGATGGAATTGTGCTAGTTCGATGAAGTCGTCTTGAACAAAATCCATAGCCCAAAGTCTTCCCTTTGGGTAGGCCTGTCAATTTGTCTGCGTGTCTGGAAGTCATTAGAACGTCTCAGAATTCCCAAAGTGGAAGCGAACAGTGTTGTGTGTCTGTGTCTGTGTCTGTGTTGTACGTGTGCAAGAATATGTGTGTATGCACGTGGGTGCGGGCGTGTGTGTGTGTGTGTGTGTGTGTGTCCTGTGTGTGTGGGGTTGGGTGGGTGGATGGGTGTGTGTGTGTATATGGGTGGGTGAGTGGGTATATGTGTATGCTTTGTGTGTATGTGGGGTAGGGGTGTGTGTGTGTGTGTAGGTAGGTGCGTGCGTGCGTGTATGTGTGTGGGGTGTTTGTGTGTGTGTGTGTGTGTGTATGCACGTGTCCGTGCGTGACATTTTTCTAGGTCCATACATTTGATCATGCCTGCATGCATACTATACGCATGTGTGTTTGTGTGTGTGTGCGTGTGAGTGCATGCGTGTATGCATACAGGATTGGGATCGGGGGGGGGGGGGGGAGGGTTGCTGCATGCGCGTCTGTGTATATGAGTGTGGGCGAGCGTTGCGTGCTCGCGTGCATGGCTGAATATGCATGTATGCCAGGCGCTTGGCGACAGCACATCATCAACCATTGTCATACGCCTGACCTCGTCATGTGGGAGTTGGAGACAAATGGTACTGACGGCGAAAGATGGGGGAAAGGCAGAATGGGTAGGTAAGGATGGGGTAGGATAACGATTGGCGTCCATAAAGAGAAGCAGAAGAAAAGGAAGAGGAAGAAAGAAAGAGAGAGAGAAAGAAAGAGAGAGAGAGAGAGGGGGGGGGGTAAGGGGGACAGACAGACAGAGAAACAGACAGAAAGAGGGAGATAGAGAGTGTGTGTATGTGTGTGTGTGTGTGGGAGAGAGAGAGAGAGAGAGAATATAAAAATTTAAAATTCTAGTACATTATTCGGAAACACACACGCGCGTGCACACACACGCACAATGTATTATTCACACACACACACGAAACACACACACACACACATACATACACACACACACACACACACACACACACACACACACACACACACACACACACACACACTCACACACGAAACACACACACACACACACACACAGTGAATGTATATATCATGTATGTTGCCTGTCTGTGTCTGTCGGCCTGTCTGTGTGCACGCAGGCGGTGGACAGGTGAAGACAGAACATCATCAACTCTTGTCATGCTACCCTGTTTGGGGAACCGGAGACAAATGACTCTGAGGGGGGTAGGGTGGAAAGAATAAAAGATGAGTGGGAGAGAGAGAGAGAAGGGGAAGAAGGAGAAGAAGATGAAGAAGAAGAAATTAAGAAGAAGAAGAAATTAAGAAGAAGAAAAAAGAAGAAGAAGAAAAAGACATACACAAATTTACGAAATATGCTGTAAACGGCATTATCAATGCATACATACATCAAAACGTAGTAAGTTCGGCACAAATATGTTGGAATGAAAGTGCAGATAACATAACCAGTGCCTACATGAGTTAACTTTCGACTGTAACAGTTTCATAGAATCTTAACAACAATCATAATTTGTAAACGGCAGTCTCTCTTCGTTTTCAGTTCTTATTGTTTATTAGTTCTTGAAACAGACAGAGAGAGAGAGAGAGAGAGAGAGAGAGAGAGAGCTGTCTTGTCTTTCTTCGGGTAATCAGAGAGAAAGACAGAAAGAGAGAGAGGAAGAAAGAGGAGAGAGAAAAGAAGAAAGAGGACAGAGAGAGGGAGAGAGAGAGAACTGTCTTGCCTTTCTTCAGGTAATCAGAAAGACAGACAGAAAGAGAGCAAGAGAGAGAGAGAGAGGAAGACAGAGAAAGGGAGAGAGAGAGAGAAAGGAAGAAAGAGGAGAGAGAGAGAAGGAAAGAGAGAGAGAGAGAGAACTGTCTTGTCTTTCGTCAGGTTATCAGAGAGAAAGAAAGAAAGAGAGAGAGGAAGAATGAGAGAGAGAGGAGAAAGAGAGAAAGAGGAGAGAGAGAAACTGTCTTTTCTTCAGGCAATCAGAGAGAAAGAAAGAGAGGGAGAGAGAGAGAAAAAAAAAGAAGAGGAGGAGAGAGAGAGAGAAGGAGAGAGAGAGAAAGAGGATGGACGAGTGGGGCAGGGAGGGAGGAAGAATAACAGACCACAGTGATGAGAGAGAAAGAGAGAATGAAGGATGGGGTGGGGTAGGAGGGAGAGAGGTAGAGACGAAGGAAGTGGATGGGAGGGGGTGTAGGACCCTAGAGTGAAATTCGTGTTTATAATGAGTAATGGTGATGACACAAGACATATCATCAACTCTCTGTCCAATCATAATATGACTCAACACATTTCTGAACCAACCCATCAAAAAGGTCACATTCTTGACTGGATCATTTCTCGTGATCATCACAATTCCGCTACTGACAACTGCTTAGTTCTTTCTACCCGTCTAACTTCAGCCCTTCCATCTGACCACTCTGCAATTCTCTGTTCTCTCGACATTTCTCCTCCTTCCCGTACCATGCGCACAGTGACTCGACGCAATCTCAAATCTATCGACCTCTCCACATTTTCATCTGATGCCTCCCGTCTCCTCTCTGAAAAGTCACATAACCTTGCCGATGAATTCTATACTACTCTCCACCATCTTCTGGACACTCATGCTCCAGCCACAACCCGTCTTTTACCTGACCGCCCCCCTACCCCCTGGCTCACTCATGAGATCGCCTGTGCAAAACGTGCCCGCCGCAGAGCAGAGCGCCGCTGGCGCAAATCCAAACTCACTGTACACAGGCAACTTTTCCAAGCCTCTAAAACAAAAGTATCCACCCTCATTGCATCAGCAAAAACAAGCTATTTCCAAACCAAAATCCTGAATGCCTCTTCTTCAAAAGAACTCTTTACAACCATGAATCATCTCCTTGGCACACGAAAAGATTTACCTCTCCAACAAAACATACAAATGAAGAACTCCCATCTGTATTCTCCAACTATTTCACCACCAAAATACAAACTCTTCGTGACAGGCTTGACAGGACACCCTGTCAACCATGCCCACCTGACCCTTCCTTCTCTGGCACACCTCTTACTACTTTTACCCCAGTCTCACAAGAAGAAATTCTCAACACAATCAGATCCATGTCGTTCAAAACCTGCGAACTGGATCCTCTTCCAGGTTCTGTCTACGCCGACTGTCTCCCTACTCTCCTCCCATTCATCACTGACATCATCAACACTTCTCTTCAAACTGGAACTGTCCCAGATTCTTTCAAGTCTACTATTGTTCACCCTCTCCTCAAGAAACACAATTTAGATCCAAATGAACTGAAAAATTACCGGCCTATCTCTAATCTCTCTTTCTTGTCAAAACTCCTTGAAAAAGTCGTCCTCAACCAGCTGAACTCTCACCTGTCTGCCAACAATCTCCTCAATCCTTTCCAGTCAGCCTACCGCCAGTGCCATAGCACTGAAACTGCCCTACTACACATTCTCAACAATCTCCTCCTTGCAACTGATACTGGCAAAGTCTCTCTCCTCACACTCCTTGATCTGTCTGCAGCCTTTGATACCATTGATCATGGTATTCTCCTTTCTAGACTTCATCATACTTTTGGCATCTCTGACACTGCTCTGTCTTGGTTCACTTCATACCTATCAAACAGAAAACAAACCGTTCTCATCAATGGCACTTACTCTCAACCTGCATACCTGACCTGTGGTGTTCCACAAGGATCTGTCCTTGGCCCTGTTCTTTTCACTCTTTACACCTCCCCCTGTCCACCATCACCAACTCCCATTCTATAAAACACCACTTCTATGCTGATGACACCCAACTTCAAGACAGTGACTCACCTGATAATATACAGCGCCTGTTGACTCGCACCACTGAGTGTTACTCGGACATTAAGAACTGGATGACACACAATAGACTTCAGCTTAATGACGACAAAACAGAAGCTATCCTCATTGGCACCCGTCAGAAACTTTCTCAGCTGCCTCCTCTTTCTCTCCCATTATGTAACACATCAGTCCCAATTTCTGATTCAGCTAAAAACCTTGGTGTCTGCATTGACTCTACCCTCTCCATGAACAACTTTGTTTCTCAAACTGCCAGATCCTGCTACTATCATCTCCATCGTATAAAGCTGATCAGGAAGTATCTCTCTGTCGAAACAACTGCAAAACTCGTTCTCTCCTTCATAATGTCTCGCATTGACTATTGCAATTCACTCCTGTCTGGTCTTCCTGCCTCCACCATTCACATCCTACAGCGCATTCAAAACAATGCTGCACGCCTTGTACTCAAAAAGAAAAAAGCTGACCACATATCTCCTCTCCTGGCACAACTTCACTGGATCCCTGTATCAAAGCGCATACAGTACAAACTAGACACCATGTGCTACAAAAGCCTCAATAACGCAGCCCCCGATTACCTGTCAAGCCTACTTGAGATCTATGTTCCCTCACGTACCCTCCGCTCTGCCTCTGATCCTCTGACTCTTCGCTTTCCACGCACTAAGCTCAATACCTATGGTCCACGAGCCTTCTCTGTTTCTGGTCCACTCTCCTGGAACAAACTTCCTCTCTCAGTCCGTCAGCAACCTACTTTTGTCTCCTTCAAGTCCGCTCTCAAAACTCACCTTTTCTCTCCTGCATAAAATCCTAACCTCACTCAACCCTCCCCTCTGCAGCCTGTCTCCGCTCGGAGGGAATCACATGGTTATAATATATAATTGTATGCTATGCTCTCTATAATTTTCCATTGCTTTTATTCTTGCTTTTATTGCTTTTATTCTTTCTCCCCATTTATAGCCATGCGTGTGTGTGGGTGTGTGTGTGTGTGTGTGTGTGTGTGTCTGTGTGTGTGCGTGCGTGTGTGTGCGGGCGTGCGTGCCTGCGTGTGTGTCTGCTTCAGCGCTTAGATTTGATTTTATCAAGATTTTGCGCTATATAAATATTGTAATTATTATGTGGTTCGAGACTCTACTGAGGGCAATATGTCTGTGTTGGACATTGTGTACACTGCAATGCCAACACGACAACTGTGAAATAGGAATACCTTAATATGAAACACAACAAGATAAGATGACAACTGTGAAATAGGAATACATTGATATGAAACACAACAAGATAAGGTGACAACTGTTGAAAGGAATAAATTAATATGAAACACAACAAGATAAGGTGACAACTGTGAAATAGGAATACATTGATATGAAACACAACAAGATAAGGTGACAACTGTTGAAAGGAATAAATTAATATGAGACACAACAAGATAAGGTGACAACTGTTGAAAGGAATAAATTAATATGAGACACAACAAGATAAGGTGACAACTGTGGAATAGGAATAAATTAATATGAAACACAACAAGATAAGGTGACAACTGTGGAATAGGAATACATTGATATGAAACACAACAAGATAAGGTGACAACTGTGGAATAGGAATAAATCAATATGAAAAACAACAAGATAAGGTAAATTAAGATAAATTAAAACGTAACAAAATAAAATGGAATAAAATCTAATGAAACAACATGACATAATTTTTTTTAATAAATCAAATCAAATCAAATCTAATCAAATGATTTTTTTTAAAGTGAAATAGAATAACATGAGATAAAATAACAATAAAAAGAAAACATGAAAATATAAGAAAATAACAAAGTATAATAAGATAAAATGAAATACTTTTTAGATGGCTTTCGCATTATTATGAGATACAGGTTATATTTAGCAGGCAGCTCGATGCTGATATAGAAAACACCATGGCAGAGACAAAAAACAACAAGAACAACAACAAAAAAGAAAGAAAAAGATAACAAATAAACAAATACTTAAATACATAGATAGATGAATGAAATCTATGTCTAAATAAAATTTCTCAATTTATAAATGAATGACTGAGTAAATAAGTGAGTGAATATATGACTGAAGGAAGGAAGGAGTAGGAAAAAAATGAAAAGTACAATGCTTGATAAGAATTATTAGGTTTTGTTGTTGTTTTTAGGTGTTCCGCTGACTTTACAATCGCTTTATGATATTCGTGTTTCGTTAATGATATGATTTCATGTTACTGCGTTGTTCTCATGATTGGACGCGGGTGATACCTTTGTAAAAAGCGTTGGTTAACGCTATCTCCTTTGTACAGGTACAGATAGTCCCATGACTCTGGGGTTGTAGGGGAGTGAGGTGGTAGAGACCTCAACTTTTCTCGGAGCCAGCATTGTGAGGACGGTGCCCATCTCCTCTTCCTTGACTCATATTCAAACTCATATTCATGTTCATATTCATATTCATGTTGACCTTTTGTATGTTTTGAATCGGTTATAGCCCTGATACGGCTCTACTCAGTCGGCTGGGCTTAAAACAACAGACGAGTAACAATACGGATCATATTCATAATATATATTTTCAGTTCTTTTGTCACAGTGGACGATACCACGTAAAACTCAGGCTGCTTTTTTTTTTTTTTTTTGAGAGCGCTTCGCCACAGTGTGGCGCCGCCCTATTTTGTTTACCAAGACTTCAGAAAGGCAAGAAAGCTAATTGGTCTTCAAGAGGAGGGATCCGGGAAATCAACCTATCTCTCCACTGTTTTATACAAGCATATTATTCTATGCAGCGGATTTGGTACGACGAATCCTATCCATGGAAATGAGAAGTTATCTCAAGACATTAAATATCAGATACACTGATCATATCGCCAACAAACAAGTGCGCCGAACCATGAAACAGCACAGTGGTCCATTATAAAGGTCTGCTGACTTCATTTAAGAAAGAAAAGTATGTTAATATGACCATATAATAAGACTCAATGGCCTTGCTAAATCGATCCTTCGGGGTATTGTTAAGGGAGCGAGACGTAAGGCAAGACAGGGACAGAACTATGGATTCATGATATTGCAGAATTTACAGAGAAACCATTTGCACAGACCCAGGCTTTGGCACACAACCGATAGAGGTGGAAGAAACTGGTGAAGATTTTTTTTAGTGCGGCGCCCCAATGACTCTTCACGGAGTTAAGAAGGAAGAGGAGAAGAAGAAAAAGATGAAGGGGGATGAGGAGAAGGAGGAAATGAAGAAGAAGAAGGTGATGATGACGATGACGACGACGATGATGATGATGACGATGATGATGATACTGTTTATAATTACACCTAGCCTAAGCAGAAGCCAGTCAGCTTATTACAAAGATTTCTGTTTTCAGGGGTTGATGGTCCATCACTAATTAATTTTGTTCAGCTGTGTCTGTCAACTTTTGACCACGTTAGCTCTGTGGTTTACAACGCCATGTTGGCAATGTGGGGATCATGGGTTCGATTCAAAGGTGGACCACAGATGTTGGATGATGGTTCTTTTGATAGAGTTGTCCAAGGAAGTCTTCAGTTATAAACAGATTCATTCCTGTGCTTCAGTCTGAAAGCCAATCTTACAGCGTCCAGCACAACATTGTTTACTTATAGACTAACACCAATTGTCATCACTATCTAGCAATGAAGACTGTTCATGTTTCCAAACTGAGGTCTTTATTTAAGAAGCTTGAACAGGACAGCAATGCTACATGTTGAAGTGTTTTGAAGTTAAGCGTAGTGAAATGGAAACTTCCATGTCACGGACTTGTGACAGTGGACATTTTCGAGCCTATTTTAATTCACGGTTAATTGATTAAACTTGTCCTTCTGTGGAAGTTAGTATACTGACCAGGAATAATTGGAACACCAACTACCGCACCTACTCGTAGAAAGTAGTAAAACTTAGTCAACATTTCGAAGTGTATGCTTGGTGCCTGCTGTGACACATGATTGATTGAGTGATTTGGTTCAGTTTTTACGTCGACACCTACCTCAGGGGATAACCGTCCCAGGGAAGTGGGTGCAGGGGGACTTATCTAGTCTTGTACTGACACCACTAGAACAACAATGATGTTGAGATGGGACAGCGAGAAGGCCAGTATTAGTGTAATGCATCCCGGGATTCGAACCCACAACCATTAGCATGTGAATCCGACGCTCAACCAATTGGGCTACTGAGGCTCGCTGTGTGACACATGACTTGGCAGTCAACCCCTTATAGTATGCTGGAAAGCCGTAATATCTGTTGGAAACTAATGCCTAGACAGCCAGTTTAGATAAGTTTCAGTCAGAACTGTATCGTGTTCTGTTTCACTCTCTATGAAAATCAATGGGAAAGACGCTACGGACAGTGGAAGAGTTGGACAGTCAGGAAGAGTCCCTCAAGAGACTGACACAGACAGACCAGTCATCCACCTCGGGGAGATGAGATGATGGAGACGATAAATCAGCAAGGTGGATGATGGCTGGGTCCGGGTGGGTCATGCGACGCATGGGCAGCCCCCTCCCCCCCTCCCTTCCTTTACTTGATGAAGTGGCTGTCGAATGGCATGGGGAGCTGGGGAGGTAGTTTTCCGGAGGGTGGCGAGACCTTGGTGCTCTGGGTCGCATCTGCACCCTCAGGGTGTTTCTTGTTAAGTGTCGGTGGGTGGATGGATGTTATGTGTCGGGGGGGGGGGGGTGAGGTGGTGGTGGCTGTGCTGTGGTTGTGTAGGGCGTTGGTGCGTCAGTTTGTACCAGATCTGTGAGAGGAAATGGGTTCCGGGAGGTAGGGGCTGATATATTTTCATCCGTTTCCATGGCTTTGTCCTTCAAGACCTTGACCGCGCTTAGGATTTTGCGAAGGCTTAAGGATCCATCTAGATGACTGCTGGCAGGTTTGAGTGGAGCGCATATGAAATTTTGCGAGCGCGATGATTCTTCTTGAATGATTTCCAAACGATCTACTTGTAAATCTCGTGATCAGTTTAAGCGTCCGTGGAACTGATTACCCATAACAGCAGGCAGGATCCTCAGTCTGAAGGATGTTGAACACACACACACATCACCACACACACACACATCAACACACACACACACACACCACACACACACACACACACACACACACACACACACACACACACACATTTTTTTTTTATCACTCATAGTGAAAAGACGTTAAATCAAAGAACGAACGAACACGCACACACAACACAACACAACACAACACAACACAACACAAACAACACAACACAACACACACTCTCTCTCTCTTTCTCTCTCTCTCTCTCTCACACACACACACACTCACACACAAGCAAATAAAGAAATTGAACCCCAACTATACTTCATTCACAAGCAGTCAAAACTCGCACCAAACAATCACTCACATACATATACACTGTCTGCGATTTTGATCCTGTTCGTCGCATGCATCTCCTCAGCTGTGGATGCTAGTGCTGCTGATAGTGGTGGCGGTGGTAGTGGTGTTGCCGTTTGCAGTAGTCGTTGTATCCCTAAGAATGTTGCGATGGTCTTGTCTGCCTTATAGTGCGAGCGGGCTGAAGATAGGCGAGTGTCTCACTGTCGTTGTAAGTCCCATTCGATTTCTTCTGTGGCGCCTCTTACTAACCACTGGTGGGGCTGTGCGGTGGTGGACATTGTCTCTGGTGGAGATCTTCTGTGCCAGTGGACATGTATGGGTGTGTTTGTGTTGGCGTCAGTCGGAGAAATTTGACAGTATTGACGATGTTGACAGTGTTGACAGTGCTGACTGTATTAATAGTGTTGACAGTATTGACAGTGGTGGCACTC
The DNA here is from genome assembly GCA_030674185.1 of Monoplex corrugatus. NCBI lineage: Eukaryota > Metazoa > Mollusca > Gastropoda > Littorinimorpha > Ranellidae > Monoplex > Monoplex corrugatus. The sequence goes on from CM060305.1 coordinate 46,241,937, forward strand.
TTGACAGTGTTAACAGTATTGACACGTGGTGACAGTATTGGCATTGTTGATAATATTGACAATATTGACTGTTGACAGTATTAACAGTGTTTACAGTATTGGCAGTGTTGATTATTGACAGTGTTGATTATTAACTATATTGACAGTATTGACTCTATTGACAGTGTTGACTTGTTAACAGTGCTGATTGTATTGACAGAATTGAAAGTGTTGACAGTATTGACAATGTTGACAGTATTGAAAGTGTTGACAGTATTGACAATGTTGACAGTGTTGACAGTATTGACAGTGTTGACAGTATTAACAATGCTGACAGCCTCTTCCTCGTGCACATGATAAGACAACGATTTCTATATCTCAGGATGGCACCTCCTCACTTTGAATAACTACCATAAACTCTGATGCCACAGATGGCATGTGATGGATATGATCCAAAATGACAAGGTGTCGAGTAGAGACAGCAAATACTGCCTGTTGCTCGGGTATAGACAGCAAGTACTACCTGTTGCTGTATGGGTGTTTCTGATTGCATAAGTTGAGACCCGTTGATAGTGTAAGGGTGATTTCTTTTTTATGTTTAGTTTCTCTCATCAAGGATTGATGCCTACTTTTGGTTCTATTAGCTCTGCTTTTATGTTTAGTTCATAAATAATTTCAGGCCTGCAAGACGTTTATTCCTTTGTTGGCTGTGTTTTATTTGTTTGATTTTGTTGGGTGTTTTATTATGAAGGAAAAACAAGAGCTATCATTAATCAGAATAGAACTGGCACCATTTCAAAAGTAACACTATACAGACTCTTAAAGCATGGAGAGAAGTTGGGGTGGAAGGGGGGGGGGGGGGTCGTGTCATGTTTTAGCTATTGGTTTCGTTATTTTCTCTCATTTCTTTTCATGGGAACTTCAATATATATGAATGTAACGGAACAGTTATTGGTTATATTTCATTGTCGTTTGTTTCACGTCACTGAACTAATATTTCACTCTGGAAACAAAGTTGAAAGTTGAATTTTGTTCATGATACGATACAAGGGATAATCTTGCTGTTTTAAGCGGACTAAAAATCTGTTGGTGCCTTGATGTTGTTAGAATGGTAATGATACATTCAACATTGATTCCACATGAGAAGGTGGCAGTAATAGGACAGTCAACATTTATTCAATATGAGATCATTACATTGTGAAACATGCAGCATTAACTCAGAACATAACAGTAGTAAAACATACAACATAAATTCAATATGCAAAGATGACAGCAGTGAAACAAAATTTAATCAATATGAGAATATGCAAAAACCATTTCAGGACATGGCAATAATAAAACCTGCGACATTAATTCAGTATAACACCATGACAATAGCAAAACATACTACGTTAATTCAGGAGGAGAATATGACAATTGTAAAACAATCATTAACACTAATACTGTGTGAGACTATGAAACATTTCTTCAGTACGAAAATATCTGAACAGTAAAACACTTAACATGAGAACATGTCAGTAGTAAAACATGCAACATTACATGTATTTCAATAAGAGAATATCACAGTAATGAAACCATGTAATATTTACTACTCCATATAAGATCATGAAACATTAATTCAATATTAAAATATGACAATAGTTAAACATACCTAAACATTCAAGATTATTTCAATAAGAGAATATTGCAACAATAAAACATGTAACGTGTGTTCCATGTAAGACTATGACACTTCAATTCAGTATGAAAACATGGCAATAATTTAACATGTGAAAGTAATATTTACTAGTAAGAACAAATGTGCATTTTACGTACAAATCACCAACAGCAAGGAAATAAGAAATCTTGATAAGGGTGGAAGGTCGCTAATACCAACAAAAGTGTGTCTTTCAAGGATAAACACTGACGATAACAATGGGAGTATGTTGATAAGGAGAGAACAATGTTGATAACTGCGAAAACTAAGATTGAAAACTACATGGCATTGATAGTCAGGACAAAAGTGCTGCAAACATAGTGGAATACTGTTAACAAGTTTAATAGTGCACCGGTTTAAAAAGGGGGAAAAGTGTTTGACAACTACAGGACATTGCTCATAACAGTTGGAATCTGTTGGTGGAACGTCATACCTTGGTTCTGTATGGAGGCCTTCCGAAACAGTCTTGTTCGGCGTCATCGCCTTGATCATCATTGTAAGTTTTTTTGCTAATCTGCTTTGTGATTGTTATATATGTCGATGTCTGTTTGATGCTACCACTTCATGTTTATTGACTATGCTCTTGCTCATCACTGATGTGATAAATGAAGGGAAACATGGAAAATGTCGCCTGTTTAAATTATCTTGGTTGACTATACGTCAAACATTTTAATGTTTTTTTTTCAGAATGCGAAAGTTCAGCCGTTTCAAGAATATCTTCTTTTGGGTGCCTACTATAAAGCTTGAAAGTTAGAATTCGATCCTGGAGGAGATCTAATGTTCCCAAGAGAAGGCTACAAAGGAGTTCAGAACAACCTGTACTCTATCTTTTACTTTCAGGGGTTATTTTTTTCTGTTTTCTCTTTCAAAATGTGTCCAGTCATTTTTACTGGAGATTTGTAGACTATGCAAACTGAATGCTAATGGTCGATTTCATGTCTCCTCAGAAGGAGTTAATTCTTTCAGTCTAAATCATAAATTTCTCACTTAATATACAATAGGTCTAAACTTCTGAAGTCATACACTTTGTCTTTCTCACAACATGCTTCAGTATCTTGCGCAGACTCAGACAAACAAACATCGTGGATTCTTTGTAACGTTTTCATAGACATGCGTACATACAAACAGGCAGCATGAAGATATATTTATCTTTAGTTTGTTGCTAAACATTTAATTAGACAAAAGAACATACTTTATATTCTATATTTTCACACAGTTGTATCTGTATTGTATGTAATTGTATGGAAATACACACACAACTTATATATATAGTTTGAAAACAGAATCAGACAACGAACAATAAAAGTGTACACCATTCCAAACCAACAGACCAGCCAGACACTCATCTAATACCCAACCAACCAACTCAGGAATAACTTAACATATCAAACCAATCAACCAACCAACCAACAAATCAGCCGGGAAATCAGCTATCCATCTCATCCCCACTATCACCAAACCAAATAGACAACAGCACCAAAGCAGAATTACGTAAACAATGGCCTGGTATGCACAGAATGGTAGGAGTGTGGTGCCAAGGCTTGTATGACCTTTCCTGCAGGCTGTGGATGGGCCATGACAGTGACTGGTGATACATCCTCATTAATGACACCGAAAGCCCATGAGTCTTGTTGCCACCTTGCCGTGGGGACACCCATTAATCTTTAAAGCCTTGCAAGCTCCTCTGTATATGTTTTTCTCTCTGTTTGCCTATTTACCTGCCTGCTTGTCTGTCTGTCTGTCTGTCTGTTTGTCAGGTTGTCTGTCTGCCATTGTGCCTGTGTGTGTGTCTCTCAATCTCTGTCGTATTTGTTTTCGCCTGTCTATGTCTCTGCATCTGTCTCTCTCTGTCTCTGTCTGTCTGTCTCTGTCTGTCTGTCTCTCTGTCTGTCTGTCTGTCTCTGTCCATTTGTCTCATGTCTGTCTCTCTGTCTCTATCAGTTGTCTCTGTCTGTCTCTGTTGTTTTTATGCTGTCTGTCTGTCTGTCTGTCTTCTCTCTCTCTCTCTACTCTCTCTCTCTCTCTCTCTCTCTCTCTCTCTCTCTCTCTCTCTCTCTCTCTCTCTCTCTCTCTCTCTCTCTCCCCCGTTTTGTCCGCTTGCTGGTATATTTTTTCTCTATTTTCATCAGGTGCAGTTTTCTGGACAATGTGCTTTATAAACATCAATCATTATTATTATTGTTATTATTATTATTGTTATTATTATTATTATTATTATTATTATTACCATTACTATTACAGTTTTTGTTGATTATGTAGGGCAAACAGTTCATGTTGAAAACATGCTCGTTGGATCGTACATAATAACAGATCGTTGCTTAGCAGTTTATAAAAGGATAACAGTAGACCTCATCTAGAAGAAAAACAAGACGTAATTACACAGTATTACAGGAAGTTCATCGAGAATGATAAGAGGCAATAACAAGATATGATATCAACAATAAAAAGAACTTATAAAGGGCACACATGGAGAAAAAAGCAGGCAAACAAACAAAAAATCCTAATTAAGGAAGACGTTGACATTAATGAATTGCGAGGCAGTAGTAACCCGATCTTGTAGCTCGGAGAAAGAAATCTCGGTGGGAGAGAGAGAGGGAGAGAGAGATAGAGAAGCCCAGGGAGAGAGAGGGGGGAGAGAGAGAGAAGCCCAGGGAGAGAAAGGGAGAGAGTGTGAGAAGCCCAGGGAGAGAAAGAGAGTGAGAAGCCCAGAGAGAGAAAGAGAGAGAAGCCCAGGGAGAGAAAGAGAGAGAGAAGACCAGGGAGAGAAAGAGAGAGTGAGAAGCCCAGAGAGAGAAAGAGAGAGAGAAGCCCAGGGGGAGAGAGAGAGAAGTCCAGGGAGAGAGAGAGAGAAGCCCAGGGAGAGACAGAGAAAGATGTCCAGGGAGAGAAGCCTAGGGAGAGGGAGAGAGAAGTGAAAGAGAGAAGCCCAGGGAGATAGAGAGACGCCCAGGGAGAGAGAGAGGGGGGGGAGCCCAGGGGTTGGGAGACAGAGAGAAGCCCACAGAGAGAGAAGCCCAGGGAGAGAGACAGAGAGAGAGAAGCCCAGGGAGACAGAGAGAGAGAGGGGGGGGGAGGTCCAGGGAGACAGAGAGAGAGAGGGGGAAGCCCAGGGAGACAGAGAGGGGGGAAGCCCAGGGAGACAGAGAGAGAGAGGGGGGAAGCCCAGGGAGACAGAGAGAGAGGGGGAAGCCCAGGGAGACAGACAGAGAGGGAAGCCCAGAGAGAGAGAGAGAACCCAGAGAGAGAGAGAGAGAAAAGCCCAGGGAGAGAGAGAAGCCCAGGGAGAGAGAGAGAGAGAGAAAATACTGACACTAACAGTGTTTTATTGTGAAAACCAACAGACCCATTCACAAACAGGGAGTGTGTGAGGGATGGGGGCTAGGGTGAGAGAGAGAGAAGCCCAGGGGAGAAAGAGAGAGAGAGAACCCCAGGGAGAGAGATAGAGAAGCCCAGAGTGAGAGAGAACCCAGGGAGAGAGAGAGAGAGAGAGAGAGAAGACAGAGAGAGAAGCCCAGGGAGAAGAGAGAGAGAAAAGCCCAGGGAAGAGAGAGAGAAGCCAGGGAGAGAAGCGAGAGAGAGAGAGAGAGAGAGAGAGAAATATTGTCACTGACACTAATAGTGTTTTATTGTAAAAGCCAACAGTCCCATTTACAAACACGGGGTGGGTGAGGGCTGGGGGTAGGATGAGAGAGTGAGAGAAAAAGAGAGAGAGACAGAGACAGACACAAAGAGACTGACACTGACATCGACAATGTTTTCATTGTGAAAGCCATCAACCCATACACAGTGTAGAGACAGACAGACAGGCAAGACAGACAGACAGAGGACGGAAGAAAGAGAGAAACGGAAAAGAAAAACCCACAGACCGGCAGACCGTTAGACATAAAGACAGAGAGATATGTTTTCAAGGACAAGATATAAACACATTAAACATTTCTATTCATCTGCCTACCCCCCCCCCCCCCAATGGAAGAAGGCACAGAGAAACATCTATGAGAAAGACGAGAGACAGAACAACAGAGAAATACTCAGACGGACGGATGGACAGATAGACAGACAGGCTGGCAGGCAGACTGACAGACAGACAATAGAAACAAACCATAAAAACACAAAGAGAAACATGAGAATGATAGAGATAGAAAAACAGAGAAATACCCAGGCAGGCAGACGCATAGACAGACAGAATCACAAACAGAAACACAGACAGAAAAACAACCAGATAAGTACCACGACGATGAAAATAAAGTGTAACAAAAATACATGATCAAACCCATCTGAATGTCACCCCAGCCCTAACCCTGATCTCAGAAAGGTCAGCAGTGCCAAGTTAGCTCTTGTTACAGTCAAATCACAGATCTGAATGAAAGCGAAAGGGCACAGTGGCCTTTCTCGAGACACCACTTTTGTTGCTTTCTGTCTTGAAATGGTCAACTCCTTGTCTGATGGCTGTGGTGTTAATGTGGCCACACAAACCTGAGGTTAGCCAAGAGAAGGCCTTGGGTTTAATGCTGTGATATAGCTGCTCTGAAAGAAGTTTCCATTTATAGCAAGTGTAAGAATAGCGTGCGTGTGTGTGTGTGTGTGTGTGTGTTGTGTGTGTGTGTGTGTGTGTGTGTGTGTGTGTGTGTGTGTGTGTGTGTGTGTGTGGGTGGGTGGGGTAGGTGTGGGTTTGTGGGTGAGAAAGACCGAGGGAAGAGAGAGAGAGAGAGAGAGAGAGAGAGAGAGACTGTATACATACATACATACACACATACATACATAGAGAAAGAGAGAGACTGTATACACACATACATACATACGCACATACATACATACACACATACATACATACATACTACATATATATATATATATATATATATATATATATATATATATATATATATATATATATATATATGAGTGTGTGTGTGTGTGAGACCTCCCACCACGAAATCAGTCTTAACTCGCAGTCAGTCAAACAGCACTAGGAGCTGAAAAGGGGACTGAGGGTCTATCTGGGGTGTTTTGACTTTTTCTCAAAATTGATTTCTGTAGACTATAATCTATCCCCCACAGACATTTTTTTCTTGAAAAAATATTATCAATCGATCTAAAATGGCATTTTAATGCACTTATCGCATCAGAAAGAACGCAATTTCCTACCAAAAGTACCTCTTTTTGTCTCTTATTATGAACCGTAACCTGTACAGTACCCGCACATGTAATATTCTACAGAAAGCTCTTTGGTGCACTTTTCAGATAATGACAGCGAAAATTAGAAACAAACTGGGTCAAAGCCACCAAATAAAGAAATTTAAGGAAAATGTGTAGGAGAGCACACAAAAATTTTAGAGGCCGTTTGCTCAAAATGGCCGTCATACAACTTAATGATTTTAAACATACATAACTTCTACATTTTTTGGAGTATAAGCTTTATTCAAGTACCAAAATAATCGGCAGAATGTACACTTTCCAGTAATATGTATATCTCAAAATACCCAAAATGCTAGTTAAGACTGATTTCGTGGTGGAAGGTCACATATGCATGTATATATATATGTACATATATTCACATATGTATCTCTGTGTGTGCGTGTTTGTGTGCTTGCTTGCTTGCTTGCGTGTAGCACCTTGTTCACCAAACTAGATTTGACATATCACGTCACAAACAACTTTGCGGTTGGCATAGCTTTGAACTTTCATTGATCATCACCATCTTATTTTTCTTCTCTTTTTCTTCTTCTTCTTTTGCTCCTTACCTCCGCGAAGAGTCATTGGGGCATCGCATTAAAGAACTGTTCACCAGATTCCTCCGGCTCTGTCCGTCGCGTGCCAAAGGCTGGGTCTCTGTAGATGGTTGCTCTGTCCATTCTGCAGTGTTGTCATGCCATCGTTTTTGTTTTAGTTTTCCTGTCTTTACCCTCCGTTTCCCTCCTTTAACGGTTGCTTTGAGGATCGATTCAGAAAGGCCTGTGGATCTTGTTATTTGGTTATATTAACGCAGCTTTCTTTTCTTAACTAAAATCAGCAGATATTCACGTCGGCCAGTGTGCTGCTTTTTTTTTTTTTTTTTTTTTTTTTTTTTTTTGGTGCTCTTGTTCATTGGTGATATGATCAATACATTTGGTGTTGAGTAACTTATGATATCTCATTTCCTGCTTGAATACTGATTCTTTAATTATCATCTCTTCTGCATCACAGTCACCCACCTTCAGGTGACATCCTTATTACTGAAGACGCTGATGAGAATGATTTGGGCCACAGTAGTAAACCCATGGACAAAGTCGCTGACGTCTGTGAACTGGGGCTCTATGACATCATACACAGGAACAGAGACCGTATCGCCTGGCGATCCTTCGTGACAAAGAGTGGAGCTCTCACCGTCGTCCACGGCGATGAAGATAGATGAGATGATGAGTAAACCCATCCTTCATGATGTAGATGGTTGAAAAAACGGATGGGAGAAAGAGGAAGTCATAGGGTTGATGGGGAGGGAGAGAGAGAGAGAGAGAGAGGAAGAGGCAGGTAGGGAGGCAGACAGAGAGAGAGAGAGACAGGCAGACAGACAGACAGACAGAGAGACAGGCAGGCAGACAGAGATAATAAGTAAAACAGAAAAAAATAGAAAGCGGCGGAGAGAGACAAACGGACAGAGACAGAAAGACAAAGAGACACAGACGTTACAGTATACACGATCAAACACACCCAAAGGTCTTCTAAACCCCAATCGCGTAAAGGTCAGCATTGCCAAGGTAGTTAACGTTCCAAGTCTGAATAAATACAAAAGGCATTGTGGCCTTTCTATTGACATCACGAATACTAGTAGCTTTCTGTCTTGAACAGACCAAATCTTGCCTGATGGTAGTGGTGCCATGTGGTCACTCTTTGAGACCACTACAGCCTTGATGTTAGTCAAGTGAAGGCCATGGAGGTTAGGAACTGACTACACATCTCTCCAGTGATCACTCACATACATACACGCGCACACACACACACACACACAAACAAACTTAAACATAAACATACACAAAGACACAAACACTTAAACATACACACACACACACACACAAAACTCATAAGCAAGCGCACACGTACACACACACACCCAACACACACACACACATACACTACACTACACACACACACACACACACACACACACACACATAAGTATGCTCACACACACTCATACACATATACATACACACGCACGGCGGTTGTGCAAGCACACGCACACAGCCCTCTGACCACGGGTTATCGAGAGAAGACCAAGGAAATGAATCACTGACTGTATATCCCTTTCGATCAGCGCAAAAAGTCCAAGATTTAATCCATTTATTATCAGCGCAAAAGTAAAGTGAAGACGGACTCCCTTCACCATCAGTTTTGAGGATGAAGATTATAATCCATTGGCTATCAGCGCCAAAATAAAGATGCAATGCCTTTGCCATCAGGGCAAATGCAAAGGTATAATCCCTTTTCCATCAGGACTAACATGAAGAGGTACTCCCTTTACAATCAGGACAAGCGTGAAGATGTTATCCCTATACCGTCGGGGCAAACGGGAAGATGTAATCCCTTTACTAACAGGACAAACATGAAGATATAATCCCTTTACCATCAGGCCAAACGTTAAGATGTAATCCCTTTACCGTCAGGGCAAACATTAATGATACCTTTACCATCAGGGCAAACATTGAGATAAAATCCCTTTACATCAGAGCAAACATTAAGATGTAATCCCTTTACCACCAGGGAAACATTAAGATATCAATCCCTTTACCATCAAGGCAAACATTAAGATGTAACCCTTTACCATTAGGGCAAACGTTAAGATGTAATCCCTTTACCATCAGGGCAAACATTAAGATATAATCCCTTTACCATCAGGGCAAACATTGAGATATAATCCCTTTACCATCAGGCAAACATTAAAGTAATCCTTCATCACGACAACTTGAAGATATAATCTCTTTACTGTCATGGCAAACATTAAGATATATCCCCTTTACCATCAGGACAAACGTGAAGATTAATCCCTTTATCATCGGGCAAACGTGAAGATATAATCCCGTTTACCATCTGGGCATACGTGAAGATATAATCCCGTTTACCATCAGGGCAAACGTAAAGATATAATCCCGTTTACCATCAGGGCAAACGTGAAGATATAATCCCCTTTACCATCAGGGCAAACGGAAAGATATAATCCGTTTACCATCAGACAACGGAAGATATAATCCCCTTTACCATCAGGGCAAACGGAAGATATAATCCCGTTTACCATCAGGGCAAACGGGAAGATATAATCCCTTTACCATCAGGGCAAACGGGAAGATATAATCCCCTTTACCATCAGGACAAACGTGAAGACATAATCCCCTTTACCATCAGGGCAAACATTAAGATATAATCCCTTTACCATCAGGGACAAACGTGAAGATATAATCCCCTTTACCATCAGGACAAACGTGAAGATATAATCCCGTTTACCATCAGGGCAAACGTGAAGATATAATCCCTTTACCATCAGGCAAACGTGAAGATATAATCCCGTTTACCATCAGGGCAAACGGAAGATATAATCCTTTCATCAGGGCAACGTGAAGACGTATCCCTTTACCATCAGGGCAAACGTGAAGATGTAATCCCTTTACCATCAGGACAAAGGTGAAGATAAGATATCTTTACAATCAGGGCAAAGGCAAAGATACAATCCCTTTACCTTCGGTTTAAACATGATGTCATACCTTTACCATCAGGGCAAACGTGAAGATGTAATCCTCTTATCACCCGGTCCAGATGGAAGTTGTAGTCCTTTCATCACCAGTTCCAAAAGGAGATTACGATATTTTTACCACCAGATTCAAAATGAAGCTGTAATCCCTATACCACCATCTCCAGAAGGACGCTTTAATCCATAATGGCTACCTGGCCGAACCTGGCTCTCAGTTACAAAAAGGGCTACTTACTGCGTAGCTTTCATCGGCGATCCAGCCGACTTCTTCAGCGCAACTGCTGGTTGAGAACTGGCTTCAGTGCGCACCGCCGTGAGCGAACTCACGACAGTGCGACTGAATAAGTGAGGAGTACACCGATGGCAGGTTGTGTCCGCCCTGGTCACGGTTGAGGGTGGGGTTCCTCGCGGCGATGTAAACTGCCTCCTTTACTCCCCTCTGGAACCATCTTGCTTCTTTGTCGAGAACTTGCACATTGTCCTTTTCAAAGTGGTGTTGGGTGTGGGTCAGATGTTCTCCCACTGAGAGGACTCACGTTTTGTTCTTTTAATCTTTTGTGCAAGTTGCGCTCAGTTTCGCCAATATAACTATGGTCACAGTACTGGCAGTTTATCTTGTATATCACCCCTGATGTGTCCAATTTGTCTGTTTTGTCTTTGGGGTGGACTAACTGGCTTCTGATGGTGTTGGTGGGCTTGGCGTGGACACTGACTCCCAACTTCCTGATCTTCCTGCTGAGAGCCTCAGTGACGCCGCTGACGTATGACATGGAGACGTGCCCTTTCGAAGGGGTTGGCCGTTCAGTGGAGGGGATGGGGTATGGTTTTCTTGCCCCCGGAATGTCCCAGGCCCACTTCTGGTATCCTGACACACTGAGTACTTTTTTGATGTATGTACCTCTTCTTCTCTAGCGGTGTCAATAGAGCAGATGGTCTTCGCTCGGTGGGTGAGGGTGCGGATTACTCCAAGCTTGTGTTCCAGTGGCTGGTGACTGTCAAATTGTAAGTACTGGTCCGTGTGGGTCGGCTTTCTATAGACGGAGAAGGCGAGGCCTGTCTCCATCCGGGTGATACGGGTATCCAACATCGCGATGCTGTCGTTCTCTTCTACCTCATAGGTGACTTGATGGCAGGGCGTTGGTTGTTGAGATGGTTCGTGAAGTCTTCTACCACCGATCTTTTCAGTACAGTCATAGTGTCATCCATGTAGCGGTCCCAGTAGCGTGGAGGAGTGTGGAACGTCGCCAAAGCTTTCTCCTCGAAATTTTCCATGAAGAGGTTGGTGACGATGGGACTCACGGGGGACCCCATGGCTGCACCCTCGGTCTGTTGGTAGAAGTGTCCTTCAAAGGTGAAGTAGGTGGTGTTGCGGCAGCAGGATAACAGTTCACAGATGTGTTCCACTGGCAGATTGGTGCTTATCCTTTACATCATCTCCAGAAGGAAGATTTAATTCCTTTACCACCATCTCCAGAAGGAGACTTAATCATTTTGCCACCATCTCCAAAAGGAACCTTTAATCCCTTTACCATCATCTCCAGAAGGAAGCTTTAATCTCTATACCACCGTCTATAGGATGAAGCGGTAGTCTCTATACCACCATTTCCAGAAGAAAGCTGTAATCTCTATATCACTACCTCCAGAAGAAAGATGTAATCCGTATTCCACAATCTCTAGGAGGAAGCTGTAGTCCCTGTACCACCATCTCCAGGATTAAACTTTAACCCTTTTACCTCTAGCTCCAAAGTGAGGTTTTAATCCCTCTGCCAGCAGCTTTAATGTGAAGTTTTGATTAATTTCTTTATTCCTTAACTCCAAAATGAAGCTTTAATACTTTTACTATCAGCTCCATAGTGAAGTTTCAATCACGGACCGTAAATCGATTAATAACCACCCTCGGAGCGAACAGTTTCCGCGAAAGAAGAAAAGAAAGTCTGCAGACACATAAAGATGGTTGCGGAACCCGTATAAAGAATGGACCAATCAGAACACCACGAAATTGCACGACGGGTGTGAATAATAGTCTGCATTAGGATAGAAGAAAATGTCAGAGAATCGTTTCTCTCTGTCTTGCGTTTTCTTTTCCTTTTCCCATTTGCTTCTTTTTTTCCCCTTTCTGTTTACTTCCTTTTCTTTGTGTTTTATTCCTTTTTTGTTTATTCCTCGTTTGTGGAATGACTTTGTTATAGTTGTCCAATGTCATTTGTCGTGTTTGTTGGTGGCGACAGTGGTTGTCAGATGCAGTAATGATGGCAGGAGCAGACAAAATACTGAAAAGGATAGAGTTGAGTGTGTTGTTTGCTTTTTGGAAGACAGGGACTATGAGGTCGAATTTCATCCATGTCACGGGTGATGTTTAAATTTTCTGACCAACACCGCTTGACGCCAGGATGAGTTATGGAAGGAAGCGTAGAGTACAATCCTGTCACACAGTGTTATTTCAAAATGTAACTCCTTAACGTTACAATGCGATTATCATCCCCAGTGTCATGCATCCTTGCTTTAAGAACATCTTTGAACATCACAAGCGTATGTCATGCATATGTTTATAAAACAGACAGAGAGATGAACGTAAATAATGTTCACATAATCATTTTTGACTATTGTTCTTTCATTATTTTTCACTGCAATTCAGATTGCCAAGATCGTCTCATGCTACTCAGAGTTTCTGTTATTGTGTTGAACTATAAAGAACAGTTTAAATCACAAATGATAGACAAAGTGATAACTAAGGTTACAAAGTAAACAGGATAGGCACAATCAGACGCAGGAATTTGAATAACTCGAAGGCAGTCTCTTACATATACACGAGCTACATGAGGGGAAAAACAAACGAACGAACGAACAACACAGTGCAGAACAACGGATTGATAATGGAATAATGAAGAGTAGGGTAACATGTGGGGTGAACGTCAGATTTTCGATTGACAGGTCCTGGGTTTGATCCTTCCTAGACAAACTCAACTTGGAGATTTTTCCTATATTCCAGATCAACATGTTACTGCCTTGCCTGTACCTACACTCCCTTCATGTGCCTACGCATGCTAAATATCAGATATGCACTTTAATGATGCTATCTATAAGTTGTGTAAGTGGCCGGCTTATGAGAGAGAGAGAGAGAGAAAGAGAGAGAGAGACAGACAGAGAACACCCAGCATGCACGTCCACTAAAGATGCACACTGTGCAATAACATGGAATGTGGTCAGCTCGTCTGAAAACTTAGTTCTTCATGCTTCACTAAAAGGCCTGAGTATGCCTAATACGCGGTGAGTCCAAATGAGTTTGAAGAACAGCGCTATACAAGAAAGATTTAAATGGTAATAATGATAACAGCAGAAACAATAAAACAATAATGATGTGTCATCATCATCATCATAATTATAACAATGGTGATGATGTTTACAACAACAATAGTATAATGATAATAATGAAAATCATGATCATCGACATCATCATCATCATCATCATCATCATCGTCGTCGTCGTCGTAATTATGAGAAGCATTGGATACATACAGCATTTACATCCTCATCATTCCAATTGCATTTGTACCAAAAGGAGATTCAAAAGGATAACTTCATATAAAACCCTTGTTGACGCTCCACCGTACGATGAACCTGACAACCTCCTAAAAAAGAAACACCAAAGAAAGGGAGAGAAACAAAAAGGTGGAAAAAGACTTCGACAAGATTGATTTATCTGACTGGTTTTGTTCCGGATCTTCTCAGGCTCCTTAATTATTTGCCCCTGTTTCCGCCATCACAATCGATGCCGAAATCCGAAGACTTTCTTGCAGACGTGAGGTATTCCGGTCAACTAATTTGTTCGTTGTGAAATGAGGGAAAGAACGGAAAGAAGAAGAAGAAGGGGAAGAAAATGAGGAGAAGAAAGAATGAAAACGACAAGTTTAGCTGTGTGAGTCACGTTTCTCGCCAGACGAATCAATCACCGATTAACTTGTTTTCTCCGCTCGAGAGAATGGTACAGATTTAATGAAAGAAGATGGATTATTCTTTAAACCGTAGGTTGGATGGAGTAAGACGAACTTTTTTTTTCAACATATGAGTTAGAATGAGATGGTAGATATTTCGTTAAAGGTCGTTTTGAAGACTGTCCGTGGGAGCAGATTTATAATGAGAGTGTAGCTGTCTGTTTGTTATCTCCCCTTCTTCTTCTTGTTTTTAAAGGAGGTGGGTTATTTCGACTAGAAGTGTGTGTGTGTGTGTGTGTGTGTATGTATGTATATGTGTGTGTGTGTGGGGGGGGGGAGGGGTTAATTTCGATTAGAAGTGTGTGTGTGTGTATGTATGTATATATGTGTGTGTGGGGGGGGAGGGGTTAATTCGACTAGAAGTGTGTGTGTGTGTATGTATGTATATGTGTGTGTGTGTGGGGGGAGGGGTTAATTCGACTAGAAGTGTGTATGAATGTATGTGTGTATGTATGCGTGTGTGTGTGTGCATGTATGTATCTATGTGTGTATGTATGTATTTCTATATGCATGAGTATGTATGTATGTTTGTATGTATGGATGGATGAATGGATTGTGTATCTATGTATGTGTGTGTATCGGTATGTATGTATTTATATATGTATGCGTATATAAGGATGTATGTATGTATGTCTAGATGTATGCCACATGTCGGTGACATAGATGTTTGCTTGATGTCCTCAAATGTGACTAGACAAAGCTCTGTCAAATTTGGATGAAATATGTAGGCCGTTGAGAAGTCATCAATGCGTAAGGTAAGAAGTCATAGCAGAAAAGATCAAAGTCACAGGGACAAAAAAGTGCCTTAAGTCAGTATTTTTGGCGTAGATGGGATGGAGTGGAGGAATGTGAAACAACACTTTCTCAAAAATTTTTGACAGTATTTGAAATCTGTTTTCATGTTGTAACATTTTACCGTAGTCCTCGATGAACATCAAGGTTTATTGTAACTGCAACTTGAATAAACAGAAGCTTCTTCAAGCTGACCTTGACAAGTACAATATTGGATGTTCTGTAATAGTTTTTGTGTGTGTGTGTATTAAAGGGGAATAGTTTGAATGGCTTGACCAGTTTGTTTATTTTACAGCTATGCATTTCCCAACTATATATTTCCCAGTTCCAGACAAGAGCAGACAAGTTCCGCAGCTGGATGAAGCTGCGTTTTCTCTGGAACCGCAAACTCTGGCTCTGGTCTTAAAAATTCACAGAAGCTTGCACCATACTCTTTATACAACAATGATGACGGTGCTGATGACACGAATGATAACAGACGATGCTACAGATATCTATGGAGTAAATTTGACGGGAATGCATTCCTAGTTTACAGTCGTTTACATCTCTGCATCAAGCAGACTTATGATTGCAAATCTCATGTGGATTTAGTCAAGCAACATGAGCAGCACATTCGAATTTATATCCATATTATAGATAACTGTAGCTTGCTATATGGTCCAATCGTTTCAACTAAACCGACAGAATTCTTCCGCCTGAAGAAGACCTGACGAGACTGGAAAACATTTTTCAGGGGATATGACCTGTCCCACCGGGGGAGTCCAGTGGAGGAAGATTTTGTGTTTATATGCAAATGAACTGGTCTCAAAATGATGTGATTTGTTTAAACAGTTTGTTGTGTCAGTGTGTACTTCCCATGCCGTCGAACATTTGGGAAAGGAATCACTGAGGTTATAAAGAAAGTTTTGGCTACATCTACTTTGGTGGTAGAAGCCCAACAACACGCCAAAAAGGGCTCAGCGATGAATACTTGTCAGTACTATCACTTCTGTGTTTTACAAATATAAAAGACACTGGTGGTGTCTAGGCAGTCATTCAGCACTAATTTTAAAGAGCTTGTTCGTCGTTTGTCCGAGAAGAATTCATTGTTTTCGGACAATTACATGCACGTTCCACCAAAACACTGTTTTCTAGTCGTTCAGTGCCCCAGACTTATAATATCCTCCCACACAGCCTGTCGCTGTCATTTTTCTCATAGAAGATATCATGCAGTATAGGAGTGTGGCTGTAAAAACACCCTGACCAGTGGGTGTAAGCTGGTTGCATTATAACGCAGAATTTCTGATTCCAATATCTTACGCTTTAAAATCTGTCAGTTAAGATACCAATCTCGTTGACCTACAGAAGAAGATTTCATTTCAATTATAAACTATCTCTTTTATTCTCCATTAATCCTTTCCTTTAAATCCTCTCTCTCCTGTCTGTCTGTCTGTCTGTCTTCTGTCTGTCTTTTGTCTGTCTGTGATTCTCTTCTCTGTCTCTGTCTCTTTCTCTTTCATTCTCTCTCTCTTGTCTCTCTCTCTGTCTCTCGTCTGTCTGTCTCTCTTTTCTCTCTCTCTCTCTCTCTCTCTCTCTCTCTCTCTCTCTCTCTCTCTCTCTCTCTCAGAAACTCTTGCTTGCAAGCACGGTCGCAAACACGCACACACAGAGATGGATAGACAGAAACAAAGAAACAGACCACAAACATGGTGATATGATGATGGTGATGACAATGTTTAATAATTAAAACGAAAAGGCTAACTGTACTGTGCTGTATTCTTATCATGCTTTATTTCTTTCTTTCTTTTCTTCCTTCCTTCCTTCCTTCCTTCCTTTCTTTCTTTCTTCCTTCCTTCCTTTCTTCTTTCTTTCTTTCTTTCTTTCTTTCTTTCTTTCTTTTCTTTCTTTTTATCTTTCTTTTTTCTTTTTTCTTCTCTTTCTTTCTTTCTTATTCGATTTATTATAATGATTAGTGATGAAAGGAATTGAATGTTTGGCTTCGTGTGTGTTACTTATCTGTCCGTGTGTCTATCTTTTTTTTATTTAGCTTTTCATGTTTAGTGACGAAAGGAGATGACAGAATATGTGTGCTGTTTGAGCTATATCCCTGTTGTTTAATCTTTCTTATCTAATTTTTCTTTTTGTTCAGTGATGAAAACAGATGACAATGTTTTGTTGCATGAGTTACATATCTGTATGTATTCTTCTTTTTCAGTTTTTCCAGTTGATGATGAAAGAGATGACAAAGTCTGATGGGCTGTGTGAGTTATATATCTCTGTTATATGTGTCATATTTAGCTTTACTTTTAAGTGATGAAAAGGGATCACTGAATGTGTTGTGCTGTGTGTTTTACAGTGGCTAATCCCTAGAAACGAGCAAAGATGACAGCAGTGTTGGAGCCAGGAACGGGCAGCTCTCAGTAAGTCACAGTGTTTGCTCTCTGTCTGTCTGTCTGTTGCCGTGTTTCTGTCTGTCTGTCTGCTGCCTGCCTGTTCTGTCTGTCGCTCTGTCCCGTCTGTCTGTCTGTCTTGTCTGTATGTTTCTCTGTGTGCCATTCATGTGTGGGTCTGTTAATCCCAGGGTCGGGCCGTTGAGACGTCTTGGTAGTGGTATACTGGTGACATTTTAGGTATATTGGTGACATTTTAACAACACTCATTAAGCAGAATAATTTCAAAACACACACACACACACACACACACACACAACACACACACACACACACACACACACACACACACACACACACACACACACACACACACACACACACAAGCACACACATAATCACACACACTGCACGTACGCTCACACGTACTCATACACATATACACACACAGCGGATGCGCATGCACGCGCACACTGCCCACTGACCTCGGGGTAATCAACATAATATATATATATATATACATAGATAGATAGATTAGATAAATAGATAGATATAATATATACACACATATATCTATATATACATACATGTATATATATATATAGATATATGTATATATATATATATTATATATATATATATATATATATATATATATATATATGTAGAGAGAGAGAGAATTCTTCCACCTGTCCTTTTCTTTAAGTTACCGTTTCAACACAAAACCACATCCTTTTTGCTGCTACACAAACAAACGTAGTCAGCACCTGCTCACATATTACAGTCTCTTGCAGATGCCTAGTTCATACAAACAAGAAAGAACCCTAGCAGGTGTAATAAGGAATGTATAGTTGAATTTAATCGACCATGACAAAAAGAGACACGCGAAAAACAAACAAAAAAGAAAACAAAACAAACAAAACAACAACAACAACAACAAAACAATAAATTCAGTGCCCTAACCCTAAAGCGATTCATTTCGGAAGTGGGATGGTAGAGATCTCACTTCCTTAGGGTCGGCATTTTTAAAGGAACGTCTCATTCTTCTCCCTCGCTGCCTAACCTTCTCTAACTCTAAAGATGATCAGTAATCCTTTCACATCTGTGTGGTCCACAGGCCCACATTCACATACACAAAGTTGTCCCCTGACATGATTGGCACCCGTGGAAGCTCTTGTTATGAACCATGGTAGCCGATACTGAATATTCTCTTATGCACACGTACAAAATCGGGCCTGTGATCTTATTTGTGCACGTGACAGACAGAAGTCTTGGTAAAACACAAAAACAACAACAATAGCAACAGCGAAACCCATGATAAAACAGACAACAACAATAACAACAGCGATAACAGCAACAACAGCAGTAGCAACAACAAACAACAACAGCGATGACAACAACAGAAGCAGTAACAACAACAGTGACCAATCTGGTCCAGCCAGTCTAACAATCTTCCTGTTTTCAGTAGGAAAGAATCATAAAAAATCCAGATTTACTCTGACCTTGAAAAAGCATCAAGTGGAATAAGACTTTATGTGAAGCAAGGACAACAGTAGACTGTCACAGTTCTGATAACGGAATGTACACAATGTCAGAAGTTTCTGAAAAAGCACTGTTCACACACTTCCCTCAGACAAGCTAATTTTAAGCAGTTCTCTTTTTTTCCCCTTCTCACCATTATTTTTTCTCTGTGACTCCCAAACTTCCTATTTTTGTCGCAGACAGATACACAGATAGAAACCAGCGCACACGTACAGACACACAGACAGACATCTTTATGCGGTCGATAAAAAACAAATGAACGCACAGATAAAGAAACATTCTACGTAACAGTTTCGTTACTAATTCTGTTATCTTTATCTTTTTGTGATGATGCTCGAGATAAACTAGCATATAATAATCGTAGATACTGTATTTCTAAATACGAGCAGATTACGTGAAATTTCGTCAATAGAATGACAGAAAATGCTGATTATTTCAAACGACTGCATGTGGTCTGTGAGTGCTATGTGACTCACACATACACACAGTAGACACCGACCTGTAAAGTGATGAGGAAGTGTGCCCCTTTATCTAAACATAAGGATGGAGGTGAATTTTCTTTATTTCCTTTGATCTCTGTTGACATAAGCACTTTTGCGCTGTTTACTCACACACACACGAACACACACACATACACACACACGCACACACAGACACACACACACACACACACACACACGCACACACCAACACATGGACACACTCGCATAAACCCAAACGCACAAACCCACACGCACACCACACGCACGTACGCACGCACGTAGGCATGCAGGCACGCACGCACACACACACACACACACACACACACACACACACACACACACACACACCACACACACACACACACACACGCATAATAATAATAATAATAATTACAATATTTATATAGCGCAAAATCTTGATAAAATCAAATATAAGCGCTGAAGCAGACACACACGCAAGCACGCACGCACGCACGCACACACACGCACGCACACACACACACACACACACACACACACACACACACACACACACACACACACACACACGCATGGCTATAAATGGGGAGAAAGAATAAAAGCAATAAAAGCAAGAATAAAAGCAATGGAAAATTATAGAGAGCATAGCATATACAATTATATATTATAACCATGTGATTCCCTCCGAGCGGAGACAGGCTGCAGAGGGGGGGGGGGGGGTTGAGTGAGGTTAGGATTTTGTGCGGAGGAGAAAAGGTGAGTTTTGAGAGCGGACTTGAAGGAGACAAAAGTAGGTTGCTGACGGACTGAGAGAGGAAGTTTGTTCCAGGAGAGTGGACCAGAAACAGAGAAGGCTCGTGGACCATAGGTATTGAGCTTAGTGCGTGGAAAGCGAAAAGTCAGAGGATCAGAGGCAGAGCGGAGGGTACGTGAGGGAACATAGATCTCAAGTAGGCTTGACAGGTAATCGGGGGCTGCGTTATTGAGGCTTTTGTAGCACATGGTGTCTAGTTTGTACTGTATGCGCTTTGATACAGGGAGCCAGTGAAGTTTTGCCAGGAGAGGAGATATGTGGTCAGCTTTTTTCTTTTTGAGTACAAGGCGTGCAGCATTGTTTTGAATGCGCTGTAGGATGTGAATGGTGGAGGCAGGAAGACCAGACAGGAGTGAATTGCAATAGTCAATGCGAGACATTATGAAGGAGAGAACACATGGACACACACGCACAAACCCACACGCACACCACACGCACGCACGCCCGCACGTAGGCAGGCAGACACACACACACACACACACACACACACACACACACACACACACACACACACACACACCACACGCACGCACGCACGCGCGTACGCGCACACATACACACACACACACACACACACACACTTACAGACAGAAGTCTTGGTAAAACACAGACTTATACAATACTGTGATAAAAATAACGTTATTCCGGTAAACCAGGCAGGTTTCAGAAAAGGGAGATCCACAGTTGAGCACCTGGTTAAACTTACAACTCAGATAAAACAACAATTTGCCCGTAGAAAAAGTCTTTTAGCAACCTTTTTTGATGTGAAAAAAGCTTATGATCAAGTTTGGCATACACGATTATTGTACAAGCTGAAATCTATTGGTCTGTCTGGCAATATGTATAATTATATCAAGTCCTATTTAGCCAATTAAACAATTCAGGCAAGAGTGGGAACAAGTTATTCTACTTCACGATGTCTTGATATGGGAATTCCTCAAGGTTCAGTGATAGCACCTATATTATTTAATATCCTTATACATGATCTTCCTAATGTACTCTCAAATCGTGTTGTTTTGGTACAGTACGCTGATGATATATGCATATGGATGAATATTACTTTAAAAAAGACAACTCCCCAGAGAGCACAGAATTACATCAGGAAGGTGTATCAATCTGATCTTGATAGTCTTGGAAACTACATGTTAGAAAATGGTCTATCGTTATCAACTGAAAAAACTAACATGATGCTATTTAATCCTGGTGGTACTTTAAATAACTTGCCTACTTTCAGACTGCATGGTGAAGTGATACATTACAAACAGGTGGTAAAATTTCTGGGAGTTTTTATAACATCGAAATTAAACTGGAATGTCCATTTTGATTATGTTTTAACAAAAGCAAGAAAAGCCTTAAATTTTCTAAAGATAATAAGCAGATTACCCTGGGGAATGGATACAAACATACTACTTCATCTACCAACAGCACTTGTAAGATCTAAATTATCCTATGCACAAGAGGTGTTCTTCAGTGCACCAAAATATTTACTAAAGAAGATTCAAAGCTTAGACTGCAAAAGTCTTAAAATTGCTCTAGGTGTACCAGTCCATGCTTCAAATCTGAAAACGTACAAAGTTGCTGGAATTCTGTCTCTGAACAACTATCGTGAGCTAGCGACAGCAAAGTTTGCAGTCAGAACTACTTCACAAACGGACAATTTTGTGAGCAAGGAAATTAAACTAAGGTCTGATGTTGACTTTTCCAAAACGAGCAAGCAACATTTCATCACAAATGACTGTTGCAACTTATGTCTCTGACTTAGTCAAACAGTCTAACATAAATTTGGATGAAATAGCTGAGACACCATCCACAACGCCTATCCCTACATGGGAAATGCTTAAAGCCACTTTTGATATTGATTATACAGATGCTAAGAAATATGAAAATATTAACATTTCGATATGCACAGCGAGAGAACACGTCGATGAAAATTACCGTACCCACCTCCATATTTTTACCGATGGGCCAGTATTAGAAAATAAATCTGCTGGAGCAGCGTTTTATGTTCCAAAATTTAGAATAAAAAGTCATTTTTCATTGGGCCAAATATATCTATATTTACAGCGGAATTAGTCGCTATTATACAAGCGTTGCATTATTTAGTAGACCTTAAACCTGTATTTGTCAAAGTGGTTCTCTTTGTTGATTCAAAATCTGTATTATATGCCTTACAGTCTTTTGATACAGACACAAGACCTGACTTAATTACTGAGGCAAATCATCTTATACATCGTTTAAGGACAAAAGGTACATATATCAGTTTATGCTGGGTGCCTTCTCACGTTGGTCTTCACGGCAACGAAGTAGTAGACAGAGCAGCTAAGCAAGGTGCACACAACACTGATAATACTATAGAATTACGTATCTATAGTATCGGAGAGGAATCACTTTGTTTTAATATATAATTGTATATGATGTGCTCTCTGTGGTTTTCCATTGGTTTTATTCTTGCTTTTATTGCTTTTATTCTTTTTCCCCATTTGTGGCCATGCATGTGTGTGTGTGTGTGTGTGTGTGTGTGTGTGTGTGTGTGTGTGTGTGTGTGTGTGTGTGTGTGCGTGTGTGTGCGTGCGTGCGTGTGTGCGTGTGTGTCTTTTCGGCGCTTGGATTTGATTTTGTCGAGATTTGCGCTATATAAATATTGTAATTATTATGTAATGCATGTGCGTACGTATGTATGTATGTTATGTATGTATACGCTTAGATTTATGTATGTATGTATGTATGCATGTATACGCTCAGCTTAGATTTATGTATGTAAGTATGTAAGCATGTATGTATGCATGTATACGCTCATATGTATGTAGGTATGTATGCATGTATACGCTCAGCGCTTAGATTTGATTTTATCAAGATTTTGCGCTATATAAATAAAATATATTATTATTATTATTATTATTAAAACTTCCGTAAAAGAAGCTTGCGGCTTGCTAGAATCAGCCTCATGGATTCGTTTTCATGAACAATTCAATGAAAAGTGTGTGACACAACAAATGATAAAACGTTCTTTTCAAAATGTATGTAAAAAATTGCAGTATTCTTCCATATATCATTCGAGATCAATTGATGCTGTTCATTTTCGTATTCAGCTAAACGCGTTGAAAACAAAATATTGTAAAAATATCAAGTGTATTTGCGGAGAACAGTTCACACTGTTTCACTGTTTATTTTACTGCAAAAAGCTACGTTCCTTTTTACCAAAAATGTTTACACAAGAAAACTATTCTGAAACTCATTTTAAAGAAGTAACTTCAGATCAATCTTTGTCAGTTAAAATTTCAGAATCATTGGTTCACAGTCCTGTTAATGTATTGCTTTAAGTTTATGAAGTTTTTACTTTAGCGTTAAATTTTCCCTTCGCATTGTTAATGTTAAAACTGTTAGTGTTAAGATTTTGTTCCATTTTTATATTTACACGCTTATTCATGTCTCATACTCATTCTCCCCTCTGCCCCCAATCCAACTCGCCCATCTCCCATCCTCCATTTTTCCCCCGTCTAATATCACTCATAGTGAACAGACGTTAAATCAAAGAACGATCGAACACACACACACACACACACACACACACACGCATAGCACGCAAACACATACACACGCTCACACAGACGTGCATGAACACATACACCTCCGTTCGAAATAATCCTTTTATCAATTTAATGAAAAATTGAAAACAGTAAAGAAAAAATATAATTATAATGGACGGTGCCATACTACGAAGATGACTTTTACCCGGAGAGAGTAGCCCTCGGTTAAATCGGAAAATGCTGTTGTGATAAACAAGCAAATAAGCAAGCAAAGAAAGAAAGAAAGAAAAACAACCAACCACCCAACCAACCAACCATCCAACCAACCACCCAACCAACCAAACAGACAAACAAACAAACAAATGTGCAAAATTATACCGATGACCGGCACCGTGACTTTCAAACTTTGGCGTTTGCGTGTCTCTTTTTCTCGGGCCTGGTTGACACCAGGTTCTATCATTATAAACAGTGACTTATTTTTATGATATTATTTCAGCATGGAAGATGTCTCTATCTGTCTGGCAGGAAACTGTTGGATAGAGTGAGGAAGTCAAAAGGTTTAAGGGTTTTTTTCCAGTCGGTGGATAGGGTGATAGTGTTAAAGGGTTAAGTTTTTGCAGTTGGTGGATAGGGTGAGAGAGTCAAAGGGTTTAGTTTTTGCAGTTGGTGGATAGAATGAGGGAGTCAAAGGGTTAAGTTTTTGAAGTTGGTGGATAGGGTGAGGAAGTCAAAGGGTTAAGTTTTTGCAGTTGGAGGATAGGGTGAGAGAGTCAAAGGGCTAATTGTTTGCAGTTGGTGAGTAGGGTGTGGGAGTCAAACAGTTGAGTTCTTGCAGTTGGTTAATAGGATGCGGGAGTCAAAGGGGTGGCATCATGGTCCTCATCCCCATCGTCATGAAATCATGAATCATTTTAGCATGGTCAGGATCTGTCTCAGACTCTACGGCCCTTCATGCTCTGATTCCGTGATGATATCGTTTTTGGTTTCCGCTGTCGCCACCGTGCCTGAGATAAATTCAAGTTGGGGTCGTGGATGTCAGTGGTTCATGGAGGCTGTTGTTGGAAGATCGTGGTGGTAGTGTCCCTACTGAGAGGGAGGGGGGTGAGGTGGGAAGGCAAGGTCTCTTACTCTGTCTGGCTGTGCGACCGAGCGATTTCTGTGTTTGCAAAAGGCTTAGCAGAAAACGTCCTTACTGTAGTAGGTTAAATCTGAGCAGGCACGGCTGAACTCTGCCGAAGTGACACAGCGGCTGTGCAGGGACTTCTTTGGTATGCGGCATCATGCGGAACTTGTCTGTTTCCTGAGGTTGAAGTGTTAACTGAATGCATTTAGATGGTCTGATAGAGCCAGGCTGAATGCATTCAGTGTTTCGGATTTGTGGTGTGATAGTAGAGTTAAAATGGTTGCATTTAGTACTTCGGATTGGTGTTGGGGTAGAGCCAGGCTGAATGCATTTAGTACTTAGGATTTGTGGTGTGACAGTAGAGCCAAACTGATTGCATTTTATTTCTCGGATTGGTGATGTGACAGTAGAGCCAGGCTGAATGCATTTAGTATTTCGGAATGGTGGTGTGACAGTAGAGTCAGGCTGAATGCATTTAGTATTTAGGGTTGATGGTATGATAGTAGAGCCAGGCTGAATGCATTTAGTATTTCGGAATGGTGGTGTGACAGTAGAGTCAGGCTGAATGCATTTAGTATTTCGGAATGGTGGTGTGACAGTAGAGTCAGGCTGAATGCATTTAGCATTTAGGGTTGATGGTATGATAGTAGAGCCAGGCTGAATGCATTTAGTATTTAGGGTTGGTGGTATGATAGTAGAGTCAGGCTGAATGCATTTAGTATTTAGGATTGGTGGTATGACAGTAGAGCCAGGCTGAATGCATTTAGTATTTAATATTGGTGGTATGACAGTAGAGCCAGGCTGAATGCATTTAGTATTTAATATTGGTGGTATGACAGTAGAGCCAGGCTGAATGCATTTAGTATTTAATATTGGTGGTGTGATAGCGCCAGACTGAATGCGTTTAGTATTTAGGGTTGGTGGTGTGACAGTAGAGCTAGAATGAGCGGCATGATATCAACGCCAGGGCAGAAGTTGGGACAACACCGACACTAAACAAAATGTTTCCTAATGCAAGGTATAACGTATCAATCCATTCCAACAGGAACGGGGTCACTCACAGTGTTACGGAGGACCAACTCACGGAAGACAGGCAGCAGCAGTAGCCGTGCCTCCAGCGTCAGTATGGACAGTGTCGACTCCTATGCCTCCATGGACCTCGGAGTGGACAAACTGCCCGGTATTGACTCGGCTGAGGCCTCGCATATCTGCTCTGTCAGGTATGTGCGTGTGTGTGGGTCTATGTTGATGAAGTGGGGGGGGGGGGTGAAAGAGAGAGAGTGAGAGAGAGAGAGAGAGCTGAGGGTGGGTGGGAAATGAGAGAAACAGAGACAGAGAGAGAGAGAGACAGAGACATAGAAAGAAAGAAAGACAGACAGACGGACAGATAGACAGAGCTAAACAGACAGACAGACAGTCAAGACGTATTGACAGACAGACAAACGGAGACAGAGACTCAGAAATAGACAGAGAAAGAGAGAGGGAATGGAGAGACACAGACAGACAGACAGACAGAGACCGAGAGACAGAGAGCGAGAAAACACTGACGTGTTTGCCTTTTGTTTAGTTTGATTATGATTTAGTTTGTTGTCGATTTCCATGGTTTTGACTTCCATGTACCGATTCGTCTTGTCCTCCATACACTTAATGTTTTTCTATCATTGATGTGCGTTCTTCTCCCATTGATGCTCTTTGACTGTTTGTGTGTAGATTACGGACGATCGCCCGGCGCCTAGAAAAGGACGAAATTTCCAAAGAAGACATGAAAAAGAATTTGGAGTATGCTGCTTCCGTCCTTGAAACAGTGTATATTGATGAAGCGCGGTGAGTATCATCACAGTCCCATTATTTAGTTATCTATGTGTGTGTGTGTGTATATGTATGTATGTATGTATATATGTATGTATGTATGTATGTATGTATGTATGTATGTATGTATGTATATGTGAATCTGTATGTGTATGTACGTACGTACCTACGTAAATAGGTATGTGTTTATGTGTGTATCTGTATTTATTTATATCTGTTCGTTTATTCTTTCATTCGTTTCTTATATCATCCATCCTTTCATCCAGTCACTCAGTCAGTCAGTTTGCCAGTCAGTCAATTGGTCGTTATTAACTGACTGGTTGATTAATTGGCTGACTGATTCATTCATTCATTCATTCATTCATTCATTGTTTTAACAATTTAGCTATTCATTTATCGATTATTTATGTATGTCACTGTGTGACTCTGTGTAGATTTCATAGTGTTTCATTCATCTATCGATTTAGCAACTTAGTTACGTGTTTATTCATGGATTATTTATTTGCCATCATCTAGATCCACATTTGATAATTATGTGTGACTCTATGTTCTTTTTCAGGTTCGCTAACGTGATATTTGACCGGGATTTGCGCGAAAATGACAGAGGCTTTTGTATTTCTCCTTCATTGCCATTATTTTTAAGAATATTGGGGGAAAGTTTAATTCTGTATTTCAGTCAAGACAGTGTTGTGTTGTTTACAGTTTAACAAGATATACGATGCACGAAGCATTTTACGTGTTTTCTTGTAGACTAAAAAACACATTTCTTTAATTGTGAGGGCTTACTTTCAAAGCTATATTCTGTCTCTCAAGAAAATGTGATGAGCGTTTCCTTTTTGATGATTTTCGCATATTGTGTTAAAAGATCCGTATAATAATAATAATAATAATAATAACATTAATGATAATTAAATAAGTAATGATTATAATAATAATAATAATAATGATAATAGAATTAATAATGATAACGATAAAGAATTCTGTTTGTACAGCACGAAAAGTCCGTGTCGTAAGCATACTCGTTGTTCTTTACAAAATAAGAGATCATTGTTAAAATCTTACTTGTAGTGCATGTGCATGTGTGTATATACATGTATGTGTGTGTATGTGCGTGTGTGTGAGTGTGTGTGTGTGTGTGTGTGTATGTGATGCTAAGAAAAATCGTACATCGTTTCTATAAACAAACGCTACATTACATGCAGAGAACCGCCCAAACAGATCAGTGCGCAAGCAACTACTTAATTATAAAGTCAAGAACTACATCCGTCTTGAATCCGAAGTCTGCTCCGAAGAAAACAATATTTCCATTATGTTTCGAGTCAAATCAAAAAGGTCATCTTTCATTCAGTGATTTTATTTTCAAAAGAAAGAGCGTCTTTTTTTGTTGTTATTTCATTATTTTGCCAGACTTTTTGTCTGCTCTAATTAAAACTATTTTTCGCCCGGTGAAAAGAAAGGCAGATTTTTGTCCGATGTAATTAGCTGTTAAGAAGCTGCACATTTATAAACCCGAAAGGGCAATGGCTGTTCTTGTTATTGTGTGTGTGTGTGTGTGTGTGTGTGTGTGTGTGTGTGTGTGTGTGTGTGTGTGTGTGTGTGTGTGTGTGTGTGTGTTGTGTGTGTGTGTGTTTGTTGTGTGTTTGTTGTGTGTGTGTGTGTTGTGTGTACGTGTGTGTTTTATTATGCATTCTTTTTTTTTTTTAAACCAGCGTATTTGTGAAACAGAAAGTTTCGAAAACGAAACGTGCCGGCATCTGCTTATGTAAAATGTCCTCCTGAGATTTGTTTGTTTGTTTGTTTTTGTCTTGTTTTGGTTGTTTATTTTGGTTGGTTGGGTGGATGGGTGGTTGATTGGTTGCATCCTCAGTATGTTTAGATTTGATTTGTCTCCTTATGTTTTTGTTCGTTTGTTTTCTTACTTACTTGTTTCTTATTGTGTTTATTTGTTTGTTCGTTTGTTTGTGTGTTTGTTTGTTTTTTGTTTGTTTTTCAATTTTCCATGTGTTACATTCTTTCTGTTATTCATTTATTCATTCATCTATTAACTCTTACATCTTTTCTTTTGTTCTATTTATTCCTTCTTCATTTATGACTTGATTGATTTATTCGTTTATTGAGTCATTCACACACATATCCGTTTGTTTTTACATCATTTCTTTTGTTCTGTTTAGGTCTCTTTGTTGTTGTTCTTTTGGTCATTTGTTTGTTTGTTGTTGTTCTTCTTCTTTTTTTGTTCGTTCGTTTGTTTAGTTTTTGTTCTTTTGTTTGTTCGTTTCATGCTATTCTTGTGTGTGTGTGTGTGTTTGTTTTTTCATTCAGAAATGTACCAAAAGAATAAACTCATCAGACAGGTTGTTATTGGTCAAATGGTACAGTACTGGGCAGTCACTTTTTGTAAGGATATTTCGCTCACGTTTATGACAGACAAAAAAAACACTGTTGAGTAGGAGTGGGAGTGAATGAGGATTCTATGTGCTTTTAGACTGAGATATGACAATGTTTGGTTTTGAATGGGCTTAGTTATTTTCATTCTTCCTCTTTGATGTGTGTTGTGTGTGTGTGTGTGTGTGTGTGTGTGTGTGTGTGTGTGTGTGTGTGTTTGTGTGTGTGTGTGTGTGTGTGGTATGTGTGTATACTTGCGTGTGTGTGTACCTGTGTGTGTGTGTGTGTATGTGTGTGTGTATGTTTGTTCCTTTGTTGTTGTTATTTTCTAAGAGACGTAGAAAGGAATCCTGACCGATCTGAGAGACGACTGAATGTGTTCATGTATCTATCTCCCTTCCTCCCTCTCTCTCTCTCTATCTCTCTCTCTCATTCTCTCTCTCACTCTCTCTCTCACTCTCTCTCACTCTCTCTCTTTCTTTCTCTCTCTCTCTCCGTGCTTCTGTAGCTCAATAGGACTCCGTGTGTGTGTTTGTGTGTGTGTGTGTGCGCGCGCGCGGATCCGTCTGTGTGTTTGCGCACGTGTGTATGTCTGTGTATGAGTGTGAGAGAAAGAGTCGATAACACTATGTGTGTGTGTGTGTGTGTGTGTGTGTGTGTGTGTGTGTGTGTGTATGTGTGTGTGTGTGTGTGTATGTGTGTGTGTATCTGTGTATGTTCCTGTGTTTGTGTCCAGGTATGAGTGTTTGTGTGTATCTACATATGAGTGCGTCTGCGTGCGTATGTGTGTGTATGTGTGTGTGATTGTCAACGTTTCAGAGAGAGAGAGAGACAGACAAACAGAGAGAGTGTGTGTGTTTTAAAGCTCATTTATGGTCTGAAATCATGCCTTATAGTCCTATAAGAACCAGTCAATAACATCCCTTTCAGATTTTGACAAATAAATAAATGTAAATAAATAGATAGATAAATAAGTAAATAAATGAACAAATCAATGAAGAAATAAATTTGACCAACACTTGATAAACACGAACACACACACACATGCACTCATACACATACACACACGTGCAGGCACACACACACACACACACACACACACACACACACACACACACACACACACACACACACACACACACACAACACACACACACATTCTCCGATCGATATGAAACAATCCTCCGCATTTTTAAGAAAAATAACTACAACTAGTGAGAGAAGAAAGACAGATTAACTCGATCGACCAAAATCTGTTCATAGCTGTATTTCAACCTTACAGAAGAGAGGGGTAGGAAAAAAAGGAGAGAAGGAGGGGAGGGAAAGAAGTGCATCTTCAGAATAGTAACACACACACAAAAAAGGAGAGAAAAAAAAACATGGAGAGAGAGAGATTGAGAGAGACCCTGGTTTCCAAAGATGCCAGGGCATTAACTGGTCATATTTAGCACCGTTCTTTCCCGGTCAAAGAGAAAGCCGATGACGCCTGGTAGAGGTTCCAGAAAATGTCAAAAGGCTGAGGAGATTATAAGTCTGAGAGCTCGGATTATTGGCTGAAACGAGATGGAGTGAGAGAGAGAAAGTATGTGTTGGGGGGGGGGGGGAGGGGAGGAGGAGGAGGACACAGAGAGTGAGAGGAGAGGGACAGAGGGAGAGAATGATACAAGGAGAGAATAGGGAGGCAGAGAGTGAGAGGGACAGAGGAAGAGAAAGAGACAGGGAGAGAATAGGGAGGCAGAGAGTGAGAGGGACAGAGGGAGAGAAAGAGACAGGGAGAGAATAGGGAGGCAGAGAGGGAAGGATGGGTGGCTGGATAGAGAGATAACAAGAACAAAAATACTTTTTACTTTCGAGAGAGGTAGCTCTTTTTTTACGTCCAGCGTTCGCACATAGAGAGACTACACTGATAAAATACATGGCAACTTTCAAAGAA
The DNA here is from genome assembly GCA_030674185.1 of Monoplex corrugatus. Lineage (NCBI taxonomy): Eukaryota > Metazoa > Mollusca > Gastropoda > Littorinimorpha > Ranellidae > Monoplex > Monoplex corrugatus. The sequence goes on from CM060305.1 coordinate 46,273,075, forward strand.
AGTCTAGATTGATACAAACAGATATTAATACGAGTGTAGTATGAATAGGAAGAGAGAAGGTGGGGAGAAATGAAGAAGAAGAATCAGAAGAAGATGGTGATGGTGGTGATAATGATGATGTTGCTGCTGCTGCTGCTGAAGATGATGATGATGATGAAGTAGAAGAAAAAGGAGAGAGAGAGAGAGAGTCACAATGCTACTTTATTTTCAGCTGCAAAATGTATTTACTATCAGCCGTTTTTCAAACTTTCAAGAGAGAAAACAAACGCACAGACAGACAGGCACATATACACACATAAACACACACAGAGACAAACACACACACACACACACACACACACACACACACACACACACAGACAGACAACACACACACACACACACACACACACAAAACACACACACACACACACACACACACACACACACACACCTAATGAAATTTAAAGACATAAAATCAAACTGAATTTTACAACAGTATACGTCAGTATATCTGCCAAGATAAATTGAAGGAGGAGGAGAAAGGGGGGAGGGGGCGGTAGAAGAAGTGAGTGAGGGCTTCGTATGGAAAAGTAATGTTATTGTTATTTTTGTTTAAAGTCCAGGCGACTGCGTAAAGCCATATCAGGGCTTTAATCCGTTTCAAAACATACTATGTCAACAAGGAAAAAAAGGAAACGAAAATTAAGTACACTTATCAGTGCATTCGCGCACATTATACAAGGACATGCCCCTGGCGTTGATCACTCCGTCCAATTTTTTTTCACACAGGCCATGTAGAATACATACTTGAATGCAACTTTAAAAACACAGAACACCAAAACGTATATAAAACGGGCCTGATTTGCCTAAACTTGCTTCTGCATATATCATTTCCCTTTAGCCAAAATTGCACTAAAATACATGTACCCGATTATCAATCCTAAAAGAAAACATGTAAGGCTATATTGAACAAAGAGAGATGAATGGACCAGAAAGTAATAGGAAGAAATGGCAGAAAGCAAAGGAACAAGGCAGAAACAAAGAGAGTGATAGAAAAGAGGAAATTTCTAGCACAGAATCTCCAGAAGGTGGGCCGGGGGATACTATTTGTACTGAAAGAGTCCCCGGCACCCCCATGGGAGGGTGGGGGTGGGTGGGAGTGGAGGTGACAGAGGATATTTATAAACTTGTTTTTATAAACAACATACATAGGAGCCTTCGTTTCTCGGATTACTGTGAAGGAGAAGAGAGTGCTGAAGACTAGATCCGTTGCACTGTGCGCTCATATGTACTGGACATAGCTGAAAAAAATGTGTGTGTGTATGTGTGTGGGCATGTGTGTTCATGTTTGTGTGTGTGTAGTTGTTTGTTTGTGTGTGTATGTGGATGTTTGTTTGTGTGTGTGTGTGTAGTTGTATGTTTGTGTGTGTACATGTACGTATGTGTATAATGCGCTTGCATGTACATGTATGCATGCGAGCGTGCTGTGCTTGTGTGTGTTGTTGTGTGTGTGTGTGTGTGTGTGTGTGTGTGTGTGTGTGTGTGTGTGTGTTGTTAGTTTATTTAGGATACGTGTGTGTGCGTGGGAACATGTACGCAATGTGGGGGCTGTTCGCACCCCACTCTCTCTCTTTCTCGCTCTCTTTCTCTTTCTCGCTCTCTCTCTCTTTCTCTCTCTCTCTCTCTCTCTCTCTCTTTCTCTCTCTCTCTCTTTCTCTCTCTGTGTCTTCTCTCACTCCCTCTCTCACGCTTTCTGCTACTCCCTCTCCCCCACCCTCCTCAAGCCAATAGAACCCCTATCCCTACCAGCAGTCTTCGATTTGTTTGATCTGTGTAAAGTAAAGACGTTTCCAAGCCCCGCTGTGGACCTTGTCTCCCATGGCTTAGTGTAAATACTGGGTCCTTGAGCACGTTTTTTTCTCTGCCCGCCGGTGGTGACTTCATAGCATGTTGCTGAACACACTAGGATGATCTTTCCATCTCTTGTCTGAGGCAAGTTTGTTCCCAAGGCAGAACTGACCGCGGAACTTTGCAAAGTACCCCATAACAGATCTATGACGTGTATAGAGACTTGTAATAATTTTGATTTTATCTGTCTGTTTATCTGTCTATCTATCTATCTATCTATCTATCTATCTATCTATCTATCTATCTGTCTGTCTGTCTGTCTGTCTGTCTGTCTGTCTGTCTGTCTATTCTATTTATCTATCTATCTATTTATCTATCTGTCTGTCTATCTATCTATCTGTCTATCTTGTCTATCTATCTATCTATTTATCTACCCATTATCTATCTATCTGTCTGTCTATCTATCTATCTATCTATTTATCTATGTATCTATCTGTCTATCTATCTATCTGTCTATCTATCTGTCTGCCTGTCTATCTATCTATCTATCTATCTGTCTGTCTGTCTGTCTATCTATATATCTATCTATCTATCTTTATCTATCTATCTATCTGTCTGTCTATCTATCTGAATATCTATCTATCCACTTCCGCACCCTATCCACCAACTGCAAAAACTTAACCCTTCTGACTCTCTCATCCTATCCACCAGCTTTTTGTGTTTTGCTTTGCTAGCATGGTTTCCAGTACAGGATTCTGGTGGTTTGGATGAGAGACAGGCAGGCATCGCACTGGGCTCGAGAAGTCTACGAGACAAACAAATGTCAATTAGGGCGGAGCACAGATGGAAATGTCCGAGCACGATGATCTCCTCTTGATCAGCTCCAAACTCCGTCGACCCTCCTTCCATCCCCCCCCTCCCCCCCACTTCGCCTGCCACCTTCGTGCAATTTATGAAGATGATAGTTATGCGCCTGTCGAAAATTGTTTGGTCAGACTAGGATGTAAGTCGGTGCCGCCAATACCTCGTCTTGCGTGTATAGTTTAGTCCGTAATATCCTGTCAAGGGTGGTGGTGGTAGTTAGGAAGTAAGTGTTATTTACTCTTTCCACAAGCTACAAGAGTTTGGTGGCCCAGTTTCACCAGGAGGATGCCGGGGCTCTTTCGGTATCTATAGTACCGTTCTGGAAATTCTATGCTAGAAATTTCTTCTTTTCCGTCTCTCTCTTTACTTCTGCCTTGCACCTTTGCTTTCAATCGTTTCTTCCTGTCATTTTGCTGCCTTGCTGGTCCACTTTCTTGTATGTGTTTTGCAAAGCCTTACATACTTTCTCTGAGGATTGGTCATTGGGTACGTGTATTAATTACAGTTTTGGTTCTAAGGAAATGCGATGTGCAGAAGTAGTTTTAGGTACTTTAGGTAAGCTTTTTTTTATGTTTTAGTGTATTCTTTTTTCTCTCTTCATTACTATTTTTACAATGCGCAGTGTCATTTACGATATAACATCGAACACATTTCGGTCCATGGGAAAAATCAAAATCTGCAAAACAAGAAACAAGCAAATACAAAATGAAACAGACGAAGGGGCAAAATATAGAATAATAATTGGTCAGCTGCAACATTTCCAAAGTCAACGTCATAATAGGTCCAAACTGTCAGAGTGAAACGTACAATACAAATAGAAACCTTACATCATCATTGTTTCTTTAGTGTTCTTTGTTATATATATACATTGGTATCCAGGTTAGGCTTTCCACACATTTTTTGTGATAAATCGGGCGGACTGGTCAACATCAGGGGTATATCGTCAGATTGTGTGCGGGATTGCATGGATATATGTACTTAATTTTCTCTTGTTTTTTTTTTTTTTCCCAACGATATGCTGTTGACGTGTTGAAATGGTTATATGTTTGATGTACCTACACAGTCAGCTAGGCTTTCAGTATTACGAATAAGCATAAGAATATGGTGGTTCAGTAGCTCAGTTAGTTAGAATTTCATGCAGATGATGCAGGGTCTTGGATTCGAAAAGCTGGTAGGCTACATTTTTTTCTCCTTAGCAACCTGTGTGACTATGTTGATAAAACACTGTACTTTATACTCTTTGGTACTGATGACATTTCATGCACACATATGTAGATCCTTTGATCGAGATATGGATGCCTTACAAATATGTAGAATTTGACATCTTTTATTTAAACGATTTTCCTTTGCTGGTAGTGTTTGTTTTCTGAAAAATGTTTTTTAAAAAGCTTTCTTTTAAAAAATCCCATGGACTCAAGATCTGATGTCTGGAGTCCAGAGTTAACATTCAAGCTGGAGGTGTCTGCCATACAATTGCTGTCAGATTTTAAGAGGGGCACAGGCATCAGAAATAGCCAGCAGAATCGGCCAAGGCAAAACAGCATTCAAGAATATGAAAAGCATTCTTACCAACAAATGCCTATCAATTAACATCAGGAAGAGAGTTCTTGAATGTTACATAGAACCGATAATGTTATACGGTTGTGATGCGTGGACAGTCAACAAACAAAGCCAGAACAAGATTGAGGCAGCCGAGATGTGGTTTCTAAGAAGAAGGTTGAGAGTTCCATGGACAGCAAAGAAAACAAACGAGACAGTCTTGATGGAGGCAGACACAAGAAGATCATTCATAAGGAATATTAGGAAAAGACAGGCAACATTTATAGGCCATTTTACGAGAAAAGGGGAATTGAAACACCTGGTCACAACAGGAAAGCTGGAGGGAAAAAGAACACCAGGTAGACACAGGGAGAAGATATTGGACGCACTTGCAGAGTGGCTGAAGACAGAGAGGGTGGAAGAGGTGCTTGAGTCAAGAAGGGATAGAAACAGATGGAGGGCCATGATCGCCAACGCCATGTGGCAAGGCACTTGATGATGATAATGACAGGCATTGCACTTGCCCAGGGTGTGTTACATTAAAACTGGCCTTCTTATTGTCCCGTCTTAACATCATTGTTGTTCTGGTGGTGTCAGTATAGGATTTGATAAAAAAAAAACCTTCCCCCACTTAGTCCCCCTTCCGCCATTTCCCTGGGAGGGTTATCCTTGGCTATATCACCTGAGGTGGGTGCTGATGTAAAAACTGAACCAAATCGATCAGTCAGCGATTGCCCGAGTATGTTGAATCCATTTTGGTCAAAATTTCAAACTTCATCGACCTCAGCTCCCTGTGTGCAGTTTATGAAGATGCCTCGTGTCTTGGGAGTCTGCCAGATAATAACTGTCAAATGTGGGGGAGCCACTCCCAAAACGGGATTGCTCTGATGCGGTGACTCTCTCAAACTTCCAACTTGATCGATCCTACCTTCCACCACCTCTTGGCAGTTTTATGAAGGTGATACACGCCTGTCGGCAATAGTCTAGTCAGTCAAGGATGTAACGTGTAACCGTCAAAAGCCTGTCATGTGTATAAAATTTAGCCTTAAATATCACACACGCACGCACACGCTCAAACACATACATACATGCGCGCGCGTGTGCATTCACACGCACGCATGCACGAACACAACCCCACGCACGCACGCAGCTCGCACGCACGCACGAACGCAGCATGCACGCACACGCACACATACTCATATAAGAATGAACACACGAACACCAAACATGAGCTCTCTCTCTCTCTCTCTCTCTCTCTCTCTCTCTCTCTCTCTCTCTCTCTCTCCTCTCTCTCGCTCCCTCTCTCATTCTCTCATACACACACACACACACACACACACACACACACACAACGCACGCACACGCACGCACACACACGCACACACACAGCGCTCATAGTGAAAGGACGACAAATCAAAGGACGAACGAACGAACGAACACACACACACACACACACACACACAAACACACACACACACAAACACACACACACATACACACACACAAACACAC
>CM060305.1:46281319-46311319 GCA_030674185.1 Monoplex corrugatus
AGCGCTTGAATATGTGTAGTTGATTTGGCAGAACCTGTTTTTTTTTTCGCCAGCATTGCAACCAACATCGACACCACTACCAGCATCACCAAGAGCACCACAGACCGCAAGCTCAAAGCTATTTTTAAAATAGCAACCTACTACTTCGTACACACGAATAGTGAGAACAAAATGTGTGTTAGGAGTTGGAGATGATCTGCCTTGTGCAACTGTTGATTAACATTACCATTTCTCTTGATACATAGAGTTGTATATTTTACGTTGTACGACGTCTGTTTTATGTTTGCGTTGTAATGTGCGTAGAAAAAACTTCAGAGTTTTTGATGTGTCATTGTTAAGAGTTTTTGATGTGTCATTACTTTGCATTTGTTATGATTGTTTCTACTGTTGCTGCTGCCACTGCTATTACTACCATTACTACAATTTGTACAACTGCTGTTGTTGATGATGTTACTACTGTCACTACTCCTATACTACTCTGCAGCTACTACTACTACTACTATTGTTGTCATTGCTACTACTGCTACTAAGTATTCTACTACGATCATTGCTACTACTGCCGCGTTCACTATTCTTATTATCATTATTATTATTACTATTATTATTACTGTTACTGCTGTTGCTCGTTCTATTTCTACAGTTACTATTACAATTATTGTAATACAACTTTTATTTCTACTACTACCACTACTACAATTATTTCTTCAAATATTGCTACTTCCACTACTACTACTGTACTTAATTTTCTAAAACTGCTGTTATTAATCATACTTGTACTACCACATCTATCAGCTACTACTGCCACAATTACAATCATTTCTTCAACTACTGTTACTTCCACTACAAGTACTTATACTTCTTTTTTTCAAAAACTGCTATCATTATTCATACTTGTACTACTACACCTATCAGTACTTTTATTAGTTCTGCTAGTACTTCTTTTTGTCCGTCTCTTTCCACAGAGGATTTATACGGAACACTGCAGATAGAGATGTGAAGATCTACATTTCACTATAATGTACTACGTTTTTCTAGAAACAAACTGGAGTTTGGAATTTGTTCAAGAGGGATTCTCTACACCTGGAAAACATCATATGCGCTCCATCCAAATCTGCCAGTAGTTATCGTAAAATGTTCCCAAGCCTGCACAAAACCCCGTGCGCTGGCAAGATCTTGAAAAAACCCAGACTGATACGAAAATAAACACAGAACCAATACGTTGGGTAGGACCTCAAGACCTTTCCAGCGCATAGGGCTTATGTGCAGGCTTGAGGCTTATGCTATGATCGTTTTGGATTTTATCCATCACATGTCTGATGTCAGTGTATGTGGGATGTGTTCTTAGAGTGGAGTCGCCATCTCGAGAAACTGAAAGTGAAACTGCTGATGCTATTTATTACTACTATTACTTCGAAACTGAAAAATGAAACTGCTGATGCCATTACTACTGTTACTGTGAAACTGAAAATGAAACTGATAATGCTATTACTACTATTACTTTGGAAATGAAAGTGAAACTGCTGCTGCTATTACAACTATTACTGCGAAACTGAAAGTGAAACTGCTGCTGCTATTACAGCTATTACTGCGAAACTGAAAGTGAAACTGCTGCTGCTATTACTACTATTACTGCGAAACTGAAAGTGAAACTGCTAATGCTATTACTACGATTACTGCTGGTGCTGCTGCTGCTATTATTACTATTACCGTCACTGCTATAGTTGCTACCATTACTGTTACTACTACTGCTGTTGATACTAATACTACTATACTACTGCCATTACTGTTCTATTGTCTGTTTTAAAAATAACGTGATGTATACTTTAAAGACAAAGATTGATATGTTGTCCTTTTGATCTTACTTATGTGTTTGCCATGCAGAGGTTTTTCGTCTCAGTTTGTTCTGTTGTTGTCGTTGTCGTTTTTGTCGTTGTCGTTGTTATTTTAAATCAACATTGTTGTTATGTAGTAGTCTTTAAACATGTTAGACGGATGATTGTGTCATAACTGTTTTAAGTGATCGTTGCTGGGAATGTGTATATTATAAACCATTTATGATGCGTTCATTTTCTGTACATTCATGTTATATCTTTTTGCAGAAAATTCATGTCTGCCAGGACCGCCATGGAAGTGTTGGCCATCATATCCATGTGTATTATGTTTCTTAAGATTTGCATTTGTACAGTGGTGTACATTGAAGTGACTGCTCTGTGCTCATGGTTGTTTAGTACTCAGGCCAGAACGGCAGTCCCCATCATCAAAATCCACTCCAAACCTACCTCCTCTCCGTCTAAGAAACCGATCATCGCCGTCAACAAAGAGTCTTCTAAGGGCAGGTGTGTTAAAGATCTCACGGCACTCGACGTATAGCCAGTCTAGTATCTGCTTCCTGACACCACCTACCCGCTGGAGATCTCGCTTCCCTTATCATTACTGAGTGTGGTTATCAGTTTGTTTGGTTGGTTGTTTGTTTCAGTTTTACTTTCGATTTAACACACTGGTTGCAGTTGAGTACAGGCTGTTTGTGAGCTTTGGAAACTTGACATATGCTTGTTGAAAATTAGAGATAGAGAAGTAATTGCAGTATTCGAAACACCCTCCTTGCCCCATTTTTTTTTTATCAGGTGTCTCTGTCTGTCTCTGTTTCTGTCTGTCTGTCTGTCTGTCTGTCTCTCTCTCTCTTCTCTCTCTCTTCTCTCTCTCTCTCTCTCTCTCTCTCTCTCTCTCTCTCTCTCTCTCTCTATCTCTCGCGCAGGTCTGTCGTGACCTATTTATTACTATTCTATATTATTGAAATGTTTTCAAATTTCACGTTCTCTCTCTCTATCAATCTGTCTGTCTGTCTGTCTGTCTATCTATCCATCTATATATCTATTTATCTATCTGTCTATCTATCTACTATCTATCTATCTTATCTATCTATCTATTTGTCTGTCTGTCTATCTATCTGTCCATGTGTCCATCTACCTATCTATCCATCTATCTGTTTATCTATCTATCTATCTATCTCGTCCATCCATCTGTGTATTTTTATATCTACATACTTATCAATAGGTCTCTCTTTCTCTCTCTCTCTCTCTCTCTCTCTCTCTCTCTACTCTCACACACACACACACACACACACACACACACAACAACTACAATTTTATATATATATATATATATTAATATATATATATTAGTATATATATATGTGTTATATATATATATCTTCCCTCTTTTCCTCTCGCCTTCTTACCTTTCTTTTTTTCTGTTACTTCATTAGATTGGCTTGTCTGTCTATCTGATCTTTATCTGATATACTTGCTTAAGCTCTTCTGCTCGTTTTATACTCTATTGGGACGCTATTTCTCGATTTCAACAACAACAGCAACAACAACAACCTTATCATATAGCTTTGTCAACTTTCCAGAGCTCACAATCAAGATTGTAATGGGGAGTGTGTGATTCTGAAGTTAACTCACTGTGTATATGTATTTTGTTTTTGAAGAGTCGCAGACGCTTTTGTTTGTTTGTTCATTCGTTTGTTTATTTGTTTGTGCGTTTGGTTTTTTGGTTTCGTTTTGTGTTTTGCTTGCTTCTCTTATTTTTTTTTTTTTTTTTTTTTTGTACAAGCAATGAGCACATGGAATACTAACCACGGGAGAGTTGAGAGATTTCCTTTGTTCGGTTTACTTTGTCCCCTTTGTTTTGGGAGGGTTGTCATCTCACCATAACTTTACAGCTGTTTGGGTAGACCATTACTGCAGTAGTCTTAGTTAACATTTACCTCGCCCTTTTCCCGCCCGATTAGTCCCTAGTTTTATTTAGTACACTCTTTCATTTAGTAGACTGCTGAAAATTCTGAATTGCTTAATATCACTCTGCCTTTTCTTTTTGTGTCCATAGGATTGACACGCACGCGTGCTCAGATGTGCACGCATATGCCTGTGAGCGAATGGGAAAGAGAAACAGAGAGGGGAGAGAGAGGGATAGAGAGAGAAAGAGGGAGAGAGAGGGGGAGGGAGAGAGAGGGAGGGAGAGAGAAAGAGAGAGAGAGCAAAGGAAAAAAAACGACAGTCTTCAAAGAGGCAAACACAAAAAGAAAATTTATGATGAAGATTAGGAAAAGGCAAGCAATAGGACCTTTTATGAGACAAGAGATATTAGAGCACCCGGTCACAACAGGAAAGCTGGAGGGAAAAAGAGCGCCAGGTAGGCCCAGGGAAATAACAGTGGACAGACTTACGCAGTGAATGAAGACAGACAGGATGGGAGATGTACTTGCAGCAACAAAGGATAGATTCATTTGGAGTTTCGTGATCGCCAACGCCATGCAGCAGGGCACATGATGATGATGATTCTCCGCCCGAAAGTTTGACATTCTTTGAAACAACAGTATCATTAACAACATAAGTTTGATCAAACAGCTCCATCAAAGAACATGTGCACACTCAACTCTTATTATGTGTTTACAATCACCTTATGATTGTCAGATAAACACAAAGTATTGTTTCTCGTCCGTATTATTCGATAATGAACGGAAGTGAGACGAAACATCTTCATCGAACAACAGTTTTGTTTCAGCAAAATGAAGTCCTTAGATTCAGTGTATGCTTAATACGACCAAATAGGCTGAACTCGAAACGAAAAGTATCCGGCGTTACTCCGTTTCCTTCAGTTGTGTTGCCATTACGCCAGTAAGGTCATCTCTCCCATTTGAATGGCGAAACAGAATGGAGGAACACATAATTCATTATGAGATATCTTTAAATACTTAACACGTTATCAATCACCACATATTCATTCTCTAAATCATATTCTTGACAATTTTTTTTCTGAAATCGAGACGTTTATGAAAAGCATGACTCATTTTGCTTGGAGTACATTTTAAAGTGATTTAAATGCAAATTTGCACAATTTGCTTGGAATAAATTTTCATATAATTGTAGTACATTTTCCTTGGAATTTGCTTTTGTATAATGTAACACCAAATCTACCCCATCTTACTTGGAATATATTTCCGCGTGATAGAAATGCAAAGGTATCTTATTCCAGACACCGTCTCTACAAGAGCTATCACCAGTATCAGAACCACACTCGAAAACTACCAGCAGCATTTCTACTACTAACAGAAACTACCAGGAAAGAGTTTGGCATGACGACTCACCAAAACCTTACACCTTATATTGCGATATAAGCGGTCTCGCGGATTCACCAGAAGAAGACAGGAAAAGAGAAGAAAGAAGACGATCTAAGAATGAAGAACCTTTACCTCCCTCCCTATTGGAAATAACTTCCACTTGCCGTCTCTCCATCTCCCAGCCTTACTCTTCTCATCGTCTGACATTGAGGGTGGGGAATCAATTCGCCTCGCTACACTAAATCTGATTGCTGCAAACACGGTCCTCCATTGCCCAGTAATTGAATGACTATGGGGACACAGAGAGAGAGAGAGAGAGGGATGGATGGAGATAGAGACAGAGAGAAGGAGGGATGGATGGAGATAGAGGGACGGAGGGAGGGAGAGAGAGAAAGAGAGGCAAGAGAGAGAATATATATATATATATATATATATATATATATTATGTGTGGTGGTGTTTGTGTGTGCGTACAGAGAGAGACAGAGAGAGAGGTGAGATACAGATAGGCGAGAGAAAGAGAGAGAGAGGAGAAAGAGAGGGAGACAGAAGGAGAAAGAGAGAGAGAAAGGGAGGGAAAGAGGGTGGGAGAGAAGGAGAGTTTAGAAAGAGAGAGGGGGTGGGGGCAGATGACAGGCGACGGCATCAGTATTAGAAAATCATGTCGCCTTGCTCGCACTTCGCTCTGTCACTTGTCTTTTCCTTCTGTCTCGCTCTCTTTCTGTTCTGGTTTCTCATCTGTCTTAGTGTTACAACGCAAAAGGACTGAAGGTCCTATCCACATGTCTGTTTATGTAAAAAATCTTCCTCCATCTGCGTTTCCTTGTCCTCTCTTTGCCCCCTCTCTCCCCATCTCTGTTTCTCTCCCTGTCCCTCTCTTTCTCTCTCTCTCTCTGCTCGCTCTGTCTCTGTCTGTCTGTCTCTCTCTCTCTCTCTCTCTCTCTCTCTCTCTCTCTCTCTCTCTCTCTCTCTCTCTCTCTCTCTAACGAAAGTTGGTATACAAGAATGTGAATCCTTATGTTTAACGATCTGAAAACGAGCCATGACGATTTAAGAATGGCTTGTGATACTAGCAGACACCCTGAGCCTGCACAAAACTGTATGTGCTGGAAAGGTCCTGAAATCGGGAAAAGGTGGGAGAGAGGGTAGGACGGAAGAGGAACCCATGAAGCACCAAGCTTACATCACCAGAATGCTAGAAACATTAAGATGGGCAGCGAACAGGTCAGTTTTCTATGGTTCAGGTTTGGATTGAACTCGAAATATCAGACCTTGAGTTCATAGCTGTACTGAAAGATCCAAGCAGCCTTTGAAATCCTTAACCTCTGTTATAAAAAGAAATGACAATTAGAGGTTGCATTTTTAAGAAGAGTAACTTCAGATGAAAGTTGTAAGAAAGGACAAGAACATCATGAAACACAAGATTAGGCTTTTAGGTCACCGGCATATTCAACCTTCTTGTATGCGTGTGAGACATGGACCCTCACAGCGGATTATTTAGAAAGAAGAATCCATACCATGAACATTAGATCGCATATCACCAATGAACGATGCGCCAAACCATCAAACAGCACTCTGGACCGTATGAAGACCTGCCGACATCAATTAAGAAAAGAATTGGCCATGTAACAAAAATCCAGTGGCCTTGCGAAACGAACCTTCCAGGATAAAACACTATGGACTGACAACATTGCAGAATGAACAGATACACTATTTGCAGATACCCAGGCTTCAGCACACGACCGACAAAACTGGACTGGATGAAACTGGTGAACAGTTGTTTTTTTTTTTTGTTTTTTTGTGTTGTTGTGGGGGTATGTGTGTGTGTGTGTATGTGAGTGGTGTGTGTGTGTGTGTGTATGTGTGTGTGTGTGTGTGTGTGAGTGAGTGGTTGTGTGTGTGTGTGTGTGTGTGTGTGTGTGTGTGTGTGGCACCCCAATGACTCTCTACAAAGTGAAGGGAAAAGAAGGAAGGAGAAAATGCAGGTGGTAGCCCTCGGCATCAAACAGAGAAAGGAAGCAAGGTTGTCTGTTTTGCAATGGTATGGATGAACAAGCAAATAAAACAGAATAAACTGTCTAGCTGTTACAACAACACCAGGGAAACGGAAATCTATGAGGCAAACATGGCTGGAATAAAATGAGAAAATATGAAAAAAGGTGGACAGGGTGAGGAGAAAGGTGTTGTTGTGTGTGTGTGTGTGTGTGTGTGTGTGTGTGTTGTGTGTGTGTGTTATTTCCTTTATGTCGACCTGAGTTTCTTTTCATACTTGTTGTTTTGTATGCGAATTGAATGATACGTAGAGTGAGTTTATAAAATTACGATAATAAAACGAATTGTTCAGTTTGCAATGAATGGCATCATTTTGTGCAGATACACACATACACATCCCTGTGCTTCTTTAAGCTTTGTTACTGAAGGCAATGAATTATGGTTGGCTTCTATTGTCAAAACAGTTTGAACCTGGTAGTGCTGTACGGATAGCCGCACTCCAAGTGTGTAGTTTAGTAGACACATAATACGTAGTTGTTCTACTGGATGCAACAATTTTCGAAGTTCAGAGTTTGGAGTTGTTCCAGACAGATTATTCGCACTCAGACAAATTCATATGCGCTCCACCCAAGCTGCCTGTAATTATCTGGAAGAGTCCTTGGGCCTGCGCAAAATCCTATGCTTTGCCTACGCCTTGAAATGCAGAGGACGGGATGGTAGAAATGAACCCAGGAGACACTCGGCTGACACCACAAGAACGATTAGGGCATTTCGATGTGGCAGCTAAAGGGTTCTTGATATCACTGTGAGTCCAGGCTTTGTGCCCTGGAAACATCAATCCGTAATCTTTAGGGACTGAAGGATTTCAGCCATCATCGCTGGGTGCAAGAAGAAAGACTGCTTTCTCTGTCTCCTGTTTCTTCATCTTCTGTTGTTCTTTGTTTCTTTTTCTTTGTTACTTCGATTTTGTGTTTCTATCTTTGTTTCTTTCTTTCTTTCTTTCCTTCTTTATTTCTTTTTCTTTATTTGTTTATTTCTTTTTTATTTCGTTATTTCTTTTCTCTTCTTTTTCTTCTTCTTTTTCTTCCTCGTTGTCTTCTTATACTTTTTCTTCTTCATTTCCTTCCTTTTTCTTCTTCTATTTAGTTAGTTAGTTAGTTAGTCATTCGTTTATTTATTTAGTTATCTATGTATTTGTTTACTTACTTACTTATGTATCTATTTACTCATGTATCTATTTATACACGCACCATGTTTGATTTGAAGGCATACGTGGAAAAAACAAACAAACATGAACTTGCTGAAGTAAGCGTGTCTTCTGTCACCGTTTGATTCTGTCTGTCTGTTTGACTGTTTGTCCTTCTGCTATCTCTCTCTCACTCTCTCACTCTCTCGCTCTCTCTCTCTCTCTCTCTCTCTCTCTCTCTCTCTCTCTCTCTTTTCCTCTGTCTGTCTGTCTGTCTGTCTCGGTCTCCGTGTGTGTCTGTTTCTCTGTCTCTATCTCTCTGATTGCATCTCTCTGTGTGTCTCTCTGTCTCTCCCTCTTTCTGTCTATGTGTGTTTGGCTCTCTGATTTGTTGTTTGTTTGTTTGTCTGTCTGTCTGTCTTGCTATTTATCTGTCTTCTGTCTTGCTATTTCTCTCTCTCTCTCTCTCTCTCTCTCTCTCTCTCTCTCTCTCTCTCTCTCTCTCTAGCTGTCTCTCTCTCTCTCTCTAGCTCTTTCTCTCTCTTTCACACAGACACACGCAAACATACACGCACGCACACACATACACACATGCGCGAGCGCGACCCAGCCCCCCACCCCATCCCCCAACCCGCTGCTTCCCATCCCACCACAGAGATACCTTCTATTAAACGAGTTGATGACTGACATGGCATCAGTTGATCCTTATTAGAAAGAGAACCCGATCTTTTCTGCTGTGGCGTAATTCACTTCTTATGGCCAGCACAAAGCCATTACCCTTATTTACACCCCCTGACGTAATCAGCTTTTGTAGCGCAAATTATGTGTGGTGTGCCTTGTATTTCACTGTATTTATGTGTATTTGATGTGTGTGATATGCCCTGGCCTCCTTCAGATTTCATGTATGTCTTTGGCCTGGCATAGTGTGACTTCTGTTTGTTTTGTTTTGTAGTGTGTGTTGGGGAGTTAGTGTGTTTCTGACCTATTTTCTTTTTTTTTTCTTCTTTAAATCCCTTTTCGGTTCTTGTTTATAGTTAGGTTTTCTTTTTTTTTTTTTTTCAATCACGTGTAGAATTCTGATATTCTGTGCAATTGCACTGAGGTTGTATTTTATGACATATAGAATGATGTTGATTATTTGTCTGTTTGTCTTTCTGCTTCTGTCTGTCTGCCTGGCTAAATGTCTGTCCGAGTGTGTTTTCCTTTTTTTTCTCTACTTCTTCTTTGCTTCGTCTGTCTTAAGAATCTTCTTTTACTCTCTCTCTCTCTCTCTCTCTCTCTCTCTCTCTCTCTCTCTCTCTCTCAATCTGTCTGTCTGTCTGTCTCCCTCTGTCTCTGTTTGTCTGTCTCTCTCTCTCTCTCTCTTCTCTTCTCTCTAAGCGTGTATGTGTGTGTGTGTGTGTGTTCGCGTTTTCGTTCGTTTATGTGTGTGCACGCATCTGCATTATGTCAGCAGGTTCAGCAGAAAAATTAATCGGAAATGAAATAGTGAGACAGTATTGTTCAGCGCACTGTAAAGAATAATATTTATAGTGGTGATGCTGATGATGTAAATAATTAAGATGATGATGATAACAACAGTAATTAGAATAAGTATGATGATGATGATGATTACGACGACGGCGATGATGATGATGGTGGATGATGATGATGGTGGTGGATGATGATGAGGACGACGACGACGATGATGAAAAATACGATGATGATAAGGAATACGGTGATGATGATTAGGATGAGGATGATGATGATAATGAATACGATGTTGAAGATGATAATAATGATGATGACAGAACGCTTAGCACACCATTCGCAGTATTTTCTTATTGTCAGCAAAGCCATATGCCATATTGAGAAGAAAGGTGGATGACTGGTTCAGATGTTCGCCTACACATAACTCAACACGATGTTCCAGGGTTCGTTTCCCGCTAAGGCTTCGAATTTTCTCCTCAGTTTGACCAGAAAAATCGAACTGAATATCTGGTCTTTCGGAAGGGGACAAAAAAACGAGTCAAATCCGTGTGCCTTTTGGTCTGCGCACGTTAAAAGATCCTAAGGCATTTGAAAATCGTGAAGAGCAGGATGTTTGTTCGGCTGCTCTGACATAAAGATATTGGGAAAATAGGTTTATTTCCTAGGCTCTTCCCTTCTTGTCTTTCTAAAGTCCTGGGCAAAAATGAGAAACAGCAGGACAAAATGAGTGAAAGAGAAAGTAACAGATGGAAAGGAGACGAGAAAAGAAAAAGATAGAATATGTTGGAACAGTGTGTGTGTGTGTGTGTGTGTGTGTGTGTGTGTGTGTGTGTGTGTGTGTGTGTGCACTCGTGCGTGTGTACTTGTATGTTTGTGTGTGTTTTTTAGAGAGGGAGACAGAGAGAGAGATGATGACAACTTGGGTCAAAGGTCACTCGCCTAACAGGCTTGAGCGTACCCTACTTCAGCATCTTGTGTGAGAGAGAGAGAGAAAGAGACAGAGGGAGGATGACAGCTTAGGTTAGGGTAACACGCCCCCCCCCCCCCCCCCTGTCTTCCTTCTCCCAGTTTGTATGTGCTTTGTGCTCTGGAGATTTGGTCCTTGCTGGATGATTGCTTTCGTGAATAATGAGAGTGCGCACCTTGGTTTGATTCTTGAACCAAGATTTAGCGCCTTACAAAAGTTACTATATTATTATTGTTATCATTATTATTATTGTTATCATTACTGTTTATTATTGTTGTTGTTGTTATGTGCAGTCAATATAACAAGACGCGCAAAATTTCGGCCAACTGTCCTTTGTCAACGTATATATTGAAAAAACAACAGAGAATAAATGCATAACTCTTTAACATACATATACGCTTCACGAAGACCAGCTGGCCGAAATTTTGCGTCTGTTTTGTATTGTTCAAACACTAGTTTTGTGTTTTCTGATTCGTATTTGCTGGAACGTTGGCAGTCACTTTGATTCAAAACGGTATGGAATAGTCTCATTACCGTTATCACGTTTCTTCATTCAGTTTCCCACCATCTGCAGCGTTGTGACCGTGAGCAATTACGTGAAATGTTCCTAATTATGTTCCAGGTAACACAACGTTACTTCTGCTGAACGAATAGACTGGGTTTTGTTATTGTTATGTTTCTTATTTGACTAGTCTGCTTCGTTCATGTTTATGTGTATTTTGAAATGATCTGTTTGCATGTTTCTTTATTTACATTTGTTTTTTGTTTGTTTGTTTATTTGTTTTTTGTTTGTTGTTTCTTCGCTTTTTGTTTTTTGTTTTTTTGATTGTTTTTATGAATGCTTGTTTGTTTGCATGTTTGTTTCATTTCTGTCCCGTTGAATGAAGGGAAATTGAGGGTACGAATAAAGCTGATCCCCATCTACATGGAAATTAAAAGAATCAGGAACTGAATTAGAGCTCTATGGAACAGACGCTGTACATACCTCCCAAAAACATCGCGAGACAAGCACTGAAGTGGAACTCCTGAGGAAAAAGGAAAATAAAGGGACCAGAGTATACACAGAAAAGATACAGAGGATGAGATGGAGGCATTTGGATGGACGTGGACCCAGTTCCAGAGGATAATCCAGAACCGATCAACTGTAGGAGTAATGCCGTGACCTCCTGTTCCCGAATGAGCCTTCCGGAATAAGTCTTGTAGAAATTATTAAATTTGATCTTAATTTTTCATTCTGTCTTTATTCTGCATGTAACTTTGAAGCAAACTGGAGTCAAAGCGGGTGCCCACATTTCATACATTACCTACTGTGCTGACGTTGAGCACGTCCTTGATCTTTGTGGTTTTCAGCTTTAAATATTCGGTACATGATCTTGACTTTCCTTTAACTTCAGTGTCTAACTTGTCAGTCGTGAGATAAAAACACGCTAGATCAGTTGGAGACAGGTGCGCTGCCCACAGCCGAAGATAGGACCAGCTGAAATCGTTATATTGATTTGAACGAGGATACTCACCATGTTTTATTGTCTTTCTTTGTTTGTTTGTTTTTGTTTTTAAGTTCATATTATTTCGTGACCTTGACATACATTCCTCTTTTAGTCTTGACGATTTAGCTGGAAATTATAGTTTCAGTACCTGTACGTATTGGGTGGTACTCACTTTATTGATGACCTTGGCCCATTTCTGACTTCTACCTACTCTTTCATAACCTTGACATATTTCTTTGACATCGACCTACTTGTCTTTCCTGTGATGCAGACACACATTCTGAAGAAGGAGGATGATAACAAAGCAAGGATTCGTGCTATTGGCTGAAAAAGTTATTTTTGTGACCATTGACTTATTTTACCTCTGCTCTTAACCAACTTTGTTTTGTCCCTTGCAGCTATGTGGCAACAACCTACAGATGTCATAATTTTGACCTAATTTTCTTTTGGCCTTGACCGAGTGGTTGTATTTTGTTTGTTTTTTGCTTTTTTTGTTGTTGTTGCTGTTGCTGTTTTTCTTTTCTCAATTTTTGAAGATACTTTAGCGAATTGGTGTTCGATAGCTTGCATTATGATATTGACTTAATTGCTTCTGACTTGAGCAGTTTCAGGTTTTCAATCCTTACAGCTGCCTGTGAGACTATAAAGATGAGCTGAACGAGGTAGATCCTAATACCGTGCCCAAAGGATAAGCACAATGGCTGTGACGTTTGTTGTTATGACCTTGAGGCAGTTTCTTTTTGACCTTGACCGACTTCTTTTACTTAAATCCCTCAGCTGCTGATGAAAAAAACTGAGAAAGGTAGAACTAGACTACCAGCAGTGACCTTCATCGTGACTGACCTAATTTCATTGTGACCTTGACCTATTTTTTGATAAATCCTCACAGCCGCCTGTGTGATGATGAAGACGAGCTGAGCGAGGTGGAGCCTGATGCCGTGCCCACGGAGGTGCGGGACTGGTTGGCCATCACCTTCACCCGCTCCATGTCTGGCCATAAGAAACGTGGTGAGGACAAACCGCGATTCCGCACTGTGGCCCACGCTATCCGAGCTGGCATCATGGTGGACAAGTGAGTGATGGTCATGGAGATGATTGGAATCCCTTACATAGCTCACTCCTTAAGAACACAGACACTGCCAGACTCTGATAGCCAAATTTTGCTTTCTAATGTTATCTATGATTATTATTCAGCGTCTCAGTAAAGGGCAGCTTTTTATTGTCCATCCTAGAAAGTCTTAGTCAGCGACTGGTATATGTCCCATTGGAGTTTGAATAGACCAGATATCTCACACTCTCTCTCCTTCTTTGTCTCCCTCTCTCTCCCTCTCTCTCTCTCCCTCTCTCTCTCCCTCTCTCTCTCTCCCCTCTCTCTCTCCGTCTCTCTCTCCCTCTCTCTCTCTCTCACACACACACATACACAACACACACAATACACAAACACACACTCACACTCAGACGAACAAATACACACTGACGCAGAAACACACACACTCACACACACACGCGCGCGCGCACTTATACAG
Organism: Monoplex corrugatus; assembly: GCA_030674185.1. Lineage (NCBI taxonomy): Eukaryota > Metazoa > Mollusca > Gastropoda > Littorinimorpha > Ranellidae > Monoplex > Monoplex corrugatus. Next base: position 46,295,068 of record CM060305.1, read on the forward strand.
TCTCTTATCCCTTTTCCGTTTTCAAAATTAGGTAGAAAGATGCCGTTTGATTTTTATCCTGTTTCACTTGTGCCTTCTTATACTGTTACTAGCTTTACATTATCATGTCGCTGAACTTAATGAAGTCAAAACAACAACATCAACAACAAGATAGACAACACGTGTATAACATGATCCTTGGTCCACTTTGTCTGCAGGATGTATCGACGGATGTCCAGTTCTGCAGGTCTTCATGTCCCACCTATGGTCTTGGTGTTGTTCAAGGTGAGTCAAGGTCACAGCTAAAGACTTGCCTGTTCACCCAGACCTTCTGTTGTTGATATCATAGTTGTTCATCTAGCAGTATGCATTTCACTCCTCACTACCGTTCATCTGGCATAGCGTATCATTTATGTACGTGTTTAGATAACGTGTATGACTATAGAGTATACGTTTATGACGAGAGATAAAATTATGTGTATATATAATTAGACATTGCTAAAGTATAGTCATTTGTGCATGTTTATTGATGTGTGTTTGTGTGTGCGCGCGCGTGTGTGTATGAGAGAAAGAGACAGAGACAGAGAGAGGGGTTATTAGTGCTTCTGTCGCACTCTGTGTCTTTTGAAATGCGCAGTGAGTCCATATGAGTTTAGAGAAAGAAGGAGAGGGGATGACAAATATCTCAAGACCGCGCCAATCCCAGTATGCATGAACTACTTTCTGCTGCACTTTAGAGACAGTGAAGGAGGATCCTGTCTGCTACTGGGTCGCGTAAGTCCCCTCAACGATCACACTGATGGTGGGATTAGAAGACGAAAGAAGACCACTTGTATGGAGTGATGCCCCTCATATTACATGGAGTGCTCTCCCTCTACGAAAGTGGTTCCTAGCTCGAGTCATTCTATTCAAAGGGCCAAGGTCAGAGGCACCAGACCTACAGACGCCTTCTAAAAAAGAACCCATGGTACCATGCAATCTAACGTAAATGTCTACAAGGTCATATACATCTGACAGAAATGGCGCTCACCCACTGAGTTTCCTTCGAGGCCTTGCGGTTGAACATAATCAAGCAGAGCAAAGGTAGACTATGCTGTCTGACTACAATTCCTCTGACCATCTAACACCATGGAGGATGACAAGGATTGGGACAAGAACGGCCTGATTAGTTGCCACTCATTTAGACGGCGAATAAAAGAAAAAGACTGTTATCATAAACATAGACATATCTGTCTGTTTCTTTATAAGAAGACTGTTATCACAGATATGGATATAGGTCTCTGTTCCTATAGAAGGAGAAGAAGAAGAATACTGTCATAATAGACATGGATGTATGTCTCTGTTTCTATAGGAGAAGGAGACTGTTTTTACAGACATGGATTTAGGTCTCTGTTTCTATAGGAGAAGAAGACTGTTTTTACAGACATGGATATAGGGCTCTGTTTCTATAGGAGAAGGAGACTGTTTTTACAGACATGGATTTAGGTCTCTGTTTCTATAGGAGAAGGAGACTGTTTTTACAGACATGGATTTAGGTCTCTGTTTCTGTAGGAGAAGAAGACTGTTTTTACAGACATGGATATATCTCTGTTTCTATAGGAGAAGAAGATTGTTTTTACAGACATGGATATAGGTCTCTGTTTCTATAGGAGAAGAAGACTGTTTTTACAGACATGGATATAGGTCTCTGTTTCTATAGAAGAAGGAGACTGTTTTTACAGACATGGATTTAGGTCTCTGTTTCTGTAGGAGAAGGAGACTGTTTTTACAGACATGGATATAGCTCTCTGTTTCTATAGGAGAAGGAGAATGTTTTTACAGACATGGATATAGGTCTCTGTTTCTATAGGAGAAGGAGACTGTTTTTACAGACATGGATATAGCTCTCTGTTTCTATAGGAGAAGGAGACTGTTTTTACAGACATGGATATAGCTCTCTGTTTCTATAGGAGAAGAAGACTGTTTTTACAGACATGGATATAGCTCTCTGTTTCTATAGGAGAAGAAGATTGTTTTTACAGACATGGATATAGGTCTCTGTTTCTATAGGAGAAGAAGGAGACTGTTTTTACAGACATGGATATAGCTCTCTGTTTCTATAGGAGAAGGAGACTGTTATCACAGACATGGATATAGCTCTCTGTTTCTATAGGAGAAGAAGATTGTTTTTACAGACATGGATATAGGTCTCTGTTTCTATAGGAGAAGAAGGAGACTGTTTTTACAGACATGGATATAGCTCTCTGTTTCTATAGGAGAAGAAGATTGTTTTTACAGACATGGATATAGGTCTCTGTTTCTATAGGAGAAGAAGGAGACTGTTTTTACAAACACGGATTAGGTCTCTGTTTCTGTAGGAGAAGGAGACTGTTATCACAGACATGGATATAGCTCTCTATTCCTATAGAAGAAGAAGAAGACTGTTATCACAGACATGGATATAGCTCTCTATTCCTATAGAAGAAGAAGAAGACTGTTATCACAGACATGGATATAGCTCTCTATTCCTATAGAAGAAGAAGAAGACTGTTATCACAGACATGGATATAGCTCTCTATTCCTATAATAGAAGAAGAAGACTGTTATCACAGACATGGATATAGCTCACTATTCCTATAATAGAAGAAGAAGACTGTTATCACAGACATGGATATAGCTCTCTATTCCTATAATAGAAGAAGAAGAGTCTGTTTCGGTGTGCATTAAAATGGTGTTACATTGTTAGACACTACAGGCAGTACAGGTAATATGTGCAAAAGATGTATTGTAACGACAAGTCATATCGGTGCAGATAAAATGTACAAAAGATATGATATAGAGACAAGTCATATCAGTTCTGATGACATGTGCGAAGGATATAGTATAAAGACAAGTCATATGCCTGCGAACAAATACATACAAATTATTATCACTTTCAGGACTTAAAAGCATCTCGTCTGTGTAGATTTTATTTTGTCCATGTTAAGATCAAGAAAGTATTATATATAGAATATAACATTGCGTTGCACTCATGTACTCACTCAGTTAGACACAGAAACACACACACACGCGCACTCATGCACGCTCGTGCATACACGCGCACACGCATGCTTACACACACGTATGCATGTATGTATGCATGTCACTATGCATGTATGTATGTATATATGCATATTCATGAAGGTCTTGCTTTGAGTAAACATGCAAGAAAATCATTTACAAAAAGAATATTTATCAACAAACAAGCAAACGCACAAGAACGTACCAATGCTAATGGTGTGCTCTTACTGACCAGCACCTGGACGACTGGTCCTTCAACGTCTTCAAGGTCAATGAGGTGTCCGACAACCACGCCCTGAGGTACGTGGGCTATGAGATCCTGCAGAAGTATGACCTGATCACCAAGTTCAAGATCAGCATGCAGGTTAGTGGAAATCTGAGTTAATGTACAGACCCAGACACGCACAAATGCAGAAACATAGACACGTGCCCGTGCACATACGCAAGAACGTACGCATGCACGCGCGCGCGCACACACACACACACGCACACACAGGTACCCAATCACACACATACACATACATATACGTACACACGTAAAGTCATACACATGTACTCCACACACTTACACACACACACACGCACACCAACACACACACACACACACACACACACACACACGCCCCAACACGCACACAACACACACACACCACACACACAACACGCACACACACACACACACACACACAAACACACACACACACACAAACACACACACACACACACACATAGACATATGTGAATAGACATTAAACCAATGACCACCACACACACACATACACACACACGCATACACGCAAATACACACTCACACACACACACACACACACACACACTCACATGCACACATACACACACACACACACACACACACACACACACACACACACACACACACACACACACATATATATATATATATATATATGTTCACACACTTGTTTTTTCATCGTTTTCTTTGTGTCGTTATCTCTTTTGTTGGTTACGTTTTTATACAAATCTAATTAAATTGACAAAATTCTCGGTAAGATGCGAAGTGGATGGAATTTAGAGCTTGGATTTTATTCCAGAGAAATTCATCGCACTGGGACAATTTTACATGCGTTCAAATCAGTCTGCCATGTAGTACCTGGCAGACCCTTCGAGCCTGCACAAACCCTTGTGCACTGACAAGGTCTTGAAACAGAAAGGGGAAACCTTGCTAATAACTGGATAGGGTTTTGCCTGCAACTGTCAGTGCAGCGCATATGGAATTGCCCGAGTGCGATGACACCCTCGTGAGCAATTTAAAAAAAAAAATCCAAACAGCATCATGGATTTGCGTGTGGGTGTGGGTGCGAGGTTGAAGTGAGTCATTATCGTGAACGTGAAAATACAACCAAAGATCATCGTTGAAAACTACTGTGTGTATTCCCCCCGTAGGGATGCCTGGGGCGCTTTCGGTGTAAGTAGTATCCCCACCTTCTGGACATTCTGTACTAGAAATGCCCTCTTTTCTGTCACTCTCTTTGTTTCTTCCTTGCTCCTTTGCTTTCTGTCATTTCTTCCTGTCATTTGCAGCCTTGCTGGTCCATTCACCTGTATGTATTCTGTAGAGTCTTACATACTTTCTCTTAGGACTGATAATTGAGGTAAGTACATGTGTGCTAAGTCCATGTTTGGCTCCGGGGAAATGAGATATGCAGAAACAAGTTTAGGTAATTTAGGCCCGTTTTATATATGTTTTATGTCGTGTCCTAAGGTATGTTTAAATTTGCATTCAGGTATGGGATAAATTGGACGGCCGGAGTAGTCAACGCCAGGGACATCTCCTTAGATTATGTGTGTTGACGCATTGATATGTGTACTTAATTTTCTGTTCCTTTTTTTTTTCAATGTTGAAATATTGTGTGTGTGTTTGAAATGGTTTTAGCCCTGATGTGGCTCTACGCAGTCGGCTGGGCTTTAAGCAACACTAACAATAAGAATAAGAATATCCTGTGTATCTCACAGACTCTGGACGCCTTCCTGACCGTGATGGAGGTGGGTTACAGCAAACACCGTAACCCTTACCACAATCTGCTGCATGGGGCTGACGTTGCTCAGACTGTTCACTATGTGCTCACTAACAGTCGTTTGGCGGTGAGTCTCTCTGTCTCTCTGTCTCTGTCTCTTCTCTCTCTCTCTCTCTCTCTCTCTCTCTCCTCTCTCTCTCCCCATCCCTCTCTCTCTCTCTAAGTCTTCCCTCCCCCTCTCTGTCTGTCTCTCTCTCTCTCTCTCTCTCTCTCTCTCTCTCTCTCTCTCTCTCTCTCTTTCTCTCTCTTTTTGTGTGTAGACGGTTAGTGAAGATGTATATGCTTTTGGTGTGTATGCATGTGTGTAGTGGTGTGTGTGTGTGTGTGTGTGTGTGTGTGTGTGGTGTGTAGATGATTGCTGTAGGTGTGTGTGTGTGTGTGTGTGTGTGTGTGTGTATGCATGTGTGTAGTATAGTGTGTGTGTGTAGTGTGTGTGTGTGTGTGTGTGTGTGTAGATGATTGCTGTAGGTTGTGGTGTGTGTGTGTGTGTGTGTGTGTGTGTGTGTGTGTGTGTGTGTGTGTGAAATCGCATTTTTTAAACTATACGTTGGTTACTGGAAAAAGTATTGACGTTTATATTTATGTGTATGTACGCGCGTGTATGTGTGTGCTGTTGTGTGTTTGTGTGTGTAATGTGTGTGCGTGCGTGCGTGCGTGCGTGTATGTGTGTGTGTGGTGTGTGTGTGTTACAGCACTGGCTGACAGATCTGGATATATTTGCCATCCTGATTGCGGCCTTGATTCACGACTACGAACACACAGGCACCTCCAACAACTTCCACATCAACTCCATGTTAGTGTCGCTTATTGGTTGATTGATTGATGGATGGATTGAGCGTTTGATTGGTGGATTGATTGAAGGATTGGTTGGTTGGTTGGTTGAGTGATTGATTTTTGATTGATTGACTGATTGGTTGTTTGATTGATTGGTTGATTAATTGGTCGGTTGATTGATTGATTTGAATGAGATATTACATAGGTACCAACCTCAAGTGATATGACCGACGGGGATAATCATCCCAAGGAAGTAGGGAAAGGAGGATTTATCTAATCTGACACCATCAGGACAATAATAATAATAATAATAATGTTTATTTGTATAGCGCATATTCCATATAAAAACATGCTCACCAGCGCTTTACATTTCGCAAGAAAGGCAAAAAGTGATAAAAAAATGTTCACAATTACATACACAATAAGATAACAAAACATTAAAGCTATACAAGTAAGAAGACACATAAGAAACCACAGAATATTAAAATTTAAACACTGACTTATGTAATGAAGAAAGATTTTTCATATGAATAAAGAGGCATACTGTGTTTATATATTGCTGCGTGTGTGTGCTTGCGTACGTGTGTGTGTACATGTGTGTGTGCGTTGCTGTGCGCATGTGATTGTAAGAAGTGTGTGTGTGTTGTGTGTGTGTGTGTGTGTGTGTGTGTGTGGTGTGTAGAGAGAGAGAGAGAGAGAGAGAGAGTGTGTGTGTGTGTGCGTGTGCTATGTTTGCATGCGTGTGTGTGTGTGTATGCATGCAATAGTTGTACATAAAATTATAATCAATATTTTGAATGAAGATAAAAACAGAAAAATTCTAATCCATATACAGGAAAAACATTACAACTTCAGTATTACAGCATTAATACCTTGACAATCAAAATTCCTCACAAATTATGAACTATTCGCATATCATACATCACAATTTACATACAAACAAAGATTTGAAAAAGTTTCTTAAAGTATTTCAGTCTCTTTCCCACTCAATTTCTCCCCTATCCCTTCCTCAGCTGTACACATACAGTGATACACACACATGCTCACTCAAGCACACACACACACACACACACACACACACACACACACACACACACACACACACACACACACACACACACACACACACACACACACACACATACACACACACGCACGCACACACACAGCTTGCTCTATTGGCCCTTATACAAAATACTGTTATACAGGCAGGAGAGATTAGTCTGATGGCAGACTTGCAAACTAAGGCTCTTCAGTTAGATGAGTTTGAAAGAGGTGGGTTTTCAGGTGTCGTTTGAAGGTTGAGAAACACTTAGTTTTTCTGAGAGACAGTGGTAGAGAGTTCCATACATTTGGGCCAAAGACAGAGAAAGATTTTTTTCCAAAGGTGTCTAGAGAGAAGCGAGGAACAGTCAACAGTGAGGTGTCAGAAGAGCGGAGCGTTCGAGAAGGTTTGTAACCCTGCAGGAGGTTGGCAAGATAGGATGACATGTTCTCGTGATAGATACACTGAAAGCAGAGACAGGCAACTTTATATTGAATCCTAGCCTTTACCGGGAGCCAATGAAGTGTTCTAAGCAGAGATTTTGCACTCTCACGCCTGGGCTTGCGAGAACAAGGCGACATTGATATTAAGATGGGACAGTAGTAAGGAATGTTTTAACCCTTTCAGTTCCTACCCTATCCACCGACCGAAAAAAATTCAAAAACTTAACTCTTTGACTCCCTCACTCTATCCACCAGCTGCCAGCGGGAAGCTGATGGACATGGTGACGGAGTCAAAGGGTTAAGTATTTACCTTGCTAGCATGGTTGACAGTGCAGGATGCTGAAGGACAAGTGCGGGAGTCAAAGGGTTAAGTATTTACCTTGCTAGCATGGTTGACAGTGCAGGATGCTGAAGGACAAGTGCGGGAGTCAAAGGGTTAATTATTTACCTTGCTAGCATGGTTGACAATGCAGGATGCTGGAGGACAACTGCGGGAGTCAAAGGGTTAAGTATTTACCTTGCTAGCATGGTTGACTATGCAGGTTGCTGGAGGACAAGTGCGGGAGTCAAAAAGTTAAGGTATCGCACCCCGGGATTGGAACCCATAACCAACTGAGCTACTCAGGCCCGCGTATCGCCTACTGGGACTGTCGAGGGGAGAAAACGAACCAATGAAACAGTTATCTACTACCACCAAAATAATGGAACATTCAGATAGGCAGCGAAACGATCGGGGTTTTATGTCACAAGCCGGGGTTGACCTCTAGACATCAAATCTACATTCTACGGTCATATCAAGGGAGAAGAGTGGCAGAATAGTTCAGACGTTCCCCTACCAGTAACTAAACTCGAGATTGCAGGGTTTGTTCTCCGTTGGGAGTCGTGACTTTTTCGCCTCAGTTTGACCGGAAAATCAAATTGAAGTCTAGTAATTCGGAAGGGGACGAAGAACGAGTCGGATGCGTATGCCATCTGTCTACGCACGAAGATCCCACGGCAGTTGAAAATCGTGAAGAGCAGGGCAATCACTCGGCTGCCCTGATATAAAACTTTCGAGAGATAGGTTCATTTTCCAGGTCCCTCCATTTGAAGGCCAGTTACACTTCTTGCCTTTCTGAAGTCTGAGTTTTAAAAAAAAAATGGGTGGCACTGCACTACGGCGACGCGATCTAAGCGGGAATAGCAGCCCGAGTTTCACATGGTAAATCCATTGTGACCAAACAACAACAACAACAACAACAACAACAAAATGAATATGACAATAACTATGAAAATGACCCCAGAGAAAGATACTTCCAGCTTCGCATCGGAATGACCATCTCCAACCAAGGCGGTCACAGGTGGCGGATAACGAATCTTCAGATGTAGATGGATGTTAGCTGCGAATTACGCTAAGCTTGTCCGGATGATACAGCAGGACCAGCTGGTGATGGTATGTGTCAGGACGGGGTGGCCCATGGCATGGAAGGAAGGAAGGAATATTTTAGCCTATTTAATGTCTGTTCACAATAGTGATTTTATATACGCACACACACACACACACACACACACGCACGCACGCACGCACGCACGCACGCACGCACACACACACACACACACACACACATACACAAAGAAAAAAAGGAAATGGACAAAAAAAATGCTGGGGGATGGGGAGGGGTAGTGGAAGTTTGAATGTAAGAAGGGGAACAATTACAATTGATGATTCGGAACAATGAATTAACAGTGTCAAACAATAACATACAACAGTTAATTAACTCTTCATAACAATCTGCCAACAGGGGATCTGAGAATCAGCTGGACTACCGAAATAATATCATTATTTTTGTTGTAAAGGATATCTCTAGAGTCAGTACATGAAAATCGGCATGGTCACACATGGAAAACACTCTATTTGTCCTTTGAGGGAGCCATCAAAGACGACGACGACGATGACGATGATATTGTGATGATGGTGTTATTGTGGTGGTTGTGATGGTACTTGGTTGTGTTTTTGGTGGTGTTAAAGAAATGCATTTTGGTGATGGTGATGACGATGAAGGGCTTTGAGTAATGATAACGATGATGATGATGATGGTTGTGCCATGTTCCCTAACACAGGTCAGACCTGGCCGTGCTGTACAATGATCAGGCAGTGTTGGAGAATCACCATGCGAGCGCCGCCTTCCGCGTATTGAGACAGGAAGAGACCAACATTCTCGCCAACCTCAGCAAGGAAGAATTCAGGTCAGTTCTCACTTAATTCAAGGGTTGACAGTAAGGTGATTTAGGCCAGGCTGGAAGCATCCATTGTGATTCTGCGGGAGTATTATAAATAACGACATACATGTACATATCACTGAAGTGAAACCTGAATTCGATTTCAATGACATGTTTAGACAATTGTCTGTTGAAGTCATGAGTTGGCTAAAATGACAAGACAGATTGATACCAAGGTAGACAATCGTACATTAAAATCATGGGTCAGCTGGAATGAGAATGACAGAATGATACCAGGGTAGACAGTCGTTCGTTAAAGTCATCAGTTAACTAAAATGACAATGACAGAGTGATACCGGGGTAGACAAGTGTACGTTGAAGTCATGAGTTAGCAAAAAACAAAAAATCAACAAATAAAAAAACTGACGAATGATACCAAGCTGGACAATCTTATGTTGGAGTCATGAGTTACCTAGAAGGACAATAACAGATTGATACTAAGATAGACAATTGTACGTTGGAGTCATGAGTTAGCTAAAAGAACAATAACAGATTGATCCCAAGGTAGACAATTGTACGTTGGAGTCATGAGTTAGCTAGAAGGACAATAACATATTGATACCAAGGTAGACAATTGTACGTTGGAGTCATGAGTTAGCTAGAAGGACAATAACATATTGATACCAAGGTAGACAATTGTACGTTGGAGTCATGAGTTAGCTTGAACCTCAAGATTTTGCCCGCGAGTACGGTTTACAGGCTACGGGAATACAATGTGATCATTTTAGGACATTTGTCCATAACATGACATTAATTGTCGTGCTTGTATGTATGAAACTATTTTGAGCGTATAGGCGCTGTCTTGAGAAGGCTGAAACTCAGCACAAGGGTCAAAGAGAGAGAGAGAGAGAGATTAGTAGAAGTAATAGTTGTAGTACTAGTGTTGTTATTGCTAATATTATTATGATAATGAAGAATATAATAATGACATAAAAGCTGATCATAATCACGATGATAATGATAATGATAGGGAGGAGAAGAAGAAGAAGAAGAAGAAAAAGAAACAAAAAAGAAGAAGAAGACGAAGAAGAAGAAGAAAAGTAAGATCAAGAAGAACAAGAACACAAACAACAAGGAGACGTCGAAAAGTCGACGGTGTTAATAGTGGTGATGACGATGGTGGTGGTTGTGGTGGTGATGATGATGATGATGATGATGGCGATGATGATGATGGTGATGATGATTACAATGATGATGATGGCGATGATGATGACAGTAAACTTTTATTGTACAGGGAATTTCGTTCATTGGTGATTGGCATGGTGCTGGCCACAGACATGACGTTTCACTCCCAGCAGATCAAGAACATGAAGCATCTGCTCAACATGCCCGAAAAGTAAGTCACGCATACACTCAGTCTGGTAAATCAAATAATTTTATTAACCTTTTGACTTCCTTCCTCTGCCTTCTCAGCCATGATAGCAAAGCAGAAATTTAACTCTTTGATTTCTTCACCCAATCCATTAGCTTCCTGCCTTATCAGGCATAATACCCAAACAAACGAACAAACAAAACATTCTTTTGCTCTCTGGCCATATCTAGATTTTGTTTTGCAGGATGCTGGTTGATGGGATGAGGGATGAATGGGTTATATTTGCAGTTGATAGGGAGGTAATTAAATGGTGGCGAACTGTTAACATCAGTGCATCCCAATTCCCTGAAACGTATGTCCTTGAAACACGTTTCCTTGAAAACTATTGCATTGTTAAAGATCTCTTGGGCAGAATGTATCTCCATAATGTTAGATTATTGCATAGTTAAAGATCTCTTTTGCAGAATATATGTTCACAGTAATAGATTATTGCATTGTTAAAGATCTCTTTTGCAGAATATATGTTCACAGTAATAGATTATTGCATTGTTAAAGATCTCTTTGGCAGAATGTATGTCCATAATATTAGATTATTGCACTATTAAAGATTTCTTTTGCAGACTGTACTTTCATTGCCTTGTTAAAGATCGCTTTGACAGATTGTATGTTCATAGTAATAGATTTTCCCTTCCCACTTCGAAAACAAAATAAGAAGCAAGCTGACAAACAAACAAAGAAAAAAAACTACATTACTGACCGATGACTCCCATCAAATATAAACCTATCTAATCCTGTAATTCAGCGTTATAAAGTGTCTTAAGCCAGACAAAAACTAATACAATCCTGTATCTCTGGCTGAGTAAACGCTTATATAAATCCTGTATCTCACCATTATAGAAAGACTTCGGCCAAACAAAAACTTACATGATCCTCTATCTCATGCCAAATTAACACTTGCACAATCTTGTATCTTTGTATCATAAAAGGACTTAAGTCAAACATTAGCTTACATGATTTTGTACCTCAGCTTCATAAAAAGACTTAAGCCGAACAGGAACTTACAGAATCCTAAATCTCAGGCTATATATAAACACATCGTACTGTGACTCAGTGGGCAAAAATTAGAAAAAAGGAGAAAAAAGCAAAGGAAAGGTGGCAGACTTCAGGTAGGTTTACTGTCCATCAACTCCATAGCATCATGATTATCATCCTCATCATCGCATTGTAAAAACTGTTCCAGCTTCTGTTGCCATTTTGGTGGCATAGAAAATGGGACGGAAAAAAGTGAGCACAAAGGTAACCTCCCTGAGTGCAGTGATCCTAATACGTGCGACGTTTTGCCTAAGGTTACTTTGAAATATGGATTGAACAAGTATAGACGACACTCCAGCTTGATCATTATTATGAAATAAAGATATAATTATTTCATTGCCTTGTTATTGGTTCTGGTTGAGTCTTGTATATAAGCCCTTTTTTGTTAACAGGAATGAAAGCAACAGTAAATAAAATATGGCTTTGTGGGCTGTTTTAGAGAAGTGCAGATCAAAACAAAGGAAGTAACAATGTTCAGATGGGAAGTGGAAGTAACCATGTTGATCTGTGGTTGACAAGAGTGTGTTCTCTCCCTTTTTCTTCGAACTTAAATTTCAAAACACTTTATCACCCAAGGAAATTAGCGTTAGCTCCTTCTGAAACTTTTCTACAGCCTACTCCTTGTTATTCTACACATATGATATAAACATATTGCTATAAATAAATAAGTAATGTGAAATACATAAATTACTAATAAGCAATAAAATATAAGTGAATTGTAGAAAAAAATTACCAACCAAAACACACACACACACACACACACGCACGCACACACACACACACACACACACACACACACACACACACACACACACACACACACACACACACACACACATACACACACACACACACCTACCTAAATTACAAGCATGCAACAATGGAAAAGTAGAAAGCAGTTGAAACATTAAAATAAAGATGGAGCGGGAGGGGGGGGGGGAAGCATGTCAACTCTAACACTTTGATCAAAACAGATGAGCCAAAGCTAACGCATACAATATTATATCAAAGATACCACGAACATGAATTATGATAAAACGTCGCGGTACTATGGCGACGCATTTTCCTCATGACGAACAGTTCTGTACTTCACGTGGAAAATATCTATGTGACAAAACAAACCAAAGGAAAATTAAAGAAATCAAAGCAAAACAAAACAAAACGAAACGAAACAAAACACGAGAAACCGAAACACAACGAAACAAAAGGAAAAGAAACAATAAAATCAAAACGAAACGAACCGAAACAAAAGTATAACCCAGTCAAAATCATCTCAAACTAAATGGTATACAGATGAACTGTTGTTTCCTAGTGTCTTGCAGATGATTACAGGACACGACCATGACTGTGCTCACGGGTGATCATGTTGATCTTTGTGGAAATTGATTATATTTTCATTTTTGCCTGATAGAATACAAATACATCGTTTCAGAAGACCGTTATATGACATATTAGAATACATTTTTTTTTTACTTAAGCCTGCTGTTGAAACTACTTTGCATTCATTTAAAAGCTTTCTTTTGTTGGAGGTATATGTCACTTTTGTCTAATAAAATATAAATACATCATTTCAGAAGACCCATATATGGCATATAGAATATATTTTTTGACTTGAGCCTCCTGTTGTAACATCATTGTTTTAAAAGCTTTCTCTTATGAGAAGGTATATGTTTCATGAAGTTTTTGTTATAACTTTTTTAAACATAGCCTGCCTTGTTTTAAAAGCTTTCATTTTTATTTGGTGGTGTATGTTTTTATGATGTTATAACTTTTTTTTTAATTTTCCTTTTTGCTTTGTTTTGTTTATTTTTGTATTAAAATACGTGGTTCTAATTGTGAGAGGTATATTGTTTTCTTCTTCTTCTTCTTGCTGTTGTTATTGTTGTTAATGATGTTATTGTTAATTTTTGTTTCTGTTATCAAAATAACCCTTCGAGTGTGGTGTGGTGTGTGTGTGTGTGTGTGTTGCATGCGAGCGCGCACGTGCGTGCGTGCATGTTTGGCTGTGTGCGTATGTGTATTTTTAAGATAGTGTCTGCATGGAAGGGCGGATATTAATATTTTGTTTATTGACTACACTATCTCTCATCTTCCTCCTGATCCTTCTCTCTCTCTCTCTCTCTCTCTCTCTCTCTTCTCTCTCTCTTTCTTTTTTTTTCTCTCTCTCTCTCTCCTCTCTCTCTCTCTCTCGCTGTCTGATTCTCTCTCTTTCTCTCTGTCCCATCTCCCTCTTCTCTCTGTTTCTCTCCCCCCCCCCCCTCTCTCTGTCTGTTTGTCTGTCCCTGTCTCTCTCTGTCTGTCTGTGTCTTTGTCTGTCTGTCTATCTGTCTGTCTCTCTCTCTTTTTCTCTATCTCTCTCTCTCCCTCTCTCTCTCTCTCCACCCCCCACCCCTTCTGTTATCGATGTGCGTGTGTGCGTGCACGTGCGTGTTTGCCTGTCTTCTTGTGTGCCCGTGCGCATCATGATGGTTGCATGAATGTATTTATCTGTGTGCGTGTGCGTTCAAGCGTGTGTGCACGTGCGTATGCGAGTGTATAGATGTGCGTACGTGTCATTCTACCTGTTCACCCGTCTTCGTGTTGTGCACCCGTATATGTGTGCATTATCTAGCGATGATAATAAAGTATGTTTGTTTTTGTTTTGTGTGTGTGTGTGTACGTGTGTGTGTACGTGTTTGTGTGTGTGTGTGTGTGTATGTGAGTTTGAGTGTGTCTGTTTATATATATATTTGTGTGTGTGTGAGTGTGTGTGTGTGTGTGTGTGTGTGTGAGTGAGTGTGTGTGTGTGTGAGTGAGTGAGTGTGTGTGTGTGTGTTGTGTGTGTGTGTGTGTGTGTGTGTGTGTGTGTGTTGTGTGTGTGTGTGTGTGTGTGTGTGTGACAGTATCGACAAGTCCAAAGCGCTGTGCATGGTGCTGCATTGCGCGGACATCAGCCACCCTGCCAAGGACTGGGAGTTACATCACAGGTGGACCAGCCTTCTGTTGGAGGAGTATTTCAGACAGGTGACATATATAACCTCTCCCCCTTCTCCTCTCTGTCTTGGTTTGTGTGTGTTGTGTTTGTGTCTGTGTTTGTGTGTGTGTCTGTGTTTGTGAGTGTGTGTGTGTGTGTGTATGGGGGGGGGGTTTACCTACTCCGCCTTCCTCTGTCTTGGTTTGTTTGTTTGTGTGTGGGGGGGGGGGGGTATACCTACTCCGCCTTCCTCTGTCTTGGTTTGTTTGTTGTTTGTTTGTTGTGTGTGTGTGTGGGGGGGGGGGGTTATACCTACTCCGCCTTCCTCTGTCTTGGTTGGTTTGTTTGTTTGTTTTGTGTGTGTGTGTGTGTGGGGGGGGGTTATACCTACTCCGCCTTCCTCTGTCTTGGTTTGTGTGTGTGTGTGTGTGTGGGGGGGGGGGGTTATACCTACTCCGCCTTCCTCTGTCTTGGTTTGTTTGTTTGTGTGTATGTGTGTGTGTGTGTGTGTGTGTGTGTGTGTGTGTGTGTGTCCGTTTGCGTGAGAGAGAGAGAGAGAGTGTGTGTGTGTGTGTATGTTTTATTGTCAGTCTGTCCGTCTGTTATCAAAATGTGAATTCTGGCAAGATTTTTTCAACTGTTTCTGGGTGGATCTTTACCAAAGTTTGAACGAATTTCCGAACCGTTGATGAATCGTAAATGCATTCGTTTGTAGAACTTGGTATCAATGTCAAGATCACGTAGTACAGGAAAGTGCCTTAAACCAGCACTTTTTGATTGAAAGCATATGAACAGCACTTTTTCAGAGGCTTCAGACGATACTTAAAAAATCTATTTTCATTGTTGAGACAGTTTACCATTGTCCTCGATGCACGTCTTGTTATGTTTCATCTGAAGCTCTCTAAGGTTACAACAATAATCAGAAGTACAACATTTGGATTATTTGTAACTTCTAGGGGGTATATAAAGCAAGATTGTCATGGCTTGACCATTTCGTAATAGATGATTATAGGAACCAGAAATATACAATAAAAGAATCAGAACGCGTATCAAATATAACGAAACAATTGTCGACAAGCGCAACGTTTTGGCCAAATGGCCGTTGTCAAGCGTGTTGAAAAGACAACAAAGAATAACTATACAAAACTAAAAAGGGAAAAAATAATAGACGATTTCTGTAACGTGGTGTTCATCGAGAGAAAATGGTACATGTGAATTCCGGTCATAACGGAACAGGGGAGACAAATGCATTCCACTAATTAAAAATGGTCACGCCATGTTATTATTTTATTCTGAAGAGAG
>CM060305.1:46316319-46346319 GCA_030674185.1 Monoplex corrugatus
TTCTACGTCGTAGTGTCTGTCATGTATGATGTGAGGAACCCGCTAATCGTTTTATTGAACGACTGTTAACAGAACTGTGGTGAAGTGAAGATGGAATAACAGTCCTAGAAGAAACTGCAGTTTCGGAACTTCACTTATGGTCAGATTCAAGGTGTGCTCTTTGATGAAAAGGGACTCTGCTTATGCATAATTTTCAACCATTTTTTTTCAAGATGTAGAGAAGATGTGGTGAAGAAAATGAAGTTTACGTCTTTGTGCGTGGGGATTACAGGTGTGTGACAGTTGCTAACAATGAGTACTCTATCATACGCTGTGGCCATCTCCAGGTCTATAGAGTGATCTGATGAACGGATTGTGCTCTCTCTCTCTCTCTCTCTCTCTCTCTCTCTCTCTCTCTCTCTCTCTCTCTCTCTCTCTCTCTCTCTCTCTCTCTCTCTCTCTCTTTCTCTCTGTCTGTATCTCTCTCTCTCTCTCTCTCTCTCTCTCTGAGCCTTGGATTCAGACGTGGGCAGACGCAGATGGTTGTTCCCAGAGAGCAAAGACAAAGTGTTTGATACGACTTGTCTCATGAGGTTGATGACAGCCTGTGCTTTTCACACCATTGACTTAAAAACATGTTGTGCTCTTCACCCCATTAATTTAAAAACAATGTGAACTCGTCTTCTTACAATTTCTTACCTGCACCGGGCAGGTGCCCTATGTTCATTAACTCTTTGACTTCCTCAGCTATTCCTCCAACTTCCTGCAGCAGGAAGTAGGTGGAAATGGCTGATAACGTAGGAAGTCAAAGGATTAAATGATAATACTGTGACGTCTGCATGCTTTTGTTTTCCTTTTTTTTCCCACTCTTTCTTCTTGATGTGTTAAGAACGTGTATACATGTACATATTAATTATCATCATTATTATTATCATTATTATTCTACTAATATCTGTGGACTATGCAGCAGCTAACTAACTGCTTTCCGTTGACAGCAGGGGACACGTTCATCCATCTCAGTGATCGTTATTATTAATATTATTATTATGATTATCATTGTTATTATTGTCCTTCTCTCATTTTGTTTCCATGTGTGTGAATGTACTTTCGAGTGTCGCTTCTGTTGTATATATTTAACGTGACTATGTAGCTGATGTTCTGGACCGTTTCTTATTTGTTACCTTGTATGTGAGTATACATATATCTTCAATGACTGCACTTTATATGTGCAAAGCTTACACATAGGTTTTAGTAATCTCAGTTTTTACCCAGCTTTGTGTAACAACTTACACATAGGCTTTAGTAATATTCTCAGTTTTTACCCAGCTTTGTGTAACAACTTACACATAGGTTTTAGTAATATTCTCAATTTTTTTACCAAGCTCTGTGTGACAAAGACAATTGCAAATCTAAATCAAAATGACTGCGAGCATCCAAGCGAACAGGAACCAGAAAAACATACCGAACACTATGATCAGATCACGTATTTAATACAGCAAAACAAGACAGAACTAGACACGAAAACTGCAGGCATGAGGGATAGGAGGATCCATCCTGTCTGGTACCATTAGTTCAAGTGTGAGCCCATACCATAATGTGTAACCTGTTGCTTTATCGTGCAGTCTAATTTTTAATACGTTTCATTGTATAAACTGTTCCTACTGTCTTTGATATGATTTGTATTGTGTTTGCCAGTCTTCTGTTTTTGTATTCAACATGACAATGTAGTTGATGTTCTGGGCTGTGTCTCATGCGTGTGGCTGTAGACTGGATTGTGCTATGTATGACTACTGTTGAATGATTCAGTCGTTTTCTGTATTTAACGTGACAGCATAGCTAATGTTTTGGATTATTCGTTCCCATCTGAATGACCGTATCTTCAATTGTCTAGTGTGTTATTTCCTACCGTATTTACCACGTTTGTTTTGTTGTCTGTGTGGAGTGTAAGTCTTCGTAAATAAAGCACCCTTCCTGGACACGAGAAACCATGGCTCCCTTCCAGTGATTTTCTTCTTCCCTCTCCTATCTACGAGACCTGGTCTGGTGGAGTGGTCTGGGTGCTAGTCTTTCTGCTGGACCAATAAACCAGTGTTCCTGTGTGCAACATGCAGCATGCATTCAGCACACGTGAAAGATTCCACGCAGCAAAAGAGTTGTCTCTGACAAAATTTTGTAGAAAAATTGCATTGCCACTGGCAAATGAAAATACACGCATGTGGCGGGGGGAGGAGAAAAATAGAGTTGTAAAATGATGACGTGCTTTTTTGTAGAGAACAGCTTTACGTTTACGCAGAGGACAAATCCGTCATGGAAAAAAAGTAAATAGAAAAAAAAAATAAAACAAGAATGCAATGAAAGTGACGGCGTAGTTGATTTTCTGAGTTGTGTACGCGTGTATCAATGCTTCTTCTGTGTCTGACTATACAATCAGATTGACGTATGTATGATAACAAGTGTTATTATCAATTCTGTCTTTGTACTCATCGTAGAAGTGTAGCAATCTGTTGGAATTGGTTGACTGTGAAACCGAGTGGTTTGAAATCACGTGATTGATATTAATGTAACCCTTTTTTCCCACACCCTGGCCACTAGCGCCCCAAAACCTTTGTGCCGACAGGTGATGAAAACTGGTGGCTAGGGTTTGGGAGTGAAAGGGTTCAAATCAGATATCCTCGAATTCCTAAAAAAAACACCAAGTTTACTGCATGTATGCACACGAAAAAACGGTGATGTTTGGCCGGCGATATCGGGTATATGACATATGTTGTCCTGATGCAAATTGTATCAGAGAGAACAGTTACTAGCTTCCTATAATCATGGGAACTTTGTGCAAGTATTGTCATTGGTTTCGTTTGTTTGTTCGTTTGTGTGTTTTTTAATTCGGTTGATTGGATGGTTGGTTGATTTTCGTTTTTTTGTTGTTGGTTGTTTGGTTAGTTGGATTTGTGTGTGTGTCTATGTGTGTGTGTGTTTGCGTGTGTGTGTTTGTGTGCGTGTGTGTGTGTTGGGGTATTTGTTAGCTTTGTAAAGATGAATATTTTAAAGCATGTACCAAGAGATGAATTGAAATATATTAGGGCTTGTTTTGAAACTTGATATTCTCTGAACGTGGTACCTCAGACCCAAATGTATAGAGAAGACATACTGTTCCACGGACTCAGTAAATTGCATTATTGGTGACGTTTACAGGAAAGCAGTTTCGCTAAGACCTGACAATGCTAGGCTGATTTTTCTCTTTAAAGCTCCTATCGTCAAAGCTGATGTTAAAAATCTAGATTGCAGCTTCACACATTGTATGGTTTGCATTTAGACTGTATACGCTGAATGACGCCGAAATGTAAGCAACTAAAAGAAAGCGATTTTCACATACCTAGCATCTATGTTTCATGTACTGTGGAGTGTTTTACCTTGTTGGCCACCAGGTAGGCTTAAAAAATACTACCCACATTACGAAAAAGAAGCCCAGCATTCAGCATGAGTGCCGTGTGATTTCTCGTGACCCTCACCTTTCATCGGTGGTGCAATGTTTCGACAAGTCCCATACATTCTTCGTTCGCAAAACGCAGGCATTTTGGTTGATGATGCTGTCGAAACTAGACACACAGAGACAGAATGAATAAATTGTCTTGACTGTTCTTCTCATTTTCCTGTAA
Organism: Monoplex corrugatus; assembly: GCA_030674185.1. Classification (NCBI taxonomy): domain Eukaryota; kingdom Metazoa; phylum Mollusca; class Gastropoda; order Littorinimorpha; family Ranellidae; genus Monoplex; species Monoplex corrugatus. Next base: position 46,319,952 of record CM060305.1, read on the forward strand.
GGGAAGCTACTCGTGATACTAGTCTTGCACTTCCGTTCGTTGTCTTGAAGCCTTCTTGGCGTAGAGGAAGAGCTCCCTGCTGCCCATCTGAGCTCACAAGTTCGATTCTGGCTTGGTATTTTGTGCGAGCGGCCTTCAATCGGCCCAGCTGTAAACGGATACCTAACACTTGTCAGAGTTAAGGACGGTAAGGCAATCAGGGGAAGACTTACATGACTTGCCTTAATAAATTTGTCCCGAAAGTCGTAAAATCTGTATACCACCTCACCCCTCATACTCCTTATGATAAAGGGACTGCCTTTTGAATGTATAACTACTTTGAGCTTGAATTCTAAGGGAAGCTACTCGTGAGACTGTTCTGGACTGGTTTGTAGTTTTCTATCATTGCATCCATCTCGGAATGATCTATTCAAAGAGACGTATTACTAAATAGACACACGGTTCTTGTATTTTATATTGACGCAAAGAGACTCAATGAAATGACGAAAACAGGCCATATAAAAACAAACACACACACTTGAAAGACACACACATACTGACTCACACTTAGGCCTGCTCACGCGCACAAACACAAGCACACGACATGCACACACATAGACACGCGAACACACTTACAACACACACACACACACACACACACACACACACACACACACACACACACACACACACACACACACACACACACACACACACACACACACACACCTCTTTCAGATAATAAGCCATATATTAAGAGATTATTTTGTCTAAAACAATAACCTCTTCATCAGGCTAAAACGTTCCACGACATATGATAAATAACGTCTAAGAAATTTTCTTTGTCTTTTTCATTGTAGGGTCTGAAATCGAGAGACACAAAATATAATGCAAGCTATGCATTTGTTAAAGATTTAAAGAGTAATATTGATATCTAACCTTCATTGTAGGCTGTATTCACTTTACACTGCATTTCTTCAAAACAATCGGTAAGACGATACAGTAACGTGTAACCAAGACCTTTTACTTGGGCATTTGAGAGGGTTTCGATACATTCAGTCTCCCAATAAATGGCATCAATAGATACCTGCTTATATTGACTACGTATGTCGTTTCAAGCCAATTAAAAAACTTCGAAAGTGTACTACAGGGTTTGGGAACAGTGCTGCCTATATAAATTGTGCCATTTGTGTTTGTGTGTGTGTGTGTGTGTGTGTGTGTGTGTGTGTGTGTGTGTGTGTGTGTGTGTGTGTTTTGAAAGGATTATTGTCTGATGCACACACATTATTTGCATTGTTTGTGTAATAGAATAGGGGACCAAGGGAGGATTGAGATAGGACTGCGTGTTCTGCAAACCGTAAAAAATTGTATCCTTTGTCCAAACCGATTTTTAACTAAATTTTAATATATATCTTTTTTTTTTTTTTTTTTTTTTTTTTTTTTGAAAGCACACTAGTCTGGACCGACTGTTTTCTTTGAAGGCTTTGAAATTGATATCGTCGGATGTATGTTTTAAATCGATTTTCTTTTAATTTAATATGAAGTAAATGCAGGATGTGTAAAAGTGCTTGTGTGTGTGCATATGTGTGTAAATGGGTGTGCATGTATTCTATGCGTGTGTGTGTATGTGTGTGTGTGTGTGTGTGTGTGGAGAGAGAGAGAGAGAGAGAGAGAGAGAGAGAGAGAGAGAGAGAGAGAAATGCGAAATGTTTTGCGAAATGTTTTATTGTGTTAGGCTTTAAGCCCATTCACAAGGGAACAGAGAGAGAGAGAGACGGTAGAGTGTGAGCGAGTCCACCTAATTGTTACAGAGCTCTAAGAATGTGTATGCTTTCATTTGTTGTTAACCGTAATCATATGATAACCATTGGCAAAACTGCATTAGCTTCAGACTTTTGGGCTGAGACTATCATCTGCTGTGATCATAATTTTCATGTATGAATAATATGTTTAATAACCTTGATAGTGGTTACTTCTGACTATGTACTAAGCTTTGATAATGTTTTATTTTGTGTGTACTAAACTTTAAAATAATTATCTATTTGTGAGTGTGTCCTGAAGTTCAATAATATTGATTTATTACTGTGCCCTGTGTGTTTGTACTTGATAGGTAATACTTATGTGGCATTATCTATTTGTGATTCACGTTTATAAACTTTGCTAAAATATAAATGTAACCCAGCAATGATTAATGTGTTTTCTGTTCACGATTAAACGGCAGGAACATTCTTGCTTGTTTCCTGATATGTACACTGATTTGAAAAAGGAAATAAAAAGATATTTAATTTAGAAACTAACTCCTACGCAGTATATATGGCTTTAGCGACTGCTTTTTAACAATAGAATGTATATAAAAGGCAAACTGATATGTAAACTTGAATTCTTTCATTGGCAAAGAGCTTTTATTTCTATTTGTACAGAAGACATATAAACAGAGATCATTGCCATTATCATAATCAGGTAAACATAAAAGGTGTATTGCCTGATTGTAGTAATGAATGATTACAATGCACACAGACACACACACGAGCGCGAGCGCACACACACACACACACACACACACACACACACACACACACACACACACACACACACACACACACACACACATGTATATGTGTATATATATACATATTTATATATATGTCTGTGTGTGTATGTGTATACATATATATATACATATATATATATATGCACATATATATATATGCACATATATATATACATAATATGTATATGTATATACACCTATATATTTATCTATCTATCTATCTATAATATATATATATATATTATATATATATGTAATACATTATATATATATAATACATTTACCAAAAAATGAAGTGAGGCATTATAGAGTGAGACTACTGCTGATTGTCACCATGGCTTGTTCTCAAGATGACTTCATTGTGGATTCTTTAGGCCAATTCCAATGCCTTGGATAACCCCACTATGCCAAGGTCTGTGGTGTCAGAAATTCATAGGGGGGGGGGGGGGGGAGCTATCGTTTAACGGATATGGTAATGGTCATCATACCGTGGGAAGGGGGTAGGGAGCACACAGTCAGTCTGTGATCAGTTGGTTGGCTTGGAAGGCGTTACATTGGAGCAGACCGCACACTGCTTGACTCTCTGCCAAAGTGACCTGGCAGCAGTGCAGAGTCTCCCCCTTGTGAGTAGCCTCACGGCAGCTACAGTTACCTCCCTGACACTGGCATTGCGATAGAATGAACTAGCTTAGGTTGTTGACAGCGATCAGAAATAAGCGATGTGAGTGCGGTGAGGGAACATAAATGGTCGATTATGATAAGAAATGGGAAATGACAACAGCAACAACTGTACCAGTGTTCAAGTCCATGTGACTTATAATCCATTCGTGTGATGGAAGGTGTTCAAGTGAAACTGTCATTATTGATTAAATAATAAACGAGCAATAATACGAATGATATAATATTTTTGTGTAATAATATGATGATAACAATAATAATAATAATGCGATGCTAGAGACGAGATAACGATCAGTGCTTATATTGCAAACATGTACATAAAATATTCACGTCCACATCCCCTGTACGTGGAAAAATAAGTATTATTTCAAAGAATGTCACCAGATTTTCCTTAAAACAAAAACATTTATTACTACTACTATTATTATTATTATTATTCCCCCTGGACCTTTGTCTTCCTGTAATAAACATGATGTTAATGGATGATTATTATGCCATTAATTGTCCCTAGCTGCCACTTAATGTGGATTATTAACTCGAGATTCGTTTGTCTCTTTATCTCGATAATCATTCATCCATTTCGTGTCCGATGATGATTTGTTGAACATATGTGTAAATGGGTGATGGCTGTGTGATATTCGTTCGTTATATCTGTCTGTTTCTTTTATTGTTTCTTAACAATTTGACCCTGGCACCCTATCCACCAACTGCAAAACTTAACTCTTTGACTCCCTTACTCCATCCACCAGCTTCCTGCAGGTGGACAGGTGTGAAGGAGTCAAATGATTACGTAATCGAAATGGAAGATAATTTTAAATTCTATGAATGGTTACACATTTCAGTTCAGCATTGTTATTGTTGTTTTCACAGAGAAAATTCTCTCTCTTTTTTCTATCTCTCTCCTCCTCCTTCTCCTCCTCCTTCTCCTCTTCCTCCTCTTCCTCCTCCTACTACTACTGCTACTACCACTACCAATACTCTCTTTCTCCTACTTTCTCTCTGTCTGTCTGTCTGTCTCTCTCTATCTCTCTCTCTCTGTGTCTCCCTCTCCTCCTCCTCCTCCTACTACTACCATTGCTACTACCACGACTACTACTACTACTACTCTCTCTCTCTCTCTCGCTATCTGTCCCTCCCCCTTCCTATCTCCCTCACCAACACCACCCTCCTCTCTTTCACCTCTCCGTTCAAAGTATTCGATCAGAAAGTCGACTGCTTTGGCTAGCTGAGTATAACAGCACCTCGAATGTGTTTTTTTCTTCTTTAATAGAAAATATCCACTTGTTGTCCATTTGCATATTAAGACCCGACTTAAACCTGCTCGGTCTAACATGATATCCGGAGAATTTATTTTCTGACAAAATGAGGGAAATGAATAAGATGGGATGAGAACAATAAAGCTAACACTGAACAATCAGAACAAAGTTTATGAATGAAACAACTAACTTTATGGATGAACAAGAAACAAAAAGGTCTAAAGATGAACAATCAACAGCAACCTTTATACATGAACAATCAACACCAAAGTTTATGGATGAACAGTAAATAACAAAGTTTATGGATGAATCATGAACAACACAATTTATAGACGAAAAATAAACTTTTTTTTTATTTTGCTTTGTAATGAACAACATTATTTTTGCATGAACGATAAACAATAAAGTTTATGGATAAACAATTGCAAGATTGTACAGCGCATGGTGATATGATAACTATGTTTTGCTTATGGATGCGAAGATGTGTCTATACATGACTATAGGACATGACATTAAAACAGATTTGGTAGGCTACATATTTTTTGTAGGTATGTGCAAAAATACAATACATACTTTACACGATGAAATAGTTTTGGTATGTAAATTATTCTACAAAGTAATGAAAGAAAATATTTGCCCAGTATTGTGGGTATGGAGTTCTAGTTATAAGGGGATGTATTTGAATGTTGTCTGTTGATTCGATGAGATTTTACGAGAAGATAGAGATTATTTAATAACCCTTTTTAATTCATTTGTTTAAAAAAAAAAAAAAAGAACACGGACATCAAACGTACAATGTGGAAACGAAAAAATAATAAAATTTATATACTTATGAAAGGTACTTTTGATACATGAACTCCATACAGCATGCAGAATATACTTAATGATATTTCATTCATTGGAGGTTTAAAAATGAACGTCTTTTTATGCTTTATTTTTAAATTATATCTTTTTACTGTACGATAATCAAGTATCACCGAAATGGTATCAGTTTAAACTGATAAGACAAGTGTTGTTCATATACAAACAACTATAACTTACGAAACATATCACAATGTTTCCAAAAAATGAAGGTTTTATTGTGTACATCAAGATTTAAGAAGTGTTCATGAAGAAAATCATTTTTCTAGGGGGGGGGGGGGGGGGGCATTGATATTAAGTTGTTCCGCTGAGCATTAACATGGAGAAGTGAACTTATATTTTGGCATTATACTGTTCAAATTTGAATCTCGGATTTAGCATTCTTTGGAAAATATGTACGTATGGAGGATGGAGATAGATTTCTTTTTTTTTTTCAATGAAAATGACATTTCTATCATGGGGATAAGAAACGTTATTCTATTGTGAAAGTAAGAACGCTCATCGCTAAAGGGCTTGAGCAATAACTTCAAAAAGCGAATTTTCATTATTGTATTATTCCGAAACACAGTTTGTGTGCTACTTATGTCTTACATGAAAGTTCTTCCTTCGTCTGAGTTAACTAAGTTATGATTTTGTGTGGGCGTTGTAGGCGCACTGTGTGTGTGTCTTTATGCATACGTGTGTGTGCGCGCGCGCGCTTGTGTGTGTGTGTCTGTGTGCGTGCGCGTGTGTATGTATGTATGTATATATATATATATATATATATATATATATATTATATATATATATATATATATATACAGATATGTGTGTGTGTGTGTGTGTGTGTGTAATCTGTTTTGTTGCCTCTGCATTCACTATTCTGCGCGCCATCTGTTGTCTCCTTGCGTCTATTCTGGTTCCATATGTTTATCTAACACAATAATTTTTCGGATTTAATTCTTTTTTGTAAGAATGGACGAATATGTTAATCGTTTGATGTACACAATTTTTCTTACTTTTTTGTTTTTCTTTCTCTCTGTCTAATCTACATCATCTTTCTCTTTTGTTCTGTTTGTTTGTTTCTTTGTGTGTCTTTTTCTTTCTTTTGCTTGTTTTTTTTTCCTTTCTTACTTTTGTTTGTGATGTCTTTTATTATTTGTTTGATTCTTTGTATCTTTATTCCTTTTTTTCCCCCTATGAACAGTATTTCAGACAGACAGGCGTTGTTTGCGACCATGCATTTCCTTGTTGACAAAAATGTCAGCAGAAATGTTTGAGTAGTTTATTGTTGTTACATGGTTTCTTCTTCATGATCACTACTGTCAACAACATCGTCATCATCATCACCACTGTCATCATCATCATCATCATCGTCATCATCACCATCACGGTCGTCGGCGTCAATGCTACTATTGCGCTCCTCAACGCTGACATAATAATAATGATAACAATAATACTAATGATAATAATGATAATAATAATGACATTCATACGGCGCCATAATGATGATGATGATGATGATAGTAATAACAATAGTAATAATAATAGTAATAACAATAGTAATAATAAGCATTAATACTAATGACATCCATACGGCGCCAAATCCTGATATACAAATCAAATCAAAGCACATACTTTCATCATTCACCACCAAACCAAAACTACGACCAAAACTCAAGGGAACAAAACACACTAACCGAGAGAGCGAGAACACGACAGGAGTTGGACCAAAGGATCGGCACACAGAGGGAAAAATCACTGCTAGGCTGGACAAAAAGGTACGTCTTTTAAGTACACATGAAGGAAGACAGAGTTTGTGACTGTCGAATAGAGAGGGTGTTATTGTTATTGATGTTTAAAGCCCAGCCGACTGCGTAGAGCCATATCAGGGCTAAGAGAGGGTGTAAGCTCGTTCCAGTTGTATGGATCAGACAGAAAAAGAGCGGCGTCCGACTGTAAAACATGTGTTTCAAGTAATTGTAAACAAATAGTATCAGAAGCAGAACGAAGAGGTCAGGCAAAGGTTTAATACATTCGCAGGTGGTCACACAGACAAATGGGTGCAGTACCATTGATACTCTTGTAGCATGATGGTATTGATATTGTATGACAGTCTTTGAGAAACAAGCAACCAGTGGAGAAAGCGAGACAAGGGGGGTGGGTGGTATGATCATGCCTCTTTTTATGAAGGGCAAGACAGGCTGCAGAAGAAAAAGGGATTGCTTGTATAGTTTGAATATACGGATAAAGTATTTATGCAAATTCCAAACAAACGAAACTACTCACGCGCACGAACACACAGACACACACACATACACACACACACACACACACACACACACACACACACACACACACACACACACACACACATATATATATATATATATATATATATATATATATATATGTACATATGTATATATATATATACATATACAGATATGTATATAAGTGTGCGTGTGTGTCTTTTCATTTGTTTGGCATTTGCTTATTACTTTGAAAGATTATGGCTGCCAATCGTGCGACGTATCTGTCTCTTTCTGTCTCTCTCTGTTTGTCTCTTCCTCCCCCTGTCTCTCTGTCTCTGTCAGTCTGTCTGTCTGTCTGTTTGTCTCTCCCTGTCTCTCTCTCTCTGTCTGTCTGTCTGTCTCTCTCTCTCTCTCTGTCTCCCCCCCCCCCTTCTGTCTTCTGTATATGACTCAGTTACACATCATTACATTATTATATATCTGTAATATGTTTGCATGTGTTTGTTGGTTTATCCGATTAACCCATTGGATTTGTCAATAATAATTTATATGTTAAAATACCAAGAACACCTATAGCCATATTTAGATATTCATCACCAATATAACAGTCAATATGTTAAAAAAAATAATAAACAAAGCTTGTATAGTTAATGAAAATGAGTTACATTTTACTCACTGTCTGTGTGTTAATTTTATATTATGCTTCTTTGTTTCTGTGTCGTTTTTCTCTCTTTTCTTATCCTCAAATACCGTGTTAATCAAAATAAAATCAGTATGCACATGTCAGGAGTAACTATGTCCTCCCTGTTGTTTCTGTACAGACTTAATTAATTAAAGGAAATAAAATTTCGTTTTCAAACGGTTGTGTTTATGCATATAAGTGAGAGAGACAGACAGAGATGAACGGAGCGAGAGAGAGAGAGAGAGAGAATTTACGTGGATGTGCGTGCACGCATATGTATGTATGTATGGTTGTATGAATGTATGTATGTGTGTGTGTATGTATGTATGTGTTTTGAGTGTGTGTGTTTGTGTGTGTGTGTGTGTGTGTAAAGGAATGAAGATCTATTTGTGTTTGTGTGTGTGTGTTTGCGCGCGCGCGCATGCGTGTGAGCATGTCTGTATGACTGCATACGTGCGTGCGTGCGTGTGTGTGTGTTATGTGTGTTTGTGTGAGCATGCTTGTGTGGGTGCGTGCGTGTGTATGTGTGTGCATGTGTACTGTGTGTATGCGTGTGTGAAACGCTTTAACTAAATCGAGAACACCACATCACGGCAAGAACGGGTGTATCGAGTAAGTTGTAAACTGATGTAGTTGGTGGCCATTTAATTCATTTTGTCTTTCTGTCATTGTTGCCACATGCAGAGTTTCAGTTTCAGGTTCAAACAGCGTCTCCGCGATCGGCATAAATCCTACAGGTACTGACGCCACAGACACCATGTAAGGTACAAACCAAAATGATCACGGTATAAGCCTTTTAGCCCGCATGCTCACAAGCCATCCCCACGTATGGGAAGATCTTGAGAATCCTACCCAGCGTATAGGGTTTATGCATGGATCATGCACAAGTACTTTTAATGGCAAGGCCATAGTTGTGACAACGATAGGTGTGACGACGATCAAGAAAGGGATGATATGGCAACGAAAATGATGAAGATGAGAAAGCGTAAAAATTCATATAAAGATCAATCAAGCGCATAATTCATGCACGTATATGGACAGACACACGTACACACACACACACACGCACGCACGCACATACATACACACGCACGCACACACACATACACACACACACATACATACATACATACATATATATATATATACACACATTTATACAGTATCTATCTATCTATATATATATATATATATATATATATATATATATATATATATATATATATATATATATACATGTATATCACCAGATCTGTTTTCACTTTACGGCGAAAACATCATGAGAAACCTAGAAGAAGACCCTGGATTAAAGGTTGGGGGCAAAATGATAAGCAACATTCGATACGCAGATGACACCGTACTAATTGTAGAAAGTGAAAGGGACCTACAAAACCTTGTGAATATACTAGAAATAGAAAGCAAAGGTAATGGGGCTGGAACTAAACAGCAGGATGACTGAAGTCATGGTGCTCAGTTAAAAACATGAAATCCCCTCATGCAAAATAACAGCAAATGGCACAACCTTGACACAGGTTGATAAATTCAAATATCTGGGAACGATCATTTCATCAGACGGCAGATGCACATCAGAAATAGCCGGCAGAATCGGCCAAGCCAAAACAGCATCGGGAAGATGACAGGCATTCTTACCAACAAATGCCTATCAATTAACATCAGAAAGAGAGTTCTTGAATGTTATATAGAACCAATACTGTTGTACGGATGTGAGGCGTGGACAGTCAACAAGCAAAGCCAGAACAAGATTGAGGCAGCCGAGATGTGATTTCTAAGAAGAATGTTGAGAGTTCCATAGACAGCAAAGAAAACAAATGAGACAGTCTTGATGGAGGCAGACACAAGTACAGTAGATCACTCATAAAGAAGATTAGGAAAAGATAGGCAACATTTATAGGCCATTTTTATGAGGAAGGGAGATTTGGAGCACCTGGTCACAACGAGAAAACTGGAGGGAAAGAGAGCACCGGGTAGACCCAGGGAGAAAATGCTGGACGGACTTGCAGAGTGGCTGGGGACGAGGGGGGTGGGAGAGATGCTTGGGGCAACAAGAGATAGAGACAGATGGAAGTCCATGATCGCCAACGCCATGCGGCAGGGCACCTGATGATGATGATGACATACGTATATACACACGCACGCACATGCACACAAATACTCACACATTTGCTTTTGATATGTTTTGTTTCATCGTGGTTTTTGTTTTTGCAAAAATAAATAAATGTTTACTTGTTTTAGCTAATGTTGTTCACAAACGTTTTCAGAGAAAATTAACAGATAAATTAAGAGGTGATTTGCCGTTTTACAATGAAAAAAAAAACTGGAAAAGATTATATGAGAATCAATTAAACATTACATTCAAAATTCACAATCGATATGCTGGCCATTGTTTAAATATGGGTGTTTTTTGTGCTTGTCTGTTTTTTCTTTTTGTTTTTCTTTTTTTTTTTTTTTCTTGGAGGGGGGGGGGGGGGGGGTCAGTATAAAGATCAAGCGAGCGCATGAGTTCATGCACGTGTATGTTTCTTTCTTCGTGTTCTTTTGTTTTCTTTACTTTCCTTTTTCTTTCCTTCTTTTTTTCGTAACCACTATGCTTTGTGATATTTTCCCCATTTCTGTTGTTGTGGAAATGGTGGTAGTAGAATTAGTGGACTTTTCCACCTAAATATCTCGTTGTGTTAGACATCACTATGGTTGTTGTTTTCTGTTTACTTTATTGACGTTGTCTCGTAATAAAACGCTTTAATTTCTGTTTAATTTTCTTCCTTTGTTTTAAACTCCAGCCGGCTCCCTTTTTGTTTTGTTTTTTTGTTTGTTTTGTTTTGTTTTTTGATTGCAGTGTATGTGTGTGTGTGTGCGCGCGCGCGCGCGTGTGTGTGTGTATGTGTGTGCGTGTGTGTATGTGTGTGTGAGTGTGTGTATTTGTGTGTGCGTGCGAGTGTGTCACAGTGCACCGAACTAATCAATAAATGTAATGATGCATTATCGTAACCTTCTGTTCATGTAACTGTATTTTCATATGTACTTGCCTACATTGATTTGTCCTTATTTACTAAATTCATTTTTCAGTTTTATTTTCTGTTATTTGTGCCATGTGATTCAATAGCTTTCGACACGAATTCGATACCAGAATCCGAAACGCAAAACGTCTGAACTGGCAACTTTCATCCCTTGGAAAGGACCCATGCATCCCTATGGAAACAAAGGTCAGGCTTACCAACACAAGGTTTGTCCCCACACCGATTTAGCAATGCCAGACATGGACTTTAAACAGAACCTGTGAAAGAAAACTCTCAAGTTCAGGGATTAGATGTCTCAGAGGAGCAACAGGGAAAGGCAGAAGATATAGGAAGAGATCCAAGAGAGGGTTGGAACAACACCTGTCATTGGAACAACAACACCTCTCATTGTAAGTACAGCACCTGTCAACTATTACATCACACAACAGTGAATCAAGTGGTTTAGGTCATCTTACCTGAATCAACCAGCTAGCTTTAAGAGCCTACAATACAGATGCTTGGTTTCAGAACCAGAGGAAGACCACGGTGACGTTGGATAGATGGAGTGATCGACACACTCCACTTCGAAAACATGATTTTCCACGAAATCCAAAACAAGTGTGACTGCCCGCGTTCAAGCAAAAAAGAACCGGAAAAAACACGGAAAAAGAATAAGAACACGTATTTAATACAACAAGACAAGACAGGTGCACATTTTCGGCCAATTGGCCTTTGTCAAGCGTAAGATCACAAACAAACACCAGATACAAAAATTAGGAGAAAATGACTGAAACTTCCTTGTTGCTCCGTCCAGTGTGAGAAAAGGAATAAACTGACTCTTTCTTATATCCTTACAACAATCTTGAATAATACAAAACTAAAATGTACGAAATTATTCGAGACTGTTGTAAGGACATAAGAAAGAGTCTAGTCAGTTTATTCCTTTTCTCACACGGGACGGAGCAGCAGGGAAGTTTCAGTCTTTTTTTCCTAATTTTTGTATCTGGTGTTTGCTTATTTGTGATCTTACGCTTGACAAAGGCCAACGAAAATTTTGCGCCTGTCTTACCTTGTTGTATTAAATTTTTAATATGCGTTCTCATTCTTTTTTCGTTTTTTTTTCTGGTTCATGATTCTCTACGTCAAGTGTCCTGTCCAGGTGCAGACTGCCAGCTTCATCTTCCTGTGACAACTCTCGGTACAAACGGACAGGGGGGAAAACTAAAATGTACGATAAGCAAGTAGGTTAAAAATAAGAAGACCTTTCTAGAATATATGGATTGAAATGATGACGATGACTGTAACAGTGTGGTGTGTTTGTTCGTCTGTCTGCCTGTCAACCAGTCTGTGCGTGTGTGTCTGTGTCTATATAGGTGTCTATTGGCGGAGTGACATTATTCAAGATTGTTGCAAGGATATAAGAAATTATAAGACAATCCCTGTTCATTCTTGTGTACTGGGATGTTGATATACACTAACAACAAAAACAACTACTACTACCACTACTACCGCTACAACAACAACTACTGCTACTACTAATACTAATACTAATACTACAACGAAATTTAACCCTAGCTATATTAGCAACCGTATTGTTTGTTGTTTATGATTGGATCAATGAACAATCAACAACAACAACAACGGAATTATATTAGCAAGTGCATTGGGGTTTTTTTTTGGGTTTTTTTGTTTGTTGTTGGTTGTTGTTTTTTTGTGTGTGTGTGTGGTGTGTGTAGGTAGTTCTTAATTAATCAGTCGGTTTCCATTTCGGTTTCGCAAGATGATGTCTCCACTCTCGGAATAAACTCCATATGCACCCACAGCATCCCGGGTGCCATGTGATGAAAAGGATGAAAAAGATCCAAAATGATCATGGCATAAGCCTTAATCTTACACATGAACTCTATGCATTGTCAAGGTCTTGAAGTCCTGTCTACCGCATTGGTTTTTTTTTTTTTTTATCTAGTTCAGTGAGAAATACATAAAGGAATATGTGGAGTGTGTGAACTAGTGAACAAACGTTCCCTACGAAGTGAGAAACCCGGGTCCGATTTTTGGTCGGACAGGGATATTATTTCCCCCCCCCCCCCCCCTACACACACACGCTCCGCACACCCCTCTTTTCACCAGACCTTAATTGAAATGGTGGTTTTGATGCTAGTCTTTTTGAAGAGATGACTGCGTTTCTAAGCGTTGTTTAATATCCCCAGCAGTCTAAAAGGATGTCTTTTGCAAGAAATTGTGGAAAAAGTCCACTTCGAAAGATAAAAGAAAAAAAAACCCCGACGTGTATGCATAAATAACAATATACACACAGATATATATATATATATATATATATATATATATATATATATATATATACAAATATATATATATATATATATGTGTGTGTGTGTGTGTGTGTATTATATATATGTACAGGTCGTGCCGTACTTCGGCACCTGTTTTCCCCAGGGAAAGATTAATTCAGTCCAATTCAATGTCACATCTTTATAAACCATTTTGTAAGGATAGATCTCTAGTAACATGTAGGGTTATTGATACAAGGCAATAAGATAATATAATGATTATGAAGAACTTACAAATCTACTGGGTTGGAGACACATCATTATTGCTCTCTCATATTCACCAAACACAAGATTAAGGGACACAACTCATATTTCATAACCTACAAATGATTTGTCTCCCTTGACATTCAAATCAAACCACAGAGAGAGAGAGAGAATGTGTGTGGGCGCACACGCGCGTGCTGTTTGTGTGTGTGTGTGTGTGTGTGTTTTCGCACTCACGTGAAAGAGAGAGAGAGCAAGAAAGGCGTATGTGTATGTATTTGTATTTGTTGTTAACTTAGAGGGAGGGGAAGAGATGTGGAGGGGAAGCAGGGTAGAGAGGAGGGTGGAGGGAGTGGGGTTAGAGAGCGCGTTCTCATCAGTGTTTTGTGAGACTGGAGAGAGAGTGAAAGAAGAAGGAGAAGGAAGAACAGGCATTTTCATTTGTTTGTTTGAGAAATTCCTGACGTGCTCGAACGGAATTTTTTAACACACGCTTTAAACAGTTTTTGTCAATTCCATAATAAAATCCCATCACTATTTTCTAACTTACAGGAGTCAGCAGGCAGACGTCCACAAGCGGACTGTTCGAGCTGGCACCGGTCAAAGTAGGCAGGAAACGACCCTCCAGCCTCGTACAGTATGGTGCCCCAACATCACAAACCACCGGGCCACGACCGTTACCCATCACGTCAGAATCCTCCATCGATGCCACAGCCACTGCTGAGGAGAAGATGGCGTGTGAGCAAGACAGGAACGTCGTCCACATTTCTGGGCTGGAGTTCAAGTCCAGTTCCAAATCTACCTCCCCTGAGAAAGATGGTGACATCTTCTGTGATCTGAAAGAAAACGAGAGTCAAAGTTAAATTGCAGAGTTGATAGAAAAAGAAATGTATATGTATATTTGTATACATACACTTTAATTTTCGAAGGCACACAACAACAGCATTGACGGTTTATTTCAATATTTCAGCCCTTGGTCTTCCTCAGGATAAAATGACAGTAAAATAGTATAAGAACGAAAGAGGGACAGTGCACAGCGGACAAAAAGTGCATAAACTATAAAGTATAAAGAACCAGAGTGTTTGCTGAACTAACAAGAAAAAAAAATGTTAAGAACTAGAGACTACAAGACTGATGATTATATATATATATATATATATATATATATATATATATATATATATACATGCATGTATATATATATATATATATATATATATATAAGCCAGAGCAAGATTGAGGCAGCCGAGATGTGGTTTCTCAGAAGAATGTTGAGAGTTCCATGGACAGCAAAGAAAACAAACGAGACAGTCTTGTTGGAGGCAGACACAAGTAGATCACTCATAAGGAAGATTAGGAAAAGACAGGCAACATTTATGGGCCATTTTATGGGGAAGAGGGATTTGGAGCACCTGGTCACAACGGGAAAGCTGGAGGGAAAGGAAGCACCAGGTAGATCCAGGGAGAGAATGCTGGACGGACTTGCAGAATGGCTGGGGATGAGGAAGGTGGGTGAGATGCTAGGGGCAACGAGATATAGAGATGGTTGGAAGTCCATGGTCGCCAACGCCATGCTGCACGGCACCTGATGATGATGATTATATATATATATATATATATATATATATATATATATAATGCGCAGCTGAAAAAAATAAGAATAAAATGTGCATGTATGAAGGTAAAGGGACAGGTACTAGGATTACCAAATCTGAATGATTCTTATGTGTTCGTATTGATTTCAGCAAGAATTCCTCACCGTTTACTGACAGGAAGTACCCCCTCTGCCCCTCTGCCCCTCTCCCCTTCACACACACACGCTCAAGTAAATAAACAGTTTGTGTCTTACCAATTTAAGCTGAAGATTAAAAAGCAAGCAAGCAAACAAAAAGGGAAACAAACAAACAAAAATCAGAACACACATACACACGCACACACACACACACACACACACACACACACACACACACAGGTTGATTGAAAATATTATAGATTCCAATTTATACTTACTAAATAACGGACACGTTACCCGTGTCCCTGATATACCAACCCACAGACCCACAGCTATAGACCTTACCTTAATCTCACCATCGCTAGCACCAAATGCCACATGGCAAACAGAGGATGACTTGTTGGGATCAGATCACATCCCCATACTTCTTACCCTTAACCTCATCACTGAGTTTGATGCAATACCACAAGATAGTTTACCCAAGTTTAACTATAAATACGCAGATTGGGCCAGTTTTAAAGCTTTCCTACGAAATACAAGAACAGATCTATCTGAAACAACGACCTTAAACGATATGTACGCAGATTTCTGTAAGTCACTCTTAAGGGCTGCAAAAATTTCAATCCCAGAACTTAAAGCGTCAAAAACAGGAAAACATCATGGAAAAGTCTGGTGGAATAAAGATTGTGAAAAGGCAGTCAACGAAAAGAAAGAAAAATACAAACAATATATAGCTAATAGGTCACCTGAAAATCATACGGCAATGAAAAGTGCGAACATAAACTGTAACAGAGTCATAGAACAAGCTAAAGAACAATATTGGACATCTTTTTGTACATGTGAAGTAAGTGACCATAAAGATATGCAAACGATTTGGGAAAAACTGAAAACAATGAAAAATGGGATCATGTTGCCATCAATTCCAGTAAAGCTAGAAAACAACCCTTTACCTAGCTCACAGGAAAAAGCAGAAGCTTTTGCAGACATGTTTGCTGAGGTCTGTCGAGTAGAAGGACTTCCTGCCTCTAGTAGAAATTATAGGGTACAGGAAGAAAAGACCGACGCATACAAGGATCATGTCCCAGATAATACGCACTACGTAAATGCACCAATCACGCTCCAAGAATTAAAAGATGCCATTAAATCAATTCCAAATAAAAAGACATCAGTAGGATTTGATGCAATTTCCAATGAGATGTTGAAAAATTTACCAGAAAATTTTTTAATCTTGCTACATAATATGTTTAAAAAATGCTGGAATAGCGGCAAACTGCCCGACTATTGGAAACAATCAATAGTGGTTCCTGTACTAAAAGCAGGTAAATGCAATATTGACTTGAAAAACTATAGGCCAATTGCATTAACATCACACGTATGTAAACTTATGGAGAAAATAATTTTAAAGAGATTGATGTACTACTGTGAAAAGAACAACATATTACCAGTGAATCAGGCAGGGTTTAGAAAAGGCAGGTCACCAGTGGAACTCCTAACAAAGCTAACCACTAATATCAAACAACAATTTGCCAGACGCCAATGTGTTTTAGCTACATTCTTTGATATAACTAAAGCATACGACCTAGTATGGCACTCCCGATTATTATTCAAATTGAAAAATATTGGGCTAACAGGTCACATTTTTGATTATGTCAAATGCTTCTTAGAAGACCGCGTAATTCAAACGAGGATCGAAAATGTGTATTCTTCAAAACGATTTCTTCAAATGGGTATCCCTCAGGGATCCGTTATTGCTCCCCTTCTCTTCATGATATTATTGCATGACTTACCCAGTAAAATTTCTAAACATGTAACTTTAGCTCAATATGCTGATGATTTATGCATGTGGATGCAGGTCAATATGAAAAGAAAAACTCCTTTGCGCTGTCTTAATTATACGCGTAAATGTTATCAATTAGAACTCGATAAAATAGCACGATATATGGTAGAAAATGGACTACATCTATCCGTGGAAAAAACAAAGATAGTTTTGTTTAACAGTGGAGCTAACCCAGCAAATGTTCCCACGTTCAAACTGGGAGATACTCTTCTTCAGTATAATGAGTCGATTAAATTCTTAGGAGTTTTCCTTACAGCCAAATTATCTTGGAATCAGCATATTGAATACTTATTAACAAAAGCTCAAAAAAGTTTAAATTTCTTGAAAATAGTTCGCAAACAGATATGGGGACAAGATGCATCAACACTTGTTCATCTCTGTAAATCGCTTATTAGATCTAAATTAACCTATGCCCAAGAAATATTCTTCAGCGCACCAAAACGCTTACTCACAAAACTGCAGAGCATAGATTGTAAAGGTTTCAAACTTGCGCTGGGTCTTCCAATGCATGCCTGTTGCCATCGTACATACAATGCAATCAAATTGTTGCCACTTGATGAACAAAGGAAAGTCGCTTCTACTAAATTTCTGTTAAGAAACACTACCATAGAAAACAGCATCAAAACAGAGACAAAAGTAAGATCAGACACCGACTTTCCAAAAAGAGCTAAATCAATATCCTCACAGGTCACGCTTGCAACATTTACAGCTGATGTTATGAAAGGCTCTGGAATTGATTTAGACACAGGTCCTGTAACTTTAAGACCTTCGTTTTCACCAGTACCCAGTTGGGAACTTCAAAGAGCACGATTTGACATACACCACACTGACTTAAAAAAAGAAGATAATATCAATTTACTGGCATGTCACGTTAAATGTCATATAGAAGACTTTTATTCCGATCACTTGAAAGTTTACACTGATGGTTCAATAATTGAAAGACAAGCAGGTTCAGCGTTTTTAATACCTGCTCTCAAAATTGAGAAATCTTTCTATATAGGTCTTTATAAATCTATCTTTACTGCAGAACTCTTTGCAATCTTAATGGCTTTGAATTGTATGATAAATCTTCCTAGGACAATTCCCCAGATACTTTTTTGCGTTGATTCAAAATCTGTACTTCAAGCTCTTGAATTATCAAAATTACAAACAAGATCTGAAATGATATTGGAAATTACTCACTTGATTAATAGTTTATCCTTAAGAGGCACTGATATTACTTTCTGCTGGATACCATCTCATAGTTCTTTTCATTACAATGATATGGTTGATAGGGCTGCCAAACGGGGGCAAAGAGCTCACCAGATTCAAATCATATACAACTTTCCCTCTCATTGCATGAGTGTTATACCTTAGTGGACGCCTACGTATGGAAGCAGTTTCAAGATAAACAGAAAAAGTATGAAAAATGTTACATGAATTTTGAAATTAGCAAAACACCTAAGCGATTCCTTGCCAGCAGAAGTATACAATCCCTTATGTATAGGTGGAAACTTGATGCATTCAAAACAAAATACACCAGGAATGTAGTGTGCCTGTGTGGAAAGAAGATAACACATAGTCATATTCTTTCATGCGTTCGGGTAAAACAACATATACCTACATTATCAACGAAGACAGTTTCTGACATATTTGCCTCACCATCCTTAACATATGAATTTTTTGTTAGCCTGTCAAAAAGTCCGATAGCGAAATATATTTAACGTGCCGTTACTTCTCATGTTCAGTGTTATGGTTAGCTAATTTTACTGTTTCAATCGTTAATTATGATAACGTCATTTGTGAATTTTTCTTTCTTGTCTTGTTTTTCTGGTTCATTTTTTTTTCCTGAAGATTAACCTTTTGCAAGTTTGTTTGTTGTTGGGTTGTTGTTTTTTTTTGTTTTTTTTTTTTTTTTGGTCTAAAATCACTTTAGTGAATAGACATTAAATCAAAGACCACCACCACACACACACACACACACACACACGCACGCACGCACACACACACACACACACACACACACACACACACACACACACACACACGCACTCACGCACGCACGCATGTACGTGCGCGCGCACGCAAAAAAAAAAGAACAGAAAAGCAAACAAACAAACAAAAACAAAAAACAAAAACAAAAAAACCGCCAGCTGGAGTAAAAGTTTGAAGTTTAGGGTTTACTCGAGAAGCATTTATCGCACTCAGACAATTCCATATACGCTCCAGCCAATCTGCCAGAAATCCGGCAATCACCTAACAGATCGTTTAGAGCCTGTGCAAAACCCTATACGACTAGCAAAGACAGATGAAGTAACCAACACACTGATTTCTAAAACGTCTTTGAAAGAGCTCACATTGAGGTTTGAGTTTCGAGGTATGCTACACATACTTGACGAGCCGAGTAGGGCTTTACTTTAGTCATATACCGCAAGCATTAATTAAAAATCTTGACCGAGAGCTTTGTTTAAACTAAAAGTGGTTTGAAAGGAAAGATAGTTTTGGGGTGAGTGGGAATACGAAAAACGACAGTATTGTTTTTTTCTTTTCTTTTTTTTTTTATTATTAGTGATGGTCCTTCAATCAGTGTGCTTACACAAACTGATTGTCAGTCGAGTTGTTTTTAAAAAGGCAAATTACAGATGATAGAAAAATATTTTACGAGTGCAGTTAACTATGTTTACGACTCTCCTAATGCCAACATTGATTCTGATCGTTTTGTTTGTTTGTTTTT
Source organism: Monoplex corrugatus (assembly GCA_030674185.1). NCBI lineage: Eukaryota > Metazoa > Mollusca > Gastropoda > Littorinimorpha > Ranellidae > Monoplex > Monoplex corrugatus. The sequence goes on from CM060305.1 coordinate 46,340,044, forward strand.
CCGCTGAGCCTCAAATGCTTACTCTCGATTTGAAATTTATCTCCTCACATTAACATAATCACTGTTGCCCCCATGCTTATGATCGCAAAGGCGACGTTGTGAAAAAAATCCCAGATTCTATGGCCAGTGACCTCAGTTTCGGTGGATTTGAAGGCTCGTTGAAAATCCGAAATGAGCGTCGTGGAGATGGTGACAAATAGGTGGTGAAAATCTGGCAGCAAATAAAACCGAACAAAAATTAACAAACAAATAAAAACCAAGCAAAGAGATAACAAACAGACAAACAAGCAAGAAAAACAACAACAACAAAACATAAAGATAACAACAACAACAACAACAGTCATGAAATGGATGCTATCAATGTGATGCAATTTCAAGGGAAGTGAATCTCCCTCTACCAAGAAATGTTGCAAGATGGGTTATCCCCCTTCTAATACCAAACCATTTCTATCAAGTTACTGTTGTATGTCATTTTCACCCGTGCATTTACCTCCAACTGTGATCACGCCGTACTATAACGTTAACCCGGATCTCAAAAGATATCGAGAAAAAGTTCATTGCAAAGATGTATCACTGTTTAAGTTGGCGTTATATGTATCGATATGTCATATAATGCGGAAGATAAGATTGTGCGTCATTTGAAGTGTTCGTCATTTGAAGTGTATCCCATATCAGAAACACAAATAGGATTCAGGCAGAAATGCACAACATACTAGCATAAGTCACCTAGACTTGACACACATTGTATTTGCACCTTTTTTATGTGTGAATGTTTGTTGGTGCGGTTTTAACTGAGACTATAGAGGTTTATGCATAGTCTTCTTTGTCATATTTGGCAAAAAGAAGTTATTTATACACAGAATGTTGCAACTATGCCTACGTGTTGTTACTAAAGACTTTCAGAAAGTTTTTTTTTTAACTTGGTTCAGCAAGCAAACTGTCTGTACTGTTAAAAGCAGGTAGTGATGTTGTTTTTAATTCTGAGAGATATATATTATGTGAATTGTATGTTAACATATATTTTTATGGATAAGTTCGACTATATTTTAGATATTTTGATGCTATTAGTTTCATGCGAATGAGAATTATGTTTGACATTTTCTTGGAAATCTTCTGTTGTTTAAAACAACAGTTAGTCAGCTGTTATACAAATCCGTTATTAGTCGGTCCATTGTTAATGACTGTCTTGCTTCGTTATTTAATTAAAGTAGGTAGTCATTGGGCACCCCTATATCTATATACATATACACGTATATATATATACATATACATATACATATACGCATATATATATATATATATATATATATATATATATATATATGTATGTATGTATGTATGTATGTATATGAAGCAGCATGTGCACAGAAAAGACAACAAGACGACATAAGAAATTCCCAAATTTTCGGCGGTACACCCGCCTTCTTCAAGAGGACTTTATTCACTCACTAGTGAATAAAGTACATGTATTGCCAAATCTTGAAGAGGGTGGGGGAGATGCTGGGGGCAACGAGAGATAGAGATGGTTGGAAGTCCATGGTCGCCAACGCCATGCGACAGGGCACCTGATGATGATGATGATTGCCAAATCACTCCTGTCTTTTTGTTAGACGTCAATTTTTTTTATTTGAAAGACGACACTAAATGATATATGTTATTTGTTACCTTTGTAGATAGTCTTTTTGCAATCTCAGGTTATCTCCTCGTCTTGCAAGAGTGAAGTGACATGTTTCCTACGTGAGGGAGTGGTACAGATGCAAACAAAAACGTGATAATTACAATTGTTATAATTATCTAAATGAGCGCCAGTCATGTATTGACCATATCCAGTACGTTTTTGTGATAGGATTAACATGAATATTTGTCGTGGGATGTGTTCGTCTATCTTGTGTGTCAGTTGTCTTCACTGATAGTTTTAGAATTTTGTGCGAGTGATATATTCCCTTCAATAAAAATCCTATACCGAATCATGTTTGTCTAGTTGTTGCTTTAGGCAAGCGTTAATCAATCAGGTACTCTCTGTTTGATGTCTCATTGATTAGCTACATGTTATATATATATATATATATATATATATATATATATATATATATATATATATATATGTTGTGTGTGTGTGTGTGTGTGTGTGTGTGTGTGTGTGTGTGTGTGTGTGTGTGTGTGTGTGTGTTGACAGACAGATAGACAGATAAATGGATAGATATCTGTCAATCTCTTACTCTCTCTCTCTCTCTCTCTCTCTCTCATTTTCTCTCTCTCTCTCTCTCTCTCTCTTTATATTTATATATATATATATATATATATATATATATTATATATGTCTATCTGTCTCTCTCTCTGTCTCTCTCTCTCTCTTTCTCTCTGTCTCTTTCAGCTACTTTCTCTCTATCTATCTAGCCAGCTAGCTAGCTATTTATTTATTTATCTATCTTTCTATTTCTCATCCCCTTCTGTCTGTCTGTCTGTCTGTCTGTTTCTCTCTCTCTCTCTCTCTCTCTCTTCTCTCTCTCTCTCTCTTCTTCTCTCTCATTCTTCTTTCTTTCTGTAGTGTGCGTGTGCGTGAGTTGGTGTGTGTGTTAGGTTATTTGTAAATTATTTGTATGTGAATTTTGGCAAACGCACACAGTCACACCACGCACAGACACACACACACACACACATCACCACGATGCACCACGCATCACACACACACACACACACACACACACACACACACACATACTCACACAGTTACACACACATGCACGCGCGCACATTCGTTTATGTACACAGTTTTATGTATTCATGATGGAAAGTTATATTTCCTCTGTATTTTTGTCAACTTTGTTTGAGAAAGTATCAGTTTTGTTTTGTTTTTTCAATAAAACTCGGTCAGCAACGACATATGTTTAAGCTGGCCTATGTACTAATAGTTATACCCATTGAAAGTACAGTTTCCTTTTTATGTTTTACCGTCATTTAGTTACCATGTTACAAAGCTATCCCACCATCCCTCCCCCCCACCTCCACCCCCAATAGTGTTAATGGACATAATGGTCTAAAAGATTATACTATGTACCCCCCCCCCCCCCCCGTTTCTCTCTGTTGTCTCTTTTTGTCTCTGTCTCTCTCTCTCTCTCTCTCTCTCTCTCTCTCTCTCGCTCTCATTTGCTCATTCTCTCTCTCTCTCTCTCTCTCTCTCTGCTCTCTCTCTCTCTCTCTCTCTCTCTCTCCTCTCTCTCTCTCTCTCTCTCTCTCGCTCTCTCGCTCTCTCTCACTCTCTCTCACTCTCTCTCTCTCTCATTTATTCTTTCTCTCTTTTCTTTCTTTCTTTCTTTCTTCCTCTCTCCATCACTCCCTCCCTTCCTGCCACTCTTCCGTTCTCTCCCTCTCACTCTGGTGCGCCCTCACTCCCCCACCAAGCTGCTTTATAGTCTAGAGCTTTCACAGAAAGTCTGAAAATGTCGAAGTGTCTTTTCAGTGTTTGTAAAAACTGGCTATGCCATCATGTAACATATTAATCATAAGATAAAGAAATACCACATGTTTTCATGGTTATGCCTTAAAGCACAGAAATCATGTAACATAATGATCATAGGATAAAGAAAAACCCACATGTTTTGATTGCTATGTCTTAAGACAGATATTATTTAACATAATGATTATAAAATTATTTTAAAGAAAACACTTGCCTTGATTTTTATGCTTTAAAAAATAGATATCACGTAACGTATCAGACATGAGAAAAATATGTTAGGATGGGTACGTCTTAAGCACAAAGATCATGTGACATATTAGTCATAAGATAAAAAAAAAAAACGTGTTTTAAATTAATGGCTATACCTTAAAACCAGAAATCATGTAGCATTTCAATAAGATAATAAACCCACTTGTCTTGATGGTTATGCTTTAAAACACAAAGATCATGTAACATATCAGTCATTAAGATGAAATAAAACCAAAATAATTTGATGGTGATGTCTTAAATCACAGAGATCATGTAATATATTAATCATAAGATAATAAACCCACATGTTTTGATGGTTATGTCTTAAAACACAGAGATCATGTATCATATTAATCATAGGATAACAAACCCATATGCTGTGATGGTTATGTTTAAAACACAGAGATCTTGTAACATATTAATAAGATAATAAACCCACATGTTTGGATGGTTGTCTTAAAACACAGAGATCATGGAACATATTAATTATAAGATAATAAACCCACATGTTTTGATGGTTATGTTATGTCTTAAACCACAGAGATCTTGTAACATATTATAATAAACACCCACGTGTTTTGATGGTTATGTCTTAAAACACAGAGATCATGTAACATATTAATCATAAGATAATAAACCCACATGTTTTGATGGTTATGTTTTAAAACACAGAGATCATGTAACATATTAATCATAAGATAATAAACTCACATGTTTGGATAGTTATGTCTTAAAACACAGAAATCATGTAACATATTAATTAAAGGAAATGAACCCATATGTTTTGATGGTTATATCTTAAAATACAGAGATCATGTAATGTAATGGAACCTGGAACACCAATGCCCTGATTGTGGCGGGTCCCAGGGCCCCATCCGCACCCTCCTGGTGTTTCTAGTTAACGTGATTATAAGATAAACTGAAAACGTGTTTTCACGTAACAAAACCAGTGAATGATGGTTGAAACACTTTCTCGAACCCACGAGTGCTGCCCCTTTCCATCCTAATCCTTGTTCCTTTACGGTCGTTGACCTTGGCAAACTGAGCCTAATCCTTGTTCCAATATGGTCATTGACCTTGGCAAACTGAGCCTAATCCTTGTTCCTATATGGTCGTTGACCTTGGCAAACTGATACCATGCGTCAGTGTCTCTCTTGCACACTTATTATTCTTTTTAACACGTTGTTTCATGTTTTCTGTACATAAATTGGTTTGTAATTCTCTGATTCATTATGAGATAATACATTTGTTGAAACCAAGAAATGCGTGGGTTTTGAGTGGTGTGTGTGGTGTGTGTGTGTGTGTGTGTGTGTGTGTGTGTGTGTGTGTGTGGTGTGTGGTGTGTGTGTGTGTGTGTGTGTGTGTGTGTGTAGGCTACGTGTGTGTGTGTGTGTGCGTGTGTGTGTGTGTGCATGTGTGTGAGTGTGTGTGCGTGAGTGTGTGTGTGTGTGCGTGTGTGTGTGTGTGTACTTGTGTGTGTGTGTGTGTGTGCGTGTGTGTATGTGTGTGCGTGTGTGTGTTTGTGTGTGTGTGTGTGTGTGTGTGTGTGTGTGTGTGTGTGTGACTGAAAAAAAGAAAGTTTTTTTTCAAAGGGCATTAATAGTGGTTGAAGGCTATATAAGGTGGGCCTGTGGAAATGTTCACCCGAATCAATAGAGTTCTCTGCATTAGAGTACTATTGGCTAGAATTTCGTAGTAGTACAGTATAAAACACCAGGACTATGCTCATAAGTCAGGCCCCTCCTCTCCTTCGAAGCAATGATCAAAACGATATGAGTAATTCTAAGACTAAAGTGCTTTCTGTAATCTTCTGGAAATAGATCTACCTCATCAAATGTGTTTATTCTCAAACTTTAAAACATTTATTCACACCCCACTCACACACACGCACACACACGCACACACACACACACACACACACACACCACACACACACACACACACACACACACACACACACGCACGCACGCACACACACACACACACACACACACACACACACACATCTGTCTCTGTCTCATTTTTATTATATTGTTCTTCAGTTCAACACTATCACAACGCATAAAGAGGCTGTTTACGTCATTTGGAAAATATGACGTACAATCCAAAAAAAGTTCTGAAGGGTCCAGCTTAAATTAATGGAACTGAGAGACAACACTAAGAAAATCTGCACGCTACTGAGATTGCAAAATACTAAAGCAACAATACTGTCAGGTTAAAGGATTTTCCTCTTTGTTACGATAGTATGTTTACTCACGTGCTTTAAAAAGTATGGTTGAACTTTGCAATAGCCTACCACGTTAATGACTTCAAAGGGCCAAGACAGAGAGAGAAAATCTACTTGATAAACTTCAATACCAAACGGCAACTCACGACTTATAGTAATAACTATCTGAATTTTTTCTTGAACATCATAGTAAGATGTTACAGATTTCCTTTCCAAAGAAAATATTGATCTCATTCAGACTGCCAAACTAACTCTCATCCCACCACCCACATTCACCCCACCCCACCCCACCATCATCATGATTAAAACTGAACTCTTAAGACATGTCTACTGCCCCAGATTT
>CM060305.1:46351319-46371319 GCA_030674185.1 Monoplex corrugatus
CTTACAACTTATCTATTCATTCAGACCTACAAATGTTTCTGTTCATAAAGTATCATTTCTTTTTAGTCTTTGTACAAACAATATTGGTCTCATTTTGTTTCAGTTTGACTGCGAAGTTGTTACACCACGCGATGATGTGACCATATGCCCTGCGCCATAAAAGAGCAGCATTAGCAGCAAGAACAACAAGAACGACAATAACAAGAACGAGTACACGAAGAAAAAGCAAGTCATTAAATGGCTGTAGAAAACAAACACAAACTAAACAATCATACAAAACAAGTACACAAAAATGTCTTCCATTAAATTCATTGTAGAAAACAAACAAAAACTGAACAAAAAACAAAGAAAGAAAGCGAAACAAAATGAGGACATCGGGAACAACAAACACATCAAAATAAACCAAACAAATGAACAATAATACACGAAGAAGAACAAACAAAACAGAAATGAGAGTCGAAAAAGATCAATTGATGAAGACACAAGCAAACAAGAACAGAAACAGTGGGAACAAGGACAAGGGAAAACAAGAAAAATCACAGGAGGAGGAGAAGAAAAACGGAAACAAGAAAAATCACAGAAAGAGAAGAAGAAAAACGGAAACAAGAAAAATCACAGAAGAAAAAGAAGAAAAACGGAAATGGCAACACCAATGGAGGGGACAGCAGAATTAAGAAAACAGATGACGGAAAATGATAAAAAAAAAAAATAAAAACGAATAAAAATCACCACAGAGGAAAAAAGAAGCAATGACAAAACAAAAACAACAAACCCCTAGTCAAAAAACAAACAAAAATGTGACAAAAAAGCAAAACAAAAGAACAACAAGAAAAACAGAAACAGAAACGTAAAAATAAACAAAGGAAACAAGTACACACACAATACTAAAAAAAAACCCATAATCGATAGTAGTATACAATCAGTCACGACAGCCACAACATGAACAAGAACAGGGACAATATCCGGAAACAGAAACTGAAACATAAACAGTAAAGGCAAGTAAACCAGGAGAACGGCGAAAGTAAAATAAACAGAAAACACAACGACCATAAGCAAGAAAAGAACGCCACTGACAGCAACAGCTACAACATGACCACCAACAAAACAGCATGAATTGATGAAGGATAGAAAAATCCCATCGAGAGCAAAAACTGAATCAAAAATGGGAGTACAACCGAGAAGCGAAAAAAGAAAAAGAAAAATGAAAAAAAGGCATAAAAAGGCAGAACGAAAATTATATGGAAGATAAAATCAAGAACAATAACGAAAGAAAAAAAAATCAAATCAGTAAGTGAAAAACAGAATATCACACACACACACACAAAAAGCAAGAAAAGCGTGTAAAGAAAGAGACGTGAACAGATTAAAACTAAAAACAAACCAAACAAAAAAGAACACTGCAACAAAAACGTGGGACGAAAAGAAGCAAGAAAAAAAAAAACAGAAACGGAAAATAAAAAGATAAGCACAAAAGGCAAGCAGGCAAATAAACAAAGAACTTGACCACATTCTCTACGGCCACCTTCTCAACTTCACGTTCCCCCTAAAAACAAAATCCAAGAAATAAAATGACAAAAGAAAGGAAAAAGCAGAAGGACAAAGAAAAGCGAAAATAAAAAGGATAAGGAAACTAAAAACTAAATCACAAACAAACAAGAAATCAATCAGAGAGAAAAGAACAACAACAAAATCAGTAATAACCAGAAGAAGGACAACTACAAGAAGATCAGTAATAGAAGAGGGGTGAACAAAAAGAATCCAAGAAGGGGTCAACAAAAAGAACAACAAAATCAGTAATAACCAAAAGAAGGATAACTACAAGAAGATCAGTAACAAAAGAGGGGTCAACAAAAAGAATCCAAGAACAGTACCAACCAATGCTTAAACTTCAATGGTAACAACCAACACAGAGCGACTTCGTCTCCAGATGTGGCGCCCAGTCTCAGCTGTCTTTCCCAATATCCCATCATCCTTATGACGCCAATTCTCCAACTCACATGCTGTCACATCAATGATTTTGGTAGGCAGGGGTCATAACCCGGCGTTTGACCCCCGCTCCCTCCTCATGGCCCCGAGACGTCGAATCTAACCCTGGTCCTCGTGCCCCCAAAAGAGACATCCACCAGCTACGGGAACACATCAACTCCTCACCACCACCATCACCCCAATCAATGTGTGTAGAATGCGGGAAGGGCCTGACCAGACGCTCCCATGTCACCTGTCATCACCAGAACTGTCAGAAAATGTGTCATAAAAAACTCATGTAGCGGAGTCAGAAGAAATATTACAACCCCTGAATCTTGGTCATATGCTGACCACAGGGGCATACTTGACACGACCGCACAAGCACAATAGTGTAATTCCTGTGGCCGGGCAGGAAAGACTGCTGCAAAATCCTTTCACGTGCAGTGTTGCTGACTGCAATGAGAAATGCCATCAGGGTTGCAGTGGCATCTCGAGATACGCCGTGCAAAGGAACTGGACATGCAGCATACACTGCACAACGCCCTTATCCAACACATCAAACGAGGACACACGTGAAACCCGGGACAAGCGAGAGTGCGACAGCTGCAAAAACATGCTGAGAATCAATGCAAACCGGTTCCATGGTCCACTGTACCGATAGCGAGTGCCCTAATGTGTGCCACAAACGTCATCAATGCAGCAACATTAACAGATACTGCTCGGATCAAACATGGAGATGCCGGGCTCATTCTGGAGCCATGAACCAAAACAATGACAGCCATAACAGCAACAACAACCCTGACCCTGATGAATCAACTTCACCACCTGTCACCCAACGGCCGAAATCCAGCTGCAAAAAATGTGCCGGGCCGATGAGAGTAGACACCACCCCTGTCTGTGTACCACGTGTAACAACCTGTTTCACAAGTCGTGCACGGGACTCACTCTGTAGCTGCGTAATGCTGCTGCCGAAGACCAATACGCATGGACATGTGATAGTTGCCAGATGAAAAACCAGCCTCGCGACTACACAAGACTGGTTGGTGGAACAGCAATCGAGTCGTCTGCCGAAGATTCCAAAAAGATGTACCATGAAAGTGTTGAGGACCCTGCAGTGGAATGCAGACGGTTTACTTCCGAAAGTAAGCTAACTCGGCGAGCGACTCAAGAAAGACGACTGCGATATCTGCTTGATCAATGAGTCAAAACTGAAGCAAGGAAAGAGGATGCTACAATTTGACGGATACATATCGATACGGGTAGACCGCTAAAATCAGGATGGAGATGGTGGTCTCATCTCACACATCAAAAACTCCCTGATATTTGAACACATCCGAGATGGCTCAAACAGCGACACAGAAATGTCGTTGTTTCGGGTAAAGATGGGTAAGAGGAAGTGGGCAATGTTCTGCAATCTATCCTGCCCCCCTGTCAGGTCCCACACATCGGAGCAAAATACAAGCTTGGCGACTGGAACCCTCCCTGTCACACCTGACCTGAGCCCGTCATTCTTGGTGATTTCAATGCCCATTCTGTTCTTTGGGATATATTTCAGCTACCCGACGCGAGGAGTGAAGCGCTGGAGAACTGGATAATCGACAACGACCTGCACGTCATGAATAACGGGTCACACACCCGCATCAATACCAGATCGCAGCATGACGACTCACCGATTATCTCAGATCCGCCCTCAACCCCCCCCCCCCCCACTACACCTGCAGTGGAGGGTAAAAGATGAAGAAGAAATAACAAACAAGAAAGATGAAGAAGAAATAACAAACAAGAAAGACGAAGAAGAAGGAGAAATAACAAACAAGAAAGAAAAAGATGAAGAAGAAATAACAAACAAGAAAGACGAAGAAGAAGGAGAAATAACAAACAAGAAAGAAAAAGAAGAAGAAGAAATAACAAACAAGAAAGAAAAAGATGAAGAAGAAATAACAAACAAGAAAGAAAAAGATGAAGAAGAAATAAAAAACAAGAAAGAAAAAGATGAAGAAGAAATAACAAACAAGAAAGAAAAAGAAGAAGAAGAAATAAAAAACAAGAAAGAAAAAGAAGAAGGAAAAATAACAAACAAGAAAGAAAAAGAAGAAGGAGAAATAACAAACAAGAAAGAAAAAGATGAAGAAGAAATAACAAACAAGAAAGAAAAAGATGAAGAAGAAATAAAAAACAAGAAAGAAAAAGAAGAAGAAGGAGAAATAACAAACAAGAAAGAAAAAGAAGAAGGAGAAATAACAAACAAGAAAGAAAAAGAAGAAGAAGAAATAACAAACAAGAAAGAAAAAGATGTAGAAGAAATAACAAACAAGAAAGAAAAAGAATAAGAAGAAATAACAAACAAGAAAGATAAAGAACAAATAACAAACAAGAAGGAAAAAGAAGAAGGAGAAATAAAAAACAAGAAAGAAAAAGAAGAAGAAATAACAAAGAAGAAATAAAAAGATAAAGAAGAAATAACAAACAAGTAAGAAAAAGATGAAGGAAAAATAACAAACAAGAAAATTTGAGCAGAAGAAAAAAGAAACAAGACAGAAGATAAAGACGAAAACATAACAAAGTTAAAGACGAACAAAGACAGAAGATAAAGAAGAAAACATAACAATGTTGAAGACGAAGAAACACAGAAGATAAAGAAGAAAACATAACAAAGATGAAGACGAAGAGACACAGAAGATAAAGAAGAAAACATAAGCTGAACTCAAAAAAAAAAAAAAAAAAAGAAATCTAACTAATCAAACAGGAAAAATTAATAAGAAGATTAAAAACAAAAGTGATAAAAAGAAGAAAATCAACAATGAAGATGAAAATGAAGACAATAACAATCAACAAAGAAGACGATAAAGATCACACACAAAGAAACATGTATTAGGCGACGATTAAGAAAAAAGATACTGATAAACAAAGAAGAAAAATGAAGAAGAAAGGAAGAAAATTCAGAAAAATTTCAAACAACAAAAAAAACCAAAAAAGAGATCAAGAAGAAAAAAAATAAAAGAAAAAAAATGCGGAAGTTAAAACGGGAAGGAGACGAACTGAGAAGAATGCAATCTTTTATAGGTGAGGAAAAAAATGGCACAGACAAAAAAAAAAAGAACAAAATGAAGAAGACCAGTAACAAAGAAGACCAGTAACAAAGAAGAAACAAAAAGGAAAACTGAAAAAGAAAGAAGACAAAGAGAAAGAGAAAAATAAAATGAAAGCTGAAAAGGTGAAGAAGAAATATATAAAAAAAATTAAACAAATTAAAAAAAACACCAAAGGGACGATAAAGCACGCTTCCAATAAGAAAGACAGAAAATGAAGAAGAAGAAAAACACACAATCAAACACGAAAGAAACAAAACAGAAAAAATTTTGAAGAACAATAGAACTTCAAAAGTAAGAAGACGGCGACCTATAAGAAAGATAAAGAAAAATTGACAGGACAAAACAAAAGAAAAACAAAACAACAAACTTGAAAGGAAAAAAATGTGACAAAGATGAAAAAGAACAAAACAGCAGATAAGAAAGAGAATGAGGAAGAAAATAACAAGAAGATGAGGAAAAAATAACAGCTGATTAATTCGATAAACAGATGAACAAACATAGCACACGAGCTAAAACAATACCAGAAAGAACACAAACAAAACAAAAGAAAAAATAACGAAAAAGAAGGAGAAGAAGAACAAAACAAAAAAAGAGGAAGAAGTATAATAACAACAAAATAATAAACAAGAAAGACGATGAAGGACAGAACAAACAAGAAAGCGAATAAGGAAGCTTTTGTTTTAAAATCTTAATTTTTTTAATTTCATTTATTTATTAAGTGTTTGTTTTTTCATTTAATTTATATTCATTTTTATTTATATAATTTTTTGTTTGTTGTTTTTTATTTCCATTCTTATGTATATTTTGAGTCATTCGTTTGTTCATGTTTACGTTTATTTTTGTATTTTTGCATAATTTTGTATTCTTCTAGCTAATTTTATTTCTATGGTTTATTTTGTACTTTTTATTCATTCTTCATTCGTTTTTTCTTTGTTTTTTTTAAAAATTTCCTTCTTTGTTTCTTTTTCATTTTTTTTTTTTTTTTCATTTTCCAATTTTCATGTCTTTCTTTCTTTATTGATTTATTGATGATTATTTACTTTCCTACCTCTTTGCATAACTTTAAACATTTTTTTATATTATATTTACGTTTTAATTTTTCACCATTTATCTATTTTTGTATTTCTTTTTATGTTTTTATTTTTCTATTTCTTAATTTGTGTTTTTATTATATTTTTTATTTGCATGTTTCTGGTTTTTTTATTCTTTTTGTTTATTTTTCATTCATTTTGTATTATTTTTCTATCCTTATTTTCTCCATTATTTCTTTATTTCTTTCTGTACTTTTCCAATATTTTCCCATTTATTCATTTTCACTTATTTATTTTGAATTCATTTATCGATTTATTCATTTATTTATGATATTCTTTCATTACATTTTCTTTTACTTTTCTGTTTTTGTTAAATTCATTTATTTTCCTTTTTCATTTTATTTTCTTTACTTGTTTATTTGTTTAGTTTTTTTTAATTTCTTATTGTTTACTGGTTTTTTTACGCATACGTCTTTTTTTAATTAGATATTTTTCACTGTTTTTATTATTTCGTTTTTCATTTATTTTTCATTTAATTTTTTTGAATTTTTTGAAAATGAGTATATTTGTTATTTACTTTTCATTTACTTTCCATTCACTTCGTTTATTTTGTTATTTGCATTATCTTTATCATTATGAATTTGATCAATTTTAAAATTTTTTTATTCACCTTTTGAAGTTTCATTTTTTCTAATTGCGTCTTTCATTTATCTATATGTTTGTTTTTCATTTATATTTATACATGTAAATTCATTTCTTTTTGTGTTTTCTTATATATATTTTTTGTTATAATGTTTGTTTTTGTAATTATGTACATATTTTATTCAGTCAGTTCTTTATTTACTCACAACTTTACTTTTCGATTTCCAAAAATTCTTTTATATTTTTGTACATATCATTTGTACATTTCATTTGTCGTAACTGTTCTTATCTGTTTTTATTTCATTCCATTAATTAATTTATTTATTTTATTTTTTTTTTTTTTAAATTTTTTATTTCGTATTTTTTCATTAGTTTTCATTTTTTTCACATTTTTTTTTCATTATTTGTTTTGTGTATTTTTGTAATCATGTGTCGTTGTTTTGTTTGTTTGTTTGTTTTTTATACTTCTCATTCAATCTCATTTATTTTTTTTGGTTTTTTACTTATATATATTTTTTTGAATCATATTTATTTATTCATTTACTTATATATTTATTTATTTATTCATTCATTCATTTACTCATTCATTTATCTATCTATTCACTTAGGCATTCATTTTTGTTGACTTTATTTTCGTATATTTAATGTATATTTCTTTTTTACATGTCGTTTTTTCTTTTTTATTCACTTTCATGTTTTTATTTATATTTTATCTATCTATTTGTCTATTCATTTATCTATTTATTTCACTTGTTTCTTCTTTTATTTCTCTATTTTCATTTATATATTTATTTAGTTATTTATTTATACAATAATCTGTTTATCTCTTTTTAATCTTAATTATTGATTATTTTATATGTTTTTTATTGTTTTGTTTTTATGTACTTATTCCTTTTTGATTTTTCTGTTACTATGTTTTCTTTCTTTCTTTCTTTATTTTTAATATAGTTTTTTTTTTTCTTAAACATTTTATTTCCTTTTTAATTTTTCATTCATTCATTTATTTACTTGTTTATTTTCTTTTATTAATAAATACATTTTTGAATCTTTCTTAATCTAATTTATAACCCACACCAGAAGCAGAACAGAGAGGTGGGGAATAGGTGTACGCCTGGAGGTGATCACGAACGTGCCAGGCACCAACGACCCACCTATGATACCTCAGCCACCACTGGAACTCCTCACAAAACAGACAGCCAGGGTAGAAAATGAGGTAAGGGAGCGACTTGACCATGTCTAACACCAAGAAGAACAAGATGGGTCGTGAAACTCTGAACACACCACGGGAATGGAGCGGTAGAAGGCGGCGATCCAGAGCGTGGAGTCACGACAATCACCGCAAGACAAAATAAAGTGAAAAATGAAAAGTTTAAAAAAAAATATGGGTGCCGCGGAAGTTGAAAAAAAAATGTCGTTGTACTGTTTCGAGCCCAGTTACCTGCGCAGAGCCATATCAGGGCTGTAATTGTATCCGAACGCCCACCATATCCCACAAGTGCAAAAAAATGGAGAAAAAAAATCAAGTACATCTATTAATGCATTCGTGCATATAATCTGAGGGCATATAAGAAAAGGCCCAAATGCTTAAAACCGTCACTGCACATCACACCCCCAGAGCCAAAAATGCACTTGACACATGTATGTGAAGGAGTAATGATAGAAGGAAAGGGTATGATTTGGTAATATCCAAACGACCGTGAATGGTGGAGAACGGGCGTCTTGTAGTTGAAGGTAAAAGGATCTTGGTAGAAAAATGTTAGGTTTTAGCTTTCGAGGTTATTTTTGAATACGGAATACGGTTGACAGTCTATTCTAATGTATTGAGGCCAAGTGGTTTAAGGGGGGCAGACCTACCCAGATTTTAACCCAAAAAATCGTTTTTTGGAAGCATAATACTTTATATTTGAAGTATAATCATTCTACTTTCATGCACAGTTTACATTTTCAAAAAAGTTTAAGTAGTGTTGGAGTTATAAGGTCGCAACTGAGGTAGGGTGAAGACATATTTCTCCCCCAAATTCACCCCAAAATGGATAAACTGAAATTAGTTCATATCAACTTCTGCTTTCGCTAAATAAACACACCCGCCGTGTGTATATCCTCTAAACGTATTTGCTTACTTCTGCTAAAGAACGATGGCGCGTAAAAGCATGTGGTTGTTCATTTTTTGGTGAAAAAATATTTGTTTCTATTGTTGTTATTTTGAGTTTTCTGAATCATCATACCTTCAGACAAAAAGTACAGTCGTGGTAGAATGAGAAAACGTTCTTCTCCTGGAAACAAGCATACAAAGGCAAAGAAAGTGTGTGAAGAAAGCGTCAGTCGAGATGAATCCTTCGACTATAAAAATGTGTCAGTGAGTGGAGATGAACAATCTCCGCCACCAAAATGTTCCAAAAGTGAAAGTGCCACGCCCATTTCCAGATCAGAGGTAAAAATTCAGGATTTGTACAAAATAATGGTTGATAGTGAAGAAGATAATTCTGATTCTGAGTTAGAAAAAGAAGAGAGTGTTGATTTTGATCTGGAAACACCAGTAGATTATAGATTGATTGATATTGAACTTTTCAATCAGAATGTCATGTCACAAGTAGTGTGTGCTTCTTGTCGTGGGCATGTAAAGTTAGTTGAGTTGAGCTGAAAGGGTTTAGTAAGTCAGTTTGTGTTTTATTGTGCAAATAAACATTGTAATTACCAGAGAGCATTTCCATCTTGTCCTCAAATATATGTTGGTAATTCTATAGTCAATGTTGTGAATAGACGTGCGACATTTGCTATGAGATGTATTGTTGGAGACCTTGCAGAACTGACGACTTTCTGTGGCGTAATGGATTTGCCCCCACCAGTTCATAATAGTAGTTTTGGAATAATAAATGATACTATTGAAAAGGCAGCTGTTGATGTGCAGACTGTAAGTATGAAGCAAGCTGCTACATCTGAATTCAAAAATGCTGAAACAAGAGAAGAGGATGAAAATAGACACATTGATATAATTATCCAGTGATGGCACCTGGGTGACCAGGGGTCATACCTCTACTGTAGGGGTAACAAGTGTTATTGGTATGCATAGTGGGAAAGTTATTGATACCCAGTGTAAAAGCAGTAAATGTAAATCATGTGATTATTGGGAAAAACAAAACCATGATACAGATGAATTTAGAAAATAGAATAACGAGCATCCGGCAGTATGTACCAAAACACACGATGGATCTTCAGGATCAATGGAATCAGTCGGGGCTGTTCAAATTTTCTCTCGGTCAGTACAACACAGATATATAAATTTCATTGGTGATGGGATACAAACAGCTTCAAGAAAGTATGTGCAGCAAAACCATATCATGACATCTTCATTGAGAAACTTCAGTGTGTAGGCCACGTCCAAAAGAGACTGGGAACACGCCTGAGAAATCTAAAGAAGACATGCAAGGGAAAATTAGCTGATGGTAAAACTCTGGGTGGGAAGAGCAGACTTACAGATAAAATGATAGACAAAATGCAGGTATATTATGGAAATGCTATACGGGAAAACAGCAACAACCTTGTGAAAATGCGTGAGGCAGTTTGGGCCATATACTTCATTACTCGTCGACTGATGAGAGCCCAACCCACCATTTCTGTGATATAGAATGGTGTAAGTACAAGCAGGCTCAAAGGGATGGGACTTTGAATGCTTTCAAACACCAAACTATGCCAACAGAAGTGATGGAGGCAATAAAACCTATGTTCAAAGACCTGTGGAGAACTGAGCTTCTGAGAAAATGTTTGCAAGGCTATACACAAAATGCAAACGAATCGCTGAACAATTTGATATGGAAATTTTGTCCCAAATCCAAAAATCATGGTCTTGGTACTGTGACAATAGCTGTGGCCTTGGCTGTCTGTGTTTATGATGGAGCCAGTAGTTTTAGGGCCATCCTACACAAACTGCAAATCACACCTGGTAAATTCTATGCGGAATTTTGTGAAAACAAAGACGCTTTGCGGATTGCAAATGCCAGCCGTCGGGTTCAAGCAGCAACCAAGGAACAGCGTCGAGCAAGACGACAAAAAGCCATGGCACAGAATGAAAGGAAAAAAGAAAAAGAAGGCCATCCTTACCTTGCTGGAGGACATTTAGAGATCACAAGGTAGGAAATTGAGTATATTTTTTAGTCCGCGAAAGTTTGTGATTTTTCGCGAGATTGTACATCCGATTTCCTTGATATTTGGCACACATATAGCAGGGACAATACCTATAGCCGGTAGTAAACTCTTGCAGTTCTGCTTGAAAGAAACATTTTTATCAAAAGTTATATTATAATTTTTTTTATTAAAATTATTCTAAAAATTGGTGTGATGATTGTACAGAAAATAATGATAGTAGAGTAAGATTTTACTACATGCCATGCATACTATATAGATGTGTTTGCTCACTAAATATCAAATTCCTAACATGAATATGTGTGTAGTTATAAATGTCACAGTATGTACTATATTGTTTCATTTTCGCGAGAACATTTTTTAATTAATTAATTTTTGTCAACTTTTCATAACCCACAGACCCCAACAAAGATATTCAATCCAAAGCATACTGTCTGAGGTATCATCTTACCAAATATCATGGTGATTGGTTAATTAGAACTGAAACACTGAACATCACAATCTTGGTACCCAAGGTCTGCCCCCTTAAGTGTTTTAAGTTTGTCTATCCAGAAAGAATCCCTATGCAAACTTTTGGCGTAGTCTTGTATGTGTATCTTCTCTATTGCGACGCATTTCAGATTGTCAAGTATGTGTGTGTGTGTTTTTTTTTTTTATTGATATGTGTTGTGACAAGTGTACCTGTTTTTCTTGATGTTCGACCTGTTTTGATAAAATCGTACTTTGAGTGAATTTTTTTTGTTTCTCCAATGTATTGAGATTGGGTGCAAGAATCACAGTACAGAAGGTAGACAATGTTTTCGCTTTCGCATGCGAGTCTGTTAAGGATGGTGAAGGTCTCGCCAGTGGTCGCATTCTTGAAAGACCTGGTTTCCACCAGATGGTGACGGCAGATGATGCAGCCTTTGTCGAATTTAAAGCAACCAGGATCAGGGTCAGTGGTTGGCGGTAGGGTGGATGGCATTAGATTTTTCAGAGAGTGACAGTTTCGCTGTCCCAGTATTGGAGGCTGTGGCATGACTTTTTTCATTCGTTGACTGGTGTGGAGGATAGACAGGTGGAGTTACTTGTGGAAGGAAGGATTGAACGGATTGTGTGTTATTATGAAAGGTATTCTGGTGGTTCTATTTTTGGGTTTGTATTGAAAGGTTTGCAGGCGAGGGAGAGTTCGGATCCTTTCCAGTCGGATATAATGGAGTTGAGATGGTGGCCACGGGCAGACAGTTGGGCTATAAGTTCATTGCACCGTCTTTGAAATGTGTTTTTTTTTCGAGCAGAGTCGTCGGAGTCGGAGAAATAGACTGTATGGGATGTTGTGGATTATGTGTCGAGGATGGCAAGAACTGCTGTGGAGGTAAGAATGTGCGTCTGTAAGTTTGCTGTGAAGAATATATAATATATATATATATATTATATATATATATATATATTTATATATATATATATATATATATATATATATATGCATGTTTCAAAGGTAATTGTGATGCGTCTAGTGTGTCGGCTAGTGACTGCGTGCTTGTCACCTCTCACTTTGAGCCTGCACTGCTGGCTAGCACTGCTGCTTGCAGCTATGCGAAAAGAAGAGCAGAATGCGTAAGTCTCTCCCTGCCAGTACATAGCATCTCCATCAGCAGGCCCTACGTTGTGCCTCCTCGTGGCGACATGCGGTAACCGACCACCTCACAAACTCAGGCTAAATCTCAAGGGGACTCGGAGGAGGTCTGGCCCCCATATGTGCAGCACGCAAGCTTACCGGCGCGTGGATATGCCCTGGTGCCCACGAACCAGATCCCCATGCTATGGATAAATAGCTCCACTGCTTTGTGGACATCTCGGGAGAGAATAAGGCTAAGGGAGTTAACCCTGAAATAAAATCACCCTACTGCCTTGTAGGTTGTCGTGGGAACGACAAAGGCTAGTGGAGAGACCGTAAACAAACTGATGGAAGGCAACGGGAAACCACCGTCGTATTCTCCCCAGGGTATTCATGGATGGACAGACAAAATGCAAATGAAGATAACGACGTAAATAGGTGCTCCTATGGAGCACCTTCGTCTGGTAGGGACCGTCATGCAGCACAGGTGACACCAGACCGTCAGCAAGCTACTGCGACCAACCTCAAATACCAAAATAGCAACATGGAACATCACAACATTGTTACGAAAACGTAAATTAGACATCAAAATGGAGATGGAATGGCTTAACATTAGCATTTTAGGACTAGGGAAATGAGATGGAAGGGGGCAGGCATGATAACTAAAGGAGAGTATACAGTAATATACTCTGGTGGAAACTCACACGAAAGAGGAGTAGGCATCGTAATGGACAGGGACAAATCAAAAGCAGTCAAAGGATACTGGGCTGTGTCCGACAGAGTTTTGTTGGTTAAATTGGGAGGCAGGCCATTGGATATCAACATCATTCAGGTGTATGCACGAACATCTGCAAGTACTCAGGAAGACATCGACAACTTCTATGAAGTATTAGAGATGGCCAAGGCCCAATGTAAATCTCAACAATTTACAGTAATAATGGGAGATTTTAATGCTAAAGTGGGACAGGATAGGGTGGAGGATATAGTTGGACCTCATGGCCTTGGTACGCAAAATGAAAAGGGAGGGAAACTTGTAGATTGGGCACAGATGGATGAGCTCATAGTAGGAAACACCTGGTTTGAGCAGCCTAACAGAAGAAAATGGACTGGATGAGTCCAAAGGAGAAAATATCAAAAATCAGATTGGCTACATCCTCATTAATAACAGATTTAGAAGTTCTTTACTGTCAGCAAAAACACTACCAGGCACAGACTGCAACAGTGACCACAATCCTGTAGTGGGAAAACTTGGGGTGAAATTAAGGAAAAGGAAACAGACCAAAAGCAACATCAAACTAAATCTTGGACTCTGGAAGACAGATGGAGTGATATAAAAAAAAAATAACGTACATGTTCAAATCAAATTCAGTGCTCCGTTAGTGACAGTGAGGAACAATGGACAAAGTTGAGAAATTCGATGAGTGAAGCTTGTGAAGAAATCCCTGAAGTAGATAGAAAACAAAAAAGAACTCGATAACAAAAGAAATTTTAGGCTTGATGGAGGAACGGAGGAAGGCAAAGAGAAACGTGGAGATATATAGAAAGATAAACAAAGAAATCAGGAATACGTGCAATGAAGCTAAGAAAGCTTGGCTGAAAACAAAGTGCAAAGAAATAGAAGACCGACACAAAACAAATCCTCAGGGCATGTACAGACGAATTGAAGAAATTGTCCACAGGAAAAAGACATGCACATCAGCTGGTTGCTTAAAATCGAAAGATGGTACGCTTATCATGGAAATGGACAAAATATTAGACAGATAGGGAGAGTACATTAAAGACCTTTTTCAAAATGACAGAAACTAAGAACATATTATAAGAAAGAACTTTGAACCCATACTGAAAGATGAAATTAGAGCAGCGCTGAAAAAGAAGAAACCAGGAAAAGCCCCAGGACCAGATAACATTACTGCAGAGATGATTGAAGCCCTGGAGGAATTTGGTATTGAAAAAATAACAGTCCTCCTAAATGAAATTTACGACACTGGAAAATCCTCAAAGATATGTCAAAATCAATTTTCATTGCTCTTCCAAAGAAGAGAGGGGCTATAGAATGTGAACTCCATCGCACAATCAGTTTGATGAGTCATGTAACAAAACTCCTATCAAGAATAATCACGATGAGGAAAAGGAATAGAATCAAAAGAGAAACAGTAGATGAACAGTGTGGATTTGTAGAAAGGAATAGAAGGGAAAGGAACTATTAATGCCATATACGTCCTAAGAACTATCATAGAGAGGTCAATCGAGATGAATAAAGATTCATATTTATGCTTTGTTGGTTATACCAAGGCTTTCGATCGGATAAGGCATGAAGAATTGATCAACCAACTAGAAAGACTCAATACTGATGGAAAAGATCTACAAATAATCAGAAATATGTATTGGGAACAAACAGCTGCAATGAGAATAGAAAACGATATAAGCTCTTTCCAAAACATCAAAAGAGGAGTCAGACAGGGTTGTGTTTTGTCACCAGATCTGTTTTCACTTTACAGCGAAAATATCATGAGAAGCCGAGAAGAAGACCATGGATTAAAGGTTGGAGGAAAAATGATAAACAACATTCGATACGCAGATGACACCGTGCTAATTGTAGAAAATGAAAGGGACCTACAACACCTTGTGAATATACTAGAAATAGAAAGCAAAAGTAAAGGGTTGGAACTAATAAGCAGGAAGACTGAAGTCATGGTGATCAATAGAAAACAGGAAATCCTCTCATGCAAAATAACAGCAAACGGCACGACCTTGGGACAGGTTGATAAGTTTAAATACCTGAGAATGATCATTTCATTAGACGGCAGATGCACATCAGAAATAGCCAGCAGAATCGGCCACGCCAAAACAGCATTCAAGAAGATGGAAAGCACTCTTACCAACAAATGCCTATCAATTAACATCAGGAAGAGAGTTCTTGAATGTTATATAGAACCAATACTGTTATACGGTTGTGAGGAGTGGACAGTCAACAAGCAAAGCCAGAACAAGATTGAGGCAGCCGAGATGTGGTTTCTAAGAAGAATGTTGAGAGTTCCATGGATAGCAAGAAAACAAAGAGACAGTCTTGATGGAGGCACACACAAGGAGATCATTCATAAGGAAGATTAGGAAAAGACAGGCAACATTTGTAGGCCATTTTATGAGGAGGGGGGAAATGGAGCACCTAGTCACGACAAGAAAGCTGGAGGGGAAGAGAGCACCAGGTAGACCCAGGGAGAAGATACTAGACGGACTTGTAGAGTGGCTGAGGACAAAGAGGGTGGGAGAGATGCTTGAGGCAACAAGAGATAGAGACAGATGGAAGTCCATGATCGCTAACGCCATGCGGCAGGGCCCCTGATGATGATGATGATGATATATATATATATATATATATATATATATATATATATATAGAGAGAGAGAGAGAGAGAGAGAGATCTTAAAATTCTTTTTCCTACGTCCTTAATGTCATGCAAAACCTTATGCCTGTACAATGAAGACACGACTCCATACTTAGCACATGCAACTTACGAAGAATGTCACTCGTAGCTAATCACGCAAAATATAACTGAAAATTCAAGCATGCGAGCACTCAAGACACCTTGCATATATGCAGTAATCCATTCCATTTA
Source organism: Monoplex corrugatus (assembly GCA_030674185.1). Taxonomy (NCBI): domain Eukaryota; kingdom Metazoa; phylum Mollusca; class Gastropoda; order Littorinimorpha; family Ranellidae; genus Monoplex; species Monoplex corrugatus. The sequence goes on from CM060305.1 coordinate 46,367,404, forward strand.
TGTTCTGCAGGTTTCAGCTGCTCAGTTGGTTTGAGCGTCGGATTCACATGCTAATGGTTGTTGGTTGGAATCCCGGGGTGCGCTACATTCACACTGGCCTTCTCACTGTCCCATCTTAACATCATTGTTGTTCTGGTGGTGTCAGTATAGGATTGGATAAGCCCCGCTTCCCCCACTTCCCTGGGATGGTTATCCCCCGTCGGCCATACCACCAAATTTAGGTTCTTGTGATCGAAAAATGTGTACGAATGTGTGTGTAAAATTAGAGGCATGCAATGTAATTTTCTAGGCTCTACACTCTTGAAAACGTCGGGGGTTATGACTTTTTGTTTCTTTCACGGGTCGTGGTAGTCAAGTGGGTAAACATGGGAACTCCAGTCAGAAGGTCCTGGGTTCGATCCGCCTAGACTTGTCCACGTGGAGAATTTCTTTATCTCCCATGTCAACATGTGTGCAGACCTGTCAGTGCCTGAACCTTTACGGATGTATGTGCATGTAAAGTATCGAATACGCACGTTAAAGATCCTGTGTAAGTCATGTCATTCTCGGGTAGCTTATGAAAACATGAAAATCACCGAGCATGCACGCCCACCAAAGATACAGACTCGCCTAGGAGATTGAGTTATCTGTGTTCCAATAAAAGATGTCTAATTTGCTGTAATGCGCAGTGAGTCCAAATGAGTTTGGAGGATAACGCTATACAGGAATGATGTATAATAATAATAATAACAACAACAATAATAATGGTGATGATGATGATAATAATAATAATGATAATAATGATAATAATAATAATAATAATAATAATAATATTAATAACAACAACAACAACAACAACAACGATGATGATGATGATGATGATGATGATGATGATGATGATGATGATGATGATGACGACGACGACGACGATGATGATGATGATACTACTACTACTAATGATGATAATAATTATTACTACTTATACTACTACTACTACTATACAATAATGATGATGATAATAATAACAATAATACGAAGTGAAGATTGCAATATTCAAATAAGTGGTATGTTTGTGTATTCTTGAATATTTGTTGTAGGAAGCACACTTCTGTTGTTTCTGGATATTTCAATTGATACTTACTTACAAGGTATGTCTTGGCAAACCACCAAAGGGTTAAAATCTTCATTGGCATGATCCTCCTTGTGAATTACAAGGCAAAAAAAAAAGATTAAAGAAATTTCTTGTTGGTGTTTTCGTTTTTCATTTTGTATTGAATGAATTGAATGGTCAATACCGATTTCGAGTTACATGTTTAAGATCCTTTGACTCCCGCATCCTATCCACCAACTGCAGGAAACTGATGGATCCGGTGAGAGATTCAAGGGGTTAAGCTTTTGCTTTGCTAGCATGGTCCACAGTTAAGGATGCTGATGGACAGGGTGTGGGAGTCAAAAGGTTAACTAAAAACTCAGTCTCATACAGAAGTAATACGTGCATGGCTTATTTTCAGGGTTACCATTACAGAGTGGATGAATAAAACCAACTGTGAGTACAAAGATAGGGAATCAAGTTTCTCTTGCTGACTTGCTACTTTTACCCTTGTGGTTTGAGTCTGTTTCCGTCCTTTTATTATACCATCATCATCATCGTCATCGTCATCGTCATAATCATCATCGTCGTCGTCGTCGTCATCATCAACATCATCATCATCATCATCATCATCATCATCATCATCATCATCATCATCATCATCATCATCATCATCATCACCACCACCACCACCACCATTATTATCATCATGTTTTGTTTTGTCATGCCTGCAACACTTTCTGACACTGTTCCCCAAGCCACTCATTTCAGTTTTCCAAATTCTCATTAAACCTACCGAAGCTGAAGTCACAATAAGAGCAGGGTGAGAAGAACCACAAAATCTGGGGTAACTTTATGACCGTGCTATAGCGCTATAATAATGATGAGAATGGGGATACTATGGGCAATGTTTTATATCACAAACAGAAGAAAAAAAAAACTAGAAAGATAGAAACACAGAAACTACACTAAAATAAGATATGCTGAAAACAATCAAAATTTGGGAGGAAAGAAAAATAAACGGGTTCTTGTAATTTAACAAGAAGAAACAAGTTTGCACCTTTATGTTGTTGAAATGTGCATCACTGATAGTTCTAATATAACTAAGTCTCATTGAAATGTGTATGATTGATAGTTGTAATAAAAAAAGTCTCAATCAAATCGTTCAGTATGGTTGAAAGAATGATTTTTCACAAATTTTAAATACAAACACACGTGGTGATGATGCTGGTAACGATGATGCTGATGGTGATGATGATGATAATGGCGATGAAGTTCCAGCATGCATACATACATGTGCAAACGCTAATACTGACTCAGCACTCACACACACACACACACACACACACACACACACACACACACACACACACACACACACACACACACACACACACACACACACAAACACACACGCATACACACATACACGCATACCCACAAACACGTCAGTTTAACAGTGGTAGCAAAGTTTGCCCTCACAATGTATTTCTTAACACGCAGCAGGGAGCAACTTTGTAACATGCAGCAGAGATTAACAACATGAAAACATAACACAGCAAGGAGATGACATGAACAATGAGAGAGAGAGCCAAACACAGTGCGCTGCATCACAATAATAATAATAATATTACAATTCATAAAACTTCATCTGTGTCGTTGCCGTTGACGAAGTCGCTTTGCTTTGCAGTGGTGGTGGTGGTGTTGGAGGTGGTGGAATGTTCAGATGCTGTCAATGATTTACATCAACTCCGTGAAGTGCGTACGTGCATACGGACACAGAGTGTCCGCAAAACATTTCTCCATTTGTGTATATATAGATATATATTTGAGTTCCTTTGTATCACATCAACGCGAAACTAAAAACGAGTAACAAGAAATATTTTGCTGTTTATAGGCAGGACTGTTTGGGCAGCTTTCTGTCATTTTCTTTTTCTGTCGAAATGGTATGATTGCCATATCTTTAGACATTTGTTTTTATCTTCAAATTCAATAATACAGTTTACGGTGTGCTTTAGTCACATAAAGCCAGCTCATGAATGTGATGGCTGCATCAGTTTGATTGGGACATGGTATCTTATAATGTTTAAATGTTTTACGAGATTATCACCAAAAAGTTGGGCGGCTGTTTTTATCGCCGCCCATAGGGTGACGGTACACATTGTTCATGACTGCAGTTGCATCTCAACAATGACTGAGCCACAGACAGTCACGAATGCATAAGTAATGGGCCTTGTATATTCAGGACTCGATTCATCAAATGGCCGACTCAAAATGATTACAATATTCCACAAAGACATGAATATTTTTTTCTCCAAGGACGGATGGACATTTTAGAGTTTGAGTCGTACTGATGGGCGAGAAACTTTTGTACAGTCTGCTAAAAGTTCGAGTTGCTTCTCTCTCTGTGTGTGTCTCTCTCTCTGTCTCTCTCTCTCTCTCTCTGTCTCTCTCTCTCTCTCTCTCTCTCTCTCTCTCTCTCTCTCTCTCTCTCTCTCTCTCTCTTACTCTCTCTCTCTCTCTCTCGTTTTCCCTTTTTCTAAGTCAGGGATCATGATTCGTATTAATGCAAACAAAGCTTTGATTTAAGAACTAGTGGTCCAACTTTTGTTTTCACTGTCTTTTTTAATTTTGACGGTATGGCACCTCCTTAGTGATGTTTTTAGCATTTGTACGCATAAACAAATGGTCGAACCATTCTGTTAATCGCCTTTTTGTGTTTTTCTGAAACGTTTTATGTAAAATTTGCCTTAATATCCAAATAATCTCGATTGATGTTTTTACTGATTAATTTCGAAATTGTTTCAAATATATAACTACAGTTTGATTCAAATCGATTAAAAAATT
>CM060305.1:46373819-46376319 GCA_030674185.1 Monoplex corrugatus
CGACCACCTGACTTCTCAGTAGTTTCCTGGTCTAACCACTTTGTCACATTAACTGGTGCCAACCTTCGTTTAAGATAAAATGACACAACTTTGTAGGACTTTTCTGTAAATAATAACAAAGGATGGCGACAACTGTACCCAGCGGTCACTTCAAACTATTTCATTCCTTCAGTCGAGATGACACTTATGTGTACACAGAAAGGTAGGTCGTAGAACTAGCCCACTAGGGAGTCGTAGAAGTAAGCCTGTTGATCAACTATGATGAATGCAAACAAACAAACAAACCAACACTTATCCACGGTCAAAGCCCCGATCAAAATCAGTGTCGAGGATAAGAGTGCCCCCTGAATTCCAGTTTCGTCTAGAGTTCACAACCAGACTTGCATGGGTTCAATCTACAAGGTTACATGCATCGTTTGCTGCAGCACAATGCCGCACATGTAAGCAAAAGTGCGTCCAAAATGTCGGTGAAGGGAAATGGATCCTCCCCCCTTCACAGAGCTAGCTGCCGCCTTGAAAATCAAACGTGTTGTGACCACCGCAACTCCATGCAGTGGCGTACTGTTAACCGGATTACTTCCCTTTTCACACCAGCCTTCTGTACTGCTGTAATTCTCAGACTTCTGCTCTGCTGTAGTACTGTGTAAAGTTCACTTATATTAGATACGAAATAACATTTTTGAAAGCCTCTTTTTTGTGTGTGTCAATGTTTTGAAAGCCCATTTCTAGTCAGTGTTTCGAAAGCGTTCCCAGTTTGTTTTTCTGACAGCTTCGTTCCCGCCGGTGTTTTTCCTCAAAGCTTGCTATCACGCTTTCATTCACAGAACAGAAGATGTCGAGAGCAAAATGCCTCGCAAGTCTCTATAGGAAAGGACAAAGACCCAAAACGACTTTGAAAAACTTTGTGATCAGGTCGATTCGGAAACACCCCCTCCCCACCAAGCCCCACCCATCTTCCAGTCATTTTTATGCACCATGAAAATGTTCGAAATTGTTTCATTGTCAGTCACACGACAAACTCATTTTCACCGATAACAAAAGCACCATCGTCGGACTGCAAAATGAGCGTCGTTTCTCCAGTCTGTTCATTCTGGGTCCATGGTAAGAGGGTAGAGAGTTCCTCAATGCGGGCGTCTCGTCGGGATAGCTCATCTGTCAGTCTCTCCACTTCTTGTTCCAGGGTGTGCAGACTGCTTTCCAGCTGCTGAACACGGTGCTGCAACATAAGCATGCAATCCACGGCTCAATCAGATGATAATATTACCGAAATATGAAATTACTGATATATGATACATTATTGAAAATATCCATCGTTGCCAGATCTCCAGGGTTAAGCAACGTCCAGCCCGGTTAATAGTGCTTAGATGGGTGACTGCCTGGGAACACTGGGTGCTGTTGGTATAAAACTAACCGAAATAAGATGAATATGGGTCTGTTGGTAACTCGCTAAGTACTAATGGGTAGTGTTTAATTATAATCTTTACGTCTCTAGTCTCGCGTAATGCGAGCACCAGATTCACAAAATTGCCAGTTTGCCAGAGTACTCCAATGCGCTATACGTATATCACGGCTCTTATGTTTGTAAAACCACAAGCACAATCTCAGCCACCATTCATAAACTGAATTCATGGGAACAAAATCAGATTTAAGCTTCAATTTTTTGTCAATATGAAAACACTTAGCACTGTGAAACATGCAAAATATACACATGTATAATGCGACCGGGTCTCTCTTTCCACAGATCATTTCACACTTTTTGCTGGTGTGAGTAACATCTCTCCCATTTTCCGCCAAATACCGTGGGAACCAGGACTACACTACATTTTGCATGCAAATACGCTTTCATACTTTTTTTTACTACATGTTATCAAATTTTCAAACTATTACAGCAACCACGAAAAACTGTGCCTAGCGTAATGGTATAAGAGATTCTATTGAAGATTTCCTGTTGAATTGTTATTGTGTCCGGAATTTCAGAATATTCAATCACTGTTAAATGCAAAAAATAGCTGTAACATTAAAATTTCGCGAAACTTCCTACGTTAATTAAAATGCATAAACAGAATATTTGACATTATCACAATGCTTCCAAAATCATTTATTTATAAATGCAAAATGTGTCCCAACTGAAAACAGGTGTGTTTCAACTGTGTTCTTTCCAAAGACTACTAGATATGAGATTCAGAACTAACAGTAGAATGCCAAAATAAACATTTGCTTGTCCAGTTTTAATGCTGAAAGGAACAGCCACGTGCCAATGTTTCCTAAACAGAGAATAGATTTACCCTCAGGGTGAGTACACAATTTTGATGTTGCCAATAAATCTACCACTGTTAAAGGTATTCCAAGCATATGGATATTTGTATCGACTGCACTTTATTCTTACGATGTGACAATCATTACAATTTTGTTTTGTTGTTAGTATATGTATTACTTTAGTTATATATGTTTGTATATGTTGCGTGTTGTTCAAATATCAGCATTGCTGTTTTACCTACAT
>CM060305.1:46383819-46393819 GCA_030674185.1 Monoplex corrugatus
TCATCGTCATCGTCATCGTCATCATCATCATCATCATCATCAGTAGTAGTAGTAGTAGTAGTAGTAGTAGTAGTAGTAGTAGTAGTAGTAGTAGTATTTCTTTAATTTACACAAAAAAGTGCTCAAGAAAAAAACAACAACAATAACTCAGATGTACTTAAATACAGATAAAAAAAATATTATAATATTCATCACATTTTGTTCAGTAATGTAAATGAATACACATTCTTTAAAAAAGAAAAGTATGTATTGTCAAAAAATCAATTTCGACTATTCAACTAATTTGTCAAACCATTGTTTGTTTTTAACTATTCCAACAACTTCCAGACTGACACTTTATTAATATTAGTCTTTATTTCTCCAAAGGTTAAGTACCGTATTAAAGGCTTTAGCTCACGCTGTGGTAAGGGCGGGGGCTCTTTCAGAACAAACAGTATCCACACCTTCCTGAAATTCTGTGCTGGAAATTTCTTATTTTTTGTCACTCTCTTTGTTTCTGCCTTGTTCCTTTGCTTCTTGTCATTTCTTCCTATCATTTTATGCCTTGTAGGTCCATCACCTGTATTGTGTTCGATAAAGTTGTACGTACTTTCTCTTGGGATTGATAATTGGGTACACGTATTAAGTACATTTTTGGCTCTAGGGAAATGAGATATGCGAAAGCAATTGTAGGTAATTAAGGCCTGTTTTATATATGTTTTATTGTCTTATATTATGTTTAAATTTGTATCAGATATGGTTTTTTAATCCCTTGTGAGATAAATTCGACGGATTAGTCAATGCCCGAGGCATCTCCTTAGATTATGTGCACGAATGCATTGATATCATTATGTACTTGATTTTCTTTTCCTTTTTTTCCCTTGTTGAAATATTGTGTATGTTTTGAAATGATTTTAGCCCTGATATGGCTCTATGCAGTCGGCTGGGCTTTAAACAAAAATAACAATAATAGGACTTAGCTGCATAGTTTTGCAGTAAGCTGCTTTCAATGAAAAGAACCAGTTTGTAGTGCAGATACATAACCACTTAACAGTGGGTCTGCGTTTAGATACAGAGCTTGCTGATTCAATGCATTTGTCTTGTTCTTCTCATTTAAGCTCCGTGAAAGCACCGCACAAAAGAACTGTTCACCATATTCCTCCAGCTCTGTCAGTTGTGTGCCAAAGCCCGTGTCTCTACAAATGTTTTTTCTATCCATTCTGCAATGCTGTCAGTCCATCGTCTTTCTCTTCTCTCCCCTCCCCCTGTCTATCCTTTCGTCTTCATCCCTTAACAGCATTCTGGGGGGACATGTTTCGCATGGCCTATGGATTTGGTTACATGGCTATACCAGCGTATTTATTCACTCCATTACACTTTCACAAAATCAACATACACTGTGATATAATGGAAAAAAACATCACACTAATAGTAGAACAAATAAATCAAAATACTGATACATGTAACGTATAATACAATAGATAAATGAACTTACTGACACATGTAACGTATAGTAGAATAAAGAAATGAAATTACTGACACATGTAACGTAAAGTAGAACACATAAATGAACTTACTGACACATGTAACGTCTGACAGAAATTACTGACACATGGAACGTATAGTAGAATAAATAAATGAAATAACTTACACACGTAACGTACAGTAGAATAAAATGATTGAAACTACTGACACATGTAAAGTATTGCAGAATAAACAAATGAAATCACTGACACATACAACTAAAGTAGAACAAATCAATGAAATTACTGACACATGTAGCGTATAATAGAATTAATAAATGAAATTACTGACACATGTAACCTATAGTAGAACAAATAAACGAAATTACTGACACATGTAACGTAGAGTATGACAAATGTATGAAATTACTGACAAATGTAACATACAGTAGAATAAAGAAATGAAATTACTGACACAAGTCACGTATAGTAGAATAATAAATGAAATTACTGAAACACGTAACAAATAAATACAATTACCGACACATGTAACATAAAGTAGAATAAATAAATGAAATAACTGGCACATGTAACAAATAAATGAAATTACTGACACATGTAATGTATAGTAGAATAAATAAATGCAACCACTGACACATGTAACGTAAACTAGAACAAAAAGAAATGAAATTACTGACACACGTAGCAAGTAAATTAAATAATTAACTGACTCACGTAACGTGTAGTAAAATAAATAAATGAAATTGCTGACACATGTAATGTGTAGTAGAATAAAGAAATGAAATTACTGACACATGTAACGTATAGTAGAACAAACAAATGAAATTACTGACACATGTAACTTAATTATAGAACAAACAAATGAAATTACTGATACATGTATCGTATAGTAGAACAAACAAATGAAATTACTGACATCTGTAACGTAATTATAGAACAAACAAATGAAATTACTGACACATGTATCGTATAGTAGAACAAACAAATGAAATTACTGACACATGTAACGTAATTATAGAACAAACAAATGAAATTACTGACACATGTATCGTATAGTAGAACAAATACATGAAATTACTGACACATGTAACAAATAAATGAAATTACTGGCACAAGTAACAAATAAATGAAATTATTGACTCATGTAACGCATAGTAGAATATATAAATGAAATTACTGACACATAATGGAGTGTAGAACAAATAAATGAAATTTCTGACACACGTAACGTATAGTTCTCATCATCATCATCAGGTGCCTTGCCGCATGGCGTTGGCGATCATGGACTTCCATCTGTCTCTATCTCTTGTTGCCTCAAGCATAACGTATAGTAGAACAAACAAATGAAATGACCCACACATGGTAGAAAGAAACTCTAGGGAGAGCTAGACAACAGAAGGTCTTCAGAGAAGTAACCCCCTTTAGACAAGTGTTTCGGCCCTGAATTCCTTACACTCTCGGGGGGCCGGGCCACATCCAGGTCATGACTCCTGGATGCCCTTCTGCTGTTGTCTACTTTTTTTTTTCCACGCCGGGGATCGAACCTGGGCGATTCTGCGCTTCAGAACTGCGGTACGCGGTTTTACCAATGTGCTAACGGGGCACACATCATCTGTAGGGAATTTAATCCTTATGAAGTTCACTTTTTTGGTTCCTCCTTGCCCAGATCCAGCTTGAGCTCCTTTCTGCTGCCTCTGCCATCGCTTTAAGGGCTCTAGTCCTCTTCTTCCCAGAAATGGCGAGTTGTTTCATGAGATCATAAGCGGAGGTGCCCACAAACCCTCTTGCCCCGACCTCTATGGCGAAGATTTTGACCCGCAGACCTGCTTTCTTCAGGGTGCTGGCAAGACCGGCGTATTTTTCGGTCTTGTAGATATGTGCTTCTTCCATTCTGCTTTCGTATGGCACAGTGAGTTCTATCAGAATCACTTGTTTCGAGGAGTCAGAGTGGAGAGCGATGTCTGGTCTCATGCCTGTCTTGCTGATGACATCTGGGTAATTTCTCCACTCTGGGAGGTCTGCTGTACACTCCCAGTCGACTGCTCCATCCAGAAGACCCTTTGGCAATGTGCTGGTTGTCATAGCCCTTTCGGGCCAGACCTGTTTCCCTCCTGCTTTGTAGAACGTTGTCATAGCAATTGGTGCGTTTGGGGTCATGGTTTTTTCGCTAACCACATCTGTGATCACTTTCAGAACTTGGTTGTGCCTCCATGTATACCTTCCTTGGGCTAGCGCTACTTTGCAAGAGCTTAGGACATGTTCCACTGTTTGTTTCTTCTGACAGAGCGGACATGCTGGGTCGTCTGCTTTCCCCCATTTCACTAAGTTTGCATTCGAGGGGAGCAGGTCATATACAGATCTGAGGAGGAAGCTTATCCTTAGAGGAGCCATGTGCCACATATCGTTCCAGCTGAGACTTCTTTGGAGTGCACTGTCCCATGTTGTCCATTGCCCCTGTTGACCTTGCTGGACTGCCTTCTGCACTCTTTTGACATCTTCTTCTTCCTTCAACTCCTGTATGATCATGTCTCTTTTTTCCTTCCCTTTGGCTTTGGACCACCACTGCATTTTTGTTGCTCCCAGTCCCTGTCTGTTGGTTTGCGTGTGTCCAATTATTTCTTTGATGCTGAGGTTTCTCTTGGCATTGTTTACAGCCTCTTGGACTTTCCACTTTCTGCCAGTTCTCAGCTTTGGATGAACTGCTCTCACGATATTGTCCTCCGATTCCTCCAGCATGCTCAACAGTCTTGCTTTTCCAACTTTGTATTCCTCCACTATGGATTTCAGAGGTAGCTTCAGCATTGCTTGACGACAGTAGAATGCAACATCAGTGAGACCAGGTGGGACACCGAGCCATTTTCTTGTGTATTTGTTGATTTTGGCTTCCATTGCTTCGACTGTGCTGGTGCAAATGTCATAGATTAGCAGTGGCCACAGCAGCTTTGGTATCAGCATGAACTGTAGACACCAGACTTTGTATTTGCCTGGCAGTCCGCAGTTATCTATTTTCTTCAGGCCTTCTTCTGCTGTTTGCTTGGTTTCACATCCCCTTTGTGTGTCTTTCAGGGAGTCATCATACCATCTTCCGAGACTTTTTACTGGCTCTTCTGTGACAGTGGGGATGGCTTGGTTGGCTACCATGAATTTGACTGAATCTGCCACTTTTCCTTTTCGCAGTGAGAGACTTCGGGATTTCTTAGGTTTGAACCTCATTCTTGAAGAGGCCACCAGCTCATCCAGCTGCTTTAAGATTTGGTGTGTCTCTTCCTCATCCGTGGACAAGACTGTTGTGTCATCCATGAAAGCTTTCAGAGGAGGCATCTGGTATCCATCTCCCAGATTCACTGGACCTGAACTCTTCATTGCAGCTTTCAAGATGACTTCCATTGCCAACACGAACAGTATGGGAGAGATTGCACAGCCCATTGCAATGCCCACCTCTAGGTCTATCCAGTCCGTGGTGTCTTCTTCGGTAGAGAACCGCATTGAGAACCCTTGGAAATACTTCCTCAGCATTGTTCGGATGTTTTCTGGGATGTGATACATTTCAAGAGCCAGCTGGATCATATCGTGTGGAACTGATCCATATGCATTCGCCAGATCAAGCCAAACTACGTCAATGTCTCTCTTCTCTGTTCTTGCTTTTTGGATGGCATCCCAAATCAACGTGGCATGTTCCAAGCATCCAGGCATTCCTGGTATGCCTCCCTTTTGGACTGACATATCCAGATACTTGTTTTCAGTCAGGTATTTTGTCAATCTTGCTGCCATAACAGAGAAGAAGATTTTCCCCTCGACGTTCAGAAGTGATATTGGCCTGAACTGATTGATGCTGCTGGAGTTCTGCTCCTTCGGAATGTACACTCCTTCAGCTCTCATCCATTGGTCGCTGATCTTCTGATTCCTCCATGCTGATCGAATCATCTTGTGGAGCCACTCGAGCACTTTTGGGCATTTCTTGTAGAGCAGGTATGGTATTCCGTTTGGTCCAGGTGCTGACTTGGCTCTGGCTTTCTTTACTACGTTCTTCACTTCATCCAGTGTTGGTGGTTTGTTATTGAATTTTCCTTCTGGCGCTGCAGGCCAAACCAGATTTTGGATTTCAAGTGGTGCCTCGCGCTGAGAATCGGAATATGTTTCCCTGAGATGCTGCTCTAGGGTTTCCTTGCCCACTGTGAGAGTCCCTGATTTGGGTTGTTCAAACAGCTTTCTTGCAAAGTCAAAGGGATCTTTGAAGAAACGATCTTGAGTCTTCTTCTTTTTGCTCTTTCTTCGCCTTGCTGATTCCACTTTGCTGAGAGCATTGTGTTTGGCCTTCAGATCTTTCCAGAGTTCCAGGAGCCCTTGCTTCTCGAATTCTGAGGCAGTTTTCATTCGCTTTTTAAGCTTCCTTTTCTCCCTCCGGATGCTCTCCATCTGTTGCTGTCTTCTGGATTTCTGGGGAGGCGTTTTTGTCTTTGGCTGCTTCACTCCATAAGTGTCCCTGCAGATAGAGTATATGATGTCTCCGTATGTGTCAAGTTTGTGTTCCAGCGTACTGTTCCCTATTAGCGCATTCAGCTTAAGGACAAGTTCCTCATCTAATTTCTCCCATTGTTCTTTTGCACCGGCAGGCGGCAAATTGAGTTTTCCACGTTTGGCGTTAAGAGCTTGTGCAAAATCCGCATCAGAACCGTCAGCGTGGATGTCCTTGGCACTATGGTTTAATTCCTGGCCTTGGTCATCCAACGTCTCACCTGCTATCGCAGTGCGCTGCTGCTGGTTCGTATGTGTCTTCAAACAGCCCATTTTTGTCCTGTGGATCTTCATGCCGCGTTTGGTGGTGAATCTCCTTCCACACGCACACGGAAATTCCAACTGGTCATTAATCATGGTCCGTTGTGCGTTTCCAGTCGTGATGGAGTCAGTGCCGATGGATTCATCATTCTCTCCCCCTTTCGGTAAATAAATAAATGAAATTACTGACACTTGTAACAAATAAATGAATTTACTGGCACATGTAACAAATAAGTGAAATTACAGACACATGTATCGTAGAATAAATAAATGAAATGGATGACACATGTAACAATACAATACAATACAATACAATACAATACAATACAATACAATACAATACAATACAATACAAAACAATACAATACAATATTTTATTTATATAGCGCAAAATCTTGATAAAATCAAATCTAAGCGTTAAAACAGACACACACGCACGCACGCACACACATGCACGCACGCACGCACGCACGCACGCACGCACGCACGCACGCACACACACACACACACACACACACACGCACACGGCTATAACAGAGAGTACAATGAATGAATGAAATTACTGACACGCGTAACGTATAGGACAAATAAATGAAATCACTGACACATGTAACAAATAAATGAAATTACTGACACGTGTAACATATAGAAGAACAAATAAATGAAATCACTGACACATGTAACATATAAATGAAATTGCTGACACATGTAACGTATAGTAGAACAAATAAAATGAAATTACTGTTACATGTAACAAATAAATAAAATCACTGACACATGTAACGTATAGTAGAATAAATGAATCAAATTACTGACATATATAACGTGTAGTAGAATAATAAAATTAAATTACTGACATATGTAATGTAGAGTAGAATAAATAACTGAAACTACTGACACATGTAACATATATAATAGAACAAATAAATGAAATTACTGACACGAAACGTGTAGCAGAATAAAATTAATAAAACAAATTGCTGACACACGTAACGTAGAGTAGAACAAATAAATGACATGACTCGTGTAACATACAAATGAAATTACTAGCTCATGTAACATATAAATGAAGTTACTGGCACATGTAACGTATAGTAGAACAAACAAATGACATGACTGGCACATGTAACGTATAGTAGAACAAACAAGTGACATGACTGGCACATGTAACGTATAGTAGAACAAACAAGTGACATGACTGGCACATGTAACGTATAGTAGAACAAACAAATGACATGACTGGCACATGTAACGTATAGTAGAACAAACAAATGACATGACTGGCACATGTAACGTATAGTAGAACAAACAAGTGACATGACTGACACATGTAACGTATAGTAGAATAAGTAAATCAAATTACTGGCACATGTAAAGTGTCTTACCTCATAACTTCTGTAAACCGCTTCAGTCTTTCAGACGTCTCGTGGACTGATGCTTGTGGGACGCTACTTCTGGGTCTGGGCGGTGCCATCATAGTCTGTGGCGACTCGTGCGCCATGATGCTGCCAGCACCGCGATTGTACGGGTGTCCGTTGTACTGGGGCCCTCTCTGGGTACTGGTACCCGGCCTATAGTCATGATGTACCCCGTTACTGGTGTACTGGTTGTGGTGCTGCATGTAAGTCGGGTTATACACACCGTTATACGTTCTGTTGGCTTCGCTAGAATCGGACGAAAACATTTCGTCGCCTTCGCTGGATCTTGGAGAACGGCTGTTCACTGCTGCACGAGAATGGTGAACTTTGACGGGTGACCTGCCGGCGTCGCTGTAATAGTCACCCTCCCCTCGCCGCTGCCTGGCTGCTTGGACACAATGCTGGGGATGGGGATGGGGTTGGGGTTGGGGCTGGGAGGGTGAAGAAGAAAGGGACACCTCTGACAAGCTGTCAGTTTTGCGCTGGCCGACCAGAGAAAAAGTCAACCCCGTGGACAGACTGTTCATCGAGTGACATCGTGCCTCGCGCTCTAAGTCTCTTGGACAGTGGAGGGGGGAAGACATCGGACCACTTCGCTCACTTTGCACACTGTGTGGCTGACCGTTACGAAGCTGCTCGTAAATCCGACTTTGCTGATCCTGACCTTGACCATGACCTTGACCCTGACCCTGACCTTGACCCCGACCTTGATGCCGATGGTTCAAACGACCGTCACGAGCGTGGCTGGGAGACTGGTCCTGCCTGACGACAGGTCCACTGTTGCCTCCGTTGTCAGGCTGCGAGGGGAGAGCAGGTTCCTGACTGCCGTGGAACTTGGAAGGACTGCTGCCTTTGTCTGTGTTGTTGTTGATCTCCATGTCCTCATCCTCCGGGATGGACGAGTACCGGAGGTCTCTTCGGCTGGACTCTCGCTCCCTGCGGGGAAGGTACTGGTAGATAGGGGTGGAGGAGGAGGAAGAGGAGTCCGATCCGGAGCTGTAATAGTCCGACGATCTCCGGACGCTGACTCCGGCATTCTGTACGGATTGTTTCCACTGTCTGTCTTTGGCGCTCATGCAGCGGCGACGTGATTCCGTGCCGTCAGTGCTGTTGGAGGTCACGGACTCTGTGTCCACTCTGTCACTGTCCTAAAGTGTGACAAAAGAAAAAGCAGACAAAAGATGAATGCATAAAAACGAACTTGTGAGAGCTAAGAGCCAAAATAAAGTGAAGATATAAAAAGAAAACTGGACATTAATATTGCAAGAAAAGAGTGGATGTATTAAAGCTTTCAACGACGAAAAATACTACTTTATAAAATTTTATATCTGCGAATGGACTGGAGGAATCCGGAAGTAGTTGGTCAAAATAAAACAAGTAATTGTTATGATCCGTTTATGATTTCAATGTAAATTCATTATAACTTACTCAGGTGTTATACATATAGTTAAGAAAATACGTTTTAATGTCAAAGAAATAAATAAACCAAAATGATAAGAGCATTTTCAAATCTGAAACGTCACTAGGTCCTCTTTTCCGGTGCTTACTTGTATCATGAAATTCTGATGTCAAAGGAGATAATACCTAAATGTTTCTGTAAGTGGGATGCATAATTGAAAAAACAAAACACATACAAAATAAATGAGATACATTTTTTATAAACCAAAATGACAAGTTTACTTCAGGTAAAATTTTTTCAGGTCAGGACTACTAAACGAATAATATTATTCATCTATATAAACATTGCTCCAGACGATTTTTTTTAGAATTGCTCCAGATGAATTTTTTTAGAATTACTCCGACGAATTTGTTTTTCATCTTCTTTAGATAACTGAGACACGGTAAACAATACATATTCTTGCACTATACGTTTCTAAAAGTCTTCTGGAAAGGTGTCCAAATGGCAAAATGCCATTGATTGTCAATAAATGTCAATATAATAATGATTTTATTTAGCTCTGACAACTTCTGGAAAGAGATGATTTTTAAAATTTCAGTTGAATTCTTTGTTTGTTTCTTGTTGCTTTTGTTTGTTGTTCAAATGTAAGATTTTGTAAGATTGTACCAGAGTTCATGTATTATACAAATACTTAAAAACGGAAGCGAAATGAAAAAGAAAGTGCCTTTATCAGAATGGCAGACGTAAAATTCTGCAAAAAGGCAGTGCATTTACATACAACAATTTGACGTATGATCGACAGGAAACTAAATCCAACCTGACTGAAAAAGAAGTAAGATTTTTCGCACAATAAATTGCACAAATGTTAACAATTTAAAACTGACAAAACAAATAATTATTTTGGGATTTGATAAAACTTTTAAAAGTGATAAATGTTGATTTTT
>CM060305.1:46398819-46401319 GCA_030674185.1 Monoplex corrugatus
ATTCTATGAATGGGCGTTTGCTCCCTGAACTGGTTCAATTTAAAATTATTTGATGCACATACAGACATTACTAACAATCGATACACCCGGACTATCTCTACATGTGTAATTATTTTTTGTTGAATCAACTTTTTTTTTGCTATTTTCTGTACTTAGTATTTTTTAAAATGTGACCGAGTGTATGTTTTCAAATGAGTGTGCATGCATATATTTGCCTCTTGCTCACGCGCTTATGCGCATATGAGTGTAGGCGTACGTGCACATCCGAGTTATGTGTCAAAAATGTCCAAAACGACAATGAGATCTATTTGCGATACAAACAATATATACACAACATGAGATTCTGAGTTCTAATTCTCTTTCAAAGACTAATTGCAAGAAAAAAGCAGATTCTGATTTTTAAGGACGAATGCTCTGATATGTGTATTTAATGTTCTGTTCCTTTTCGTTCCTGTTGAAGTACTGAGTGTGTATTGAAACGGTTATAGCCTTGAAATGGCTCTACGAAGTCGGCTGGGCTTTAAGCAACAATAAGTATGAGTAAGAATAACCTATATTGTAAGCCGTGGCTTTTGTGCAGACTTACAGCACTTGCTCGCAAGTATTCTTTGAGATCTTCATCAAAAGGAATTTGTGATATAGGCCAATGCATACGATACCATCCAAGAGACCAAACTGGTCAAAAAGAACAGCTGCTAAAATTTTTTTCGACTTTCGTCTTTGTTGCCATTTTTTTTATCTTCATCTTCTTTGTGCTGTTTACACTTCTTTCCTTGGACCTATGTGATTTAATGTGCGTGCGTGTGTATATGTGTTACCGTATGTATGTACGTGTGTGTGTGTATTATGTATGTTGTGTGTGTGCGTGTATGTATGTATGTTGTGTGTGTATGTATGTATGTATGTGTGCGTGCGTGTGTGTGTGTATGTGTGTTTGTATGTATGTATGTGTGCGTGCGTGTGTGTGTATGTGTGTGTGTGTGTGTATGTGTGTGGGGGTGGGTGTGTGGGGGTGGGTGGTGGGGGGTGGGTGTGGTTGTGTTTAAAATAAATGCACTGATATATGTACAATCTCCCCTTCACATTTGCACGTGCACGAATGTATGTCCCCTCCACATTTTAAAAATTCTCTATGCCGCTCGAGCGTACATGCAAGCCCACGTGTACATGTAAACTCCTGTTACAATCAGATTCAGACAGTGCAGGAAGCAAACCCAAGGTCACAGGACTTGTGTCTCCTAGCAGTGCCCGAGGAGGAACATGTGTGCAAATCCGAAATCGGTCAGTAGTAAGAAACAGTCCGAAGAGCCGGACAGCAGAAGGTCCTGAGAGGAGAAACCCGCGTCAAGCAAATGTTTCGGCCCTTGATTTAACTCCTGACACTCTAAGGGGGCCGGGGCCGCATCCAGGTCATGACTTCTGATGTCGCCATTCTTTTTTTTTTTTTTTTTTTTTCTTGTATCCCACATGAAGACCCACACCAGACGAAAGGGATCAATATGCCTCCTCACCCGTCGGATCGACGAGCGAGTCCACCATTGTGTAATTTATTGATTTATTGATTTATTAAGGAACCAGAAAAACAAGAAAACCAATGCAAGCACGTATTCAACAAAACAAGACAAGACAAGCGCAAATTTTCGGCCCTTTTTATCCACTGGACGAGGCGGCAAGGAAGTTTTTAGTCCTCTTTTTTATTATCTGTTGTTTAGTGTTTGTGGTCTGTTTGTGACCGTGCGCTCGCGCCTGACAAAGGCCGGTTGGCCGAACATTTACGCTTGTCTTGTCTTGTTTTGTTGAATACGCGCTTGCATTGGTTTTCTTGTTCTTCTGGTTCCTGTTTGCTTGGGCGCGGGCAGTCGCACTTGTTTTGGATCTTATTGATTTATTGATTGGTTGATTTATTTGTTTATTTCATAGTGCCACTGGCGAGTTAATGCAAGGATGGACAACGTTCTTTGCACAGCTGAGAAAGTACAGAGTTCGTAAAACCTCAAGACTAAGACCAGCGCGTGAGCTTGGTGCATTGTCTGCATGCTATTCCATTATCATTGATCTTTCGTCACGTGCAGCTGTGTGTGAAAGCACCTGGAATCATTCTCTGACTGTAGCTTGTGCCACCTTGAGCAAATTGGCTTGCTCCATTCTTTCTCTCGCCATTCTGTATTGTATAATCACCTTTTTTTTTCGAACTCCCATTGATTTTCTTTGTATTGTATTCTTTTCCTTTGGCCCTGTTGTCCTTGTGCTGTTATCTCCTATCTTTTAACCCTTTGACTCCAGCACCCTGTCCGCCAGCATCCTGCATTGCCAACCATGCTAGCAGAGCAAAAACTTAACCCTTTCATTCCTTCACTCTATCTCCCATCATTTAAAAGGGCTGGCTGGCTCAGTTGATAGGAGCCGTGGATTCCAGATCTAATGTCTTGGGTTCGATCACAGCCCGAAAGATGAACACTGGCCTATTCACTGCCCATCTGAATACTTCCATCATTCTGGT
>CM060305.1:46418819-46426319 GCA_030674185.1 Monoplex corrugatus
ATATGAAGTGAACCAGGAGAGAGCAATGTCAGAGATGCCAAAAGTATGATGAAGTCTAGAAAGGAGAATACCATGATGAATGGTATCAAAGGCTGCAGACAGATCAAGGAGTGTGAGGAGAGAGACTTTGCCAGTATCAGTTGCAAGGAGGAGATTGTTGAGAATGTGTAGCAATGCAGTTTCAATGCTATGGCACTGGCGGTAGGCTGACTGGAAAGGATTGAGGAGATTGTTGGCAGACAGGTGAGAGTTCAGTTGGTTGAGGACAACTTTTTCAAGCAGTTTTGACAAGAAAGAGAGATTAGAGATAGGCCGGTAATTTTTCAGTTCATTTGGGTCTAAATTGTATTTCTTGAGGAGAGGGTGAACAATAGCAGACTTGAAAGAATCTGGGACAGTTCCAGTTTGGAGAGAAGTGTTGATGATGTCAGTGATGAATGGGAGGAGCATAGGGAGACAGTCAGAGTAGAGAGAACCTGGAAGAGGATCCAGTTCGCAGGTTTTGAACGACATGGATCTGATTGTGTTGAGAATTTCTTCTTGTGAGACTGGGGTAAAAGTAGTAAGAGGTGTGCCAGAGAAGGAAGGGTCAGGTGGGCATGGTTGACAGGGTGTCCTGTCAAGCCTGTCACGAAGAGTTTGTATTTTGGTGGTGAAATACTTGGAGAATACAGATGGGAGTTCTTCATTTGTTGTTTTGTTGGGAGAGGTAAATCTTTTCGTGTGCCAAGGAGATGATTCATGGTTGTAAAGAGTTCTTTTGAAGAAGAGGCATTCAGGATTTTGGTTTGGAAATAGCTTGTTTTTGCAGATGCAATGAGGGTGGATACTTTTGTTTAGAGGCTTGGAAAAGTTGCCTATGTACAATGAGTTTGGATTTGCGCCAGCGGCGCTCTGCTCTGCGGCGGGCACGTTTTGCACAGGCAATCTCATGAGTGAGCCAGGGGGTAGGGGGGCGGTCAGGTAAAATACGGGTTGTGGCAGGAGCATGAGTGTCCAGAAGATGGTGGAGAGTAGTATAGAATTCATCGGCAAGGTTATATGACTTTTCAGAAAGGAGACGGAAGGCATCAGATGAAAATGTGGAGAGGTCGATAGATTTGAGACTGCGTCGAGTCACTGTGCGCATGGTACGGGAAGGAGGAGGAATGTCAAGAGAACAGAGAATTGCAGAGTGGTCAGATGGAAGGGCTGAAGTTAGACGGGTAGAAAGAACTAAGCAGTTGTCAGTAGCTGAATTGTGGTGATCACGAGAAATGATCCAGTCAAGAATGTGACCTTTTTGATGGGTTGGTTCAGAAATGTGTTGAGTCATATTGTGATTGGACAGAGAGTTGATGATATGTCTTGTGTCATAACGGTGAGTGTTGTCATCATAGCATTGTGAAATTAAAAAATAAAGTGGTAGAGTTTGTGGCTTTTCATGCTCAGCTCTCATGGCGTTATATTTTCCTCTCTCTCTTTCTCTGTCTGTCTGTCTGTCTGTCTGTCTGTCTGTCTGTCTCCCTCTCTCTCTCTCTCTCTCTCCCTCCCTCCATCTCACTCTCTCTCTCACGCTGTCTCTGTCTCTTTCTTTCGTTGTTTCGTTTTTCTCTCCTTTCAATTAACTTCTACTGGAGTCTATGACGCAAGGAAGATATCGAACATCTTTGATCTGTTCTGTAAAGTGGAAGGAAATCTGTGTTGTTATTAGCCTTGCAGTAGATAGGCAAAGATGACACATGCATTTTTTCCTCTTTATCGCTTTCTCTTTGTCACTAAAGGGGGTGATCTCACTTTGGGTCTGGATTGGCGTTGAGGAACCAAAGAAGTCATATCCTGAAGAACCAAACTCAGCGGAGTGGGCGTGGTGCAGAAAACAAACAGTGCGGAAAATGGGGAGAAGAAAAATAATCTGTCTAATTGTGTGTTTTTTTTTTTCTTGTTGGGCTATCTTTCAGACGTCTTAGTAACAGTTCTGTATTAATATAAAATACACCTGGCTGATGAAAAGGCAAAGAACACGCCTTCCACTCTGCCCGCATGTCTCTGCAGGGTGCGAATCATACCCGTAGAAGGTTGTATGTGTGTGCTTCTTCCAGACTATCCACCTGTGAATGGGTACCTGATTCTTTTTTTTTAATCAAAGTCAGGGAACGTAAAGCAGCGAAGGAGAGAAGATGGGTACTGCCCTTATGATGCTGGTCCTGAGAAATATCACCTCACTTCCCTACAATTTACGATTATGATACAACCAACCTAAATTAACCCCTTGACTCTCGCACTCTGTCCACCAGCATCCTGCATTGTTAACCATGCAGGCAAAGCAAAAGTTAACTTTTTGACCCCCTCACCCTATCCACCAACTTCCTGCATAGGGGGAGGGAGTCAAAGGGTTAAGTTTTTGCAGTTGGTGGATAGCGTGTGGGAGCCAAATGTTTAATATAACCAACCCTATGGGAGTCGTTCTGTGGATCTTATTTCAAGTAATGTTTGTACTGTAAAATCTTGTGGCAGTACTATTCTGGGGGAGTCACTACATAGTCAGTTGAGAAATGATACTTACCTTTCTGGCCGATTCCTTGGGTCTTTTGATCAGCATCAGGCATTTCTCCTCCGCCTGGCATTGGTCCAGTGCTTCCAGAACATTGTCTGTGTCATCTAGAAATGCTTGCACTGAAACACACAAACAAGGTCACATGTTATATGTGTGCTTATGAAGAATGCAAAAGGCTGTGAGTGGACAGAAAGGTTTTCATTTCCCCCAAAGTAATGAAGAACTAGCATCGTTTTGATTAAAATCGATAACATGTCCATAAAAAAGGCAATCATATTCATGAGGACATTTGTCATTATATCGATATAAAAAGCTTGCTTGAAGCAAATAACGAAAAAAAAGCTTTCTTCTAATGCATCCGAATAAATAGCATAGAACTGCTTTTTTTTATTTTATTAAACTGTATTAAACTTTTGTTTGAAAGGATAAAAATATCCTGGAAAGAAAGCTTTCATCATAAGATACAGGTGAAGTTAAGTGGGACCGGCTTGTGAAGAAGCAGGACAAACTATGATGGCTCCTTCTGTATGATACAGACAATGGATGGATGCACCCGGTTACGGACCCAACTGGCTGTTGAACAGCGTCGGCTTTGGCTGAACGAAACGATTCTTGAGATGCGGTCTTTGGCATAGCTCACGTACATGAAGGCTGATGGCTGTGGCTGAGTGGTCACTGCCGCGTCTTTCCTACTCTCTGTCCAGCCACAGTCAAGTTCGTTTTTCCTCTGCAACGGTGATGTCTGCACGTACAGAATGATTAGTAGCTATGTCTTTCCAGGTGTCCACAATGATATCAGCAGACTTCAGGTCAGAATTGCACTAAGAGCAGACTTCAGATCACGTTTGCAAAAATCCATGTTATATCAAAACAGTGGTCGCCCTGTAGGCAAGGATCCTGCAGCGAGCTCTCCGTACAGGACATTTTTTGGAAAGCGGCCATCCTGATTCTGCTAATATGGCCTGGCCAGCACAGTCTTCTTTGTGTGAAGAAGATAAATTTTACAACTTATTAACCCTTTGACCGCCGTACTCTAACCACCAACTGCAAAAACTTAACCCTTTGACTCCCTCACCCTATCCATCAACTTCCTGCAGAAAGCAGATGGACAGGGTGAAGGAGTCAAAGGGTTAAGTTTTTGCTTCGCTAGCATGGTTGGCAATGCAAGATGCTGGCAGACAGGATGCAGGAGTCAAAGGGTTAATGTGGCGACTTAACTCTCCAGATAGAAGAAGACCTACGACAACCGTCTGGGAACCTGTACTTGAAGCAGATCAATGTGAAAGTGCTGCTGCACAACGACAGAATCATTCTCCAGGCCTTTGACAGCTGGTGTGTATGTGTGTGTGTGTGTTATCGTTTCTTTATTGTTTCAATATATAACTTATGTACATGATGGTGGGATTAACAAAAAAGACGTAAATCAGTGTTTCTCCTTCTTTCTGTTCTATGTCCGCTTGTACTGTCTCGGATATTGCGGAGAGAAAGAACCAACGATTAAAATGCCGGCTGGAAAGCTCGAAGAAAAGAAATGCGGAGAGACATCAAAGTTTACTTCACACTCGTTGAACCTGGTCTTCCTTGGTCTGCCTCCTGATCATGATTCAACACACATGTTCATATTTGGTATCTCTGTCTAACATACTGTATTCCTGGACTTAAACTGATGTCAGCTTCAGCTCACTGTGTTAGCATGAAGACGAGTATCCCGGCTGTGCCAGCAAAAACCTGTTATAACTTCAAGGCATCTTCCACTGGCTACTAAGTCCAGCTGAAAAAAAGCCTAGCGCAGGAGCGGATAGTCGAGGGGGTATAGGTTCCAGACATTCCAAACCCACCCCGCCAAAGTGTCCTAAACTGTCATTTGAAATCTCTGTTCATTGTACAATGTCCGAAAACAGGCCAATATACGTGGACCCGCTTTTAACCCTTACGCATTCGCATTCTTTGACACTTATCTCCCCTAGATTTCGGATTCTTTGGGTCATCATAAACCCAAAATGGCTTGGTTGATTTAACTTGTCTACCACGCAAGTACCAAGTGACAGGGAAATATGAGAATCGGCAAGTACGGTCACAATACCATGTACTTTCATATGGTACCCAAATCGTGTGTCTCTCCCTAAACTGTCGTGTCGTTGTCACCAGTTTGTCACCAGTTTTGTAATAATTCATGATGACATTTGTATTAATGCTCCGGAAACATTTTTTTTCTCCGAGGTAGCATGTCCTCGCTAGCTTCTTAGAAACCCTCATCCACCAATAACATAATCTACCCCTGTTGCAAGAAATCTGGAAATTCGTGGGGATGCAAGACAGTGAACTTTGTGGGTAAAACAAGTTCTTCCTTGTTCAATTTCAACTTCTTCCAAAAGGGAAGTAACCGGTCAGGTATCTAAATCTTTGATACTATGAACCACAACCATTTCACTCTCGCACCCTCTTTACCAGCTTCCAGCAGCTTGGTTGATAGGGCTCAGGAGTAAAAAGGTAAAGGAAAAATAAGTTGATTAAGCTAATCTAACAAGTTTCCCTATGATACAAAAAAAACAAACAAACAAAAACTTGTTATAAAAAATCCAGATTTCGTATTTCTCAAGGTCACTTGATTTTGATGAAGCATCAGATGAAATAAATCTTGACGTGTGGCGAGGGCGACGCTAGACTGTCAGAAAAGTGAAACCAGATATGACATATTGTCAGACTGAGAAAGTGCTGTTCACACGGTTTCGTTGGAAAGTGTAGATTTTAGGCAGATTATTATTATTATTTTTTTTTTGGTCCGTGGGATCTTGACTACGATGACTTACCTTCCAAACTTACATTTTCGCGTTCGCCACTTCTACCTATCCACTTCTGTCCAGTGGATGTGCAAAAATCTCCTTTTTATCCCCAGAAAATGACTGGAGACTGAGAGAGAGAGAGAGAGAGAGAGAGAGAGAGAGAGAGAGAGAGAGAGAGAGAGACAGAGAGAGAGAGAGAGAGAAAGAGAGAGAGAGAGAAAGAGAGAGAGAGAGAGAGAGAGAGAGAAACAAATCCGGAACAATTCCACAGGCAAATCTCTCTCTCTCTCCTCTCCTTCTCTCTCTCTCTCTCTCCCTCTCTTCTCTCCCCTCTCTCTTTCATCCCTCTCTCTCTCTTTATCTTTCTCTCTTCTCTCTCTCTCTCACATCCTCTCTTTCCCTCCCTCTCTCTTCTCTCCTTCTTCTCTCTTCTCTCTTTCCCTCCCACCCACCCTCCCATCTCTCTCTCAGCACTAACATGATGCTGACCGAGCCCTGCTCACCTGTTTCGCATTCTTGGATCAGCCCAACAGGTGACTTGTGTTGTTGGCCATTGTGACTGGCACCACCTTTACCCTGGCCACTTTTACTGGTGCCACGACCACCATTTGTCTCCACAGCATTGGCATCTGAACTCGTTGTACTGCTGACACTGGTCACATCCTCACTGGCCTCTGAGTTCATCAAGTCCCCCTCCAGCTTGGAAGTCCCCACAGGGAGGGGGGCTATCGTTACCGTTTTCTTCGTAGAGCAGGGAGGGAGAATTACTCCATCCATCTTATCACGATGGGAGTCTCTGGAGGAATTTCGGCGCTGAAGTACAATCAGCGAATTTTCACATTATGAATGTCTCCGATGGCAGCAATTCCGGTAGGAAGAAAGTGGACAATTCTCATCCGTCAGTTTTAAGGCGAGAGAAAGCAGGCAATTCCTATGCCCGCTACGATCAATAGATGTCCCTTGTTTTTCGCTCAGCTAAGCAAAAGCACTTCGTGACGCTTCGCTCACGGGCCCAGCCCACCGATTGTCGGTGCTTTCTTCATTCCTATAACTTGTAAACATCGCGATTCGGTCAATGCCTTCAGTTGTGTAGAAAGTCTTGTCAGTGCCTTCACTTCTGTAGGCTTCGCGTGTTTTGTCAATGCCATCACGCCTGTAGAAAGTCAGTAGTCTGTCAGTGCCTGCATTCTTGGAGGCATTATGGATGTCGATGCCTTCACTCTCCCATAAAAGTCAAGTCTATCAGCGGTTTCACTGTCACTTTTGTAGGCGTCATTATGGTTGTCTTATTGTCTTCTTCATCCCGGTAGAAAGTCTCGACTGTCGGCGCTTTCTTTTGCTGTCGGCATTGTCAGCCACGTGATCGACTATCACGGCTTCACATCGCTGACTCCCTGTCTCCCACATTGCTCACAGCCACACAGCAAGGATAGCAGGAGAGATTACAGTCCACTGCATGCAGTTGTCTTCCCACGTCATTACGGCTGTCACGATCACAGGATCTGATTACAGGTCCTCTCTCTCTCTCTCTCTCTCTCTCTCTCTCTCTTTCTGTCTGTCTCTCTCTCTCTCTCTCTCTTCTGTCTCTTTCTTTCTCTCTCTCTCTCTCTCTCTCTCTCTCTCTCTCTCTCCCTCCCTCCCCAAGTCACATGCCCGATACATTACCGCCTCGGCTGCTATCCTCGATACTGTACCGTTCGATATAAACACTCTCCTCACCTACAATCGACTTTAAAAAAAAGAAGTTTTTTTTTCTATGGTTCTCTTGGAAAGCATCATGTTCAATTCTCTCTCTACCGCCCTAGTGATGTGAGAATCGGTTTTAGTTTTCAGTGTTCATGTGACTGACTGTCTTGACATTTAGTACCGTAGTCACGTTAATGACGTCTAAACAGTACAATACCTACAAACCTGACTCCACACTTTTTACTTTTCCTAATCGATGCCGCTCTGTCTGTCATGTCGCAGGGTGGCGTCTGCAAAAACAACATGTAATGGGCTCCGCTGAACATTGATACATTCTGACCTTTCAACAGATACCAACGTTTCGCAGCTCTTAATACTGCCACACCGAGTCTATACATCTTCTTCGAAAACAACGCCGGCCTTTGTCTTCAAGTTTTCCTTCTGTTAAACTTTTTTCTGTTTTTGTTTTCTGTTTTTTTCTTTTTCTTTCTTTCT
>CM060305.1:46433819-46436319 GCA_030674185.1 Monoplex corrugatus
AATGCGAAGAAGAAGAAGAATGCGAAGAAGAAGAAGAAGAATGCGAAGAATGCGAAGAAGAAGAAGAAGAATGCGAAGAAGAATGCGAAGAAGAATGCGAAGAAGAAGAAGAAGAAGAGAAGAATGCGAAGAAGAAGAAGAATGCGAAGAAGAAGAAGAATGCGAAGAAGAAGAATGCGAAGAAGAAGAATGCGAAGAAGAATGCGAAGAAGAAGAAGAATGCGAAGAAGAAGAAGAATGCGAAGAAGAAGAATGCGAAGAAGAATGCGAAGAAGAAGAAGAATGCGAAGAAGAAGAAGAATGCGAAGAAGAAGAAGAAGAATGCGAAGAAGAAGAATGCGAAGAAGAAGAAGAATGCGAAGAAGAAGAATAAAATGCGAAGAAGAAGAAGAATGAGAAGAAGAAGAAGAATGCGAAGAAGAAGAAGAATGGAAGAAGAAGAAGAAGAAGAAGAAGAAGAATGAGAAGAAGAAGAAGAAGAAGAATGCGAAGAAGAAGAAGAAGAATGCGAAGAAGAAGAAGAAGAATGCGAAGAAGAAGAAGAATGCGAAGAAGAAGAAGAAGAATGCGAAGAAGAAGAAGAATGCGAAGAAGAAGAATGCGAAGAAGAAGAATGCGAAGAAGAAGAAGAAGAATGCGAAGAAGAAGAAGAATGCGAAGAAAAAGAATGCGAAGAAGAAGAAGAAGAATGCGAAGAAGAAGAAGAAGAATGCGAAGAAGAAGAAGAATGCGAAGAAGAAGAATGCGAAGAAGAAGAAGAAGAATGCGAAGAAGAAGAAGAAGAAGAAGAAGAAGAAGAAGAAGAAGAAGAAGAAGAAGAAGAAGAAGAAGAAGAAGAAGAAGAAGAAGAAGAAGAAGAAGAAGAAGAAGAAGAAGAAGAAGAAGAAGAAGAAGAAGAAGAAGAAGAAGAAGAAGAAGAAGAAGAAGAAGAAGAAGAAGAAGAAAGAAGAAGAAGAAAAGAAGAAAAGAAACAAGAACAAGAACAAGAACAAGAACAGATCAAGAAGAACAAGAACAAGAAGAACAAGAACAAGAACAAGAACAAGAAGAAGAAGAAGAAGAAGAAAACAAAACAACAAAAAAAGAAGAAGAAGAAGAAAGAAGAAGAAGAAGAAGAAGAAGAAGAAGAAGAAGAAGAAGAAGAAGAAGAAGAAGAAGAAGAAGAAGAAGAAAGAAGAAGAGCAACAATAACAATAGCAACAACCACAACAAATGAAATGAGATAAATGATCGTGAAGATATGAAAACGACAAAGAGAAGAAAGCAAGCGTAAAAGAATTTCTGTGTAAATGTATGTGAAATGTTGACGCTTTTTAAGATTGAATAAACGAAATAGCCAAGTCAAACCAGCGACATCTAAATTTTGCTGTTTCTCTTTTAAACACCTGTCGCGCGACCGCTAGCCAGAAAACACACCGTCGAATTTCTTTTAAATCAATATTGTACAATGCAAAAGCCAGTCAATACGAATAACGATAATAAATTCGCCCATACACGCCAGTTTTTTTTTTAAATTAACATATTTCTAAATTGTTCAATGTCTTTAGGAGACATTGTGTCAATGAAGCATAGAAGAAGGAATATGTCGTTCTGGTTTGGTAAAGTTTTAAGTCCTACCACACGACGTGTTAGATGAAATGAGGACTAGCGATGATAATCTTTTAATAAGAAGCCTTAAGAATATGGCATCTCTCTTCCTTGACGGGATGAGCCCTAAAGACGAGAAAGGAAAGAGAGAATCAGACTCCTGCCACCTAATGAAAAAAAATACAACATGCAGCGAAGCCTTTACACATACAGACAATTATGGTTTGACAACAGACAAAATAGTTTTATTATATCTATCATTACATTATTTCCCAGTTCACTTCATTCTTGCTGAAAGAAAAATTCGGAAATGAATTTCAATGGCTTTATTCTAAGATAATTATATTCCCATCTTTAAAAGAAAGAAAGAAGAAAAAAAAAAGAGAGAAAGAAACAAATTGCCCACAGGCCATCACATGCTGTAGCCATTTCTTTAGTTTGTCTTTCTTCTCTCTTACTTTCTATGTTTTCTTCCTTCTTTCTTTCTTTCTTTTTCTTATTTCTTTCGCTCTAACGTCTAGTATTTTTATTTATGTATTTTGACTAAAACGATTGGGGACTGGGAGCTGTTTTGAAATATCTGAATGCGACTGCTGATTTTAGTCTTGTGATTCAGTACTAATTAATCAAAGGGAAAATATTTTTACTACATTGAAGTTACATTTACACATGAACTACAACCTTACACAATGTATACATAAAGTAATTTCCGAGTGGATGCACACATTTAAGGTTTATGTGCCTGTGTATGTGCGCGCGTGTGTATTTTGTGTGTTTGTGTCTGTCTGTCTGTATTTGTGTCTGTGTCTGAGTCTGTGTGTCTGTGTATGTCTGCACGCGCGCCGGCGTGTGTGTGAGTCTGTATCTGTGTGTGTCTGTGTGCGTGTGTGTAAACTGATAGTTATCGTTTCAT
>CM060305.1:46453819-46456319 GCA_030674185.1 Monoplex corrugatus
ATGACGGGGTACCTACACGAGTAAAGTATACACAACACTGTTCCTAGATGTTGATCATCAGTTCATGTAGCAGTTCATCTACCTCCATGTCAGATTGACCAATGTCGTACTGACTATTCGATTGTTAATATCCAAAGACGAAATTGTGACAGAGTCGGTCGACTTAAAGTGTTAGTTAGTCATCTTTTATTTAGTACACAGGGTGACATATTGTCTGCCAAACTCAGCGACCGTGTCAACCTTCGACGTGGACAAGGCAGAACCCTGACTCTGAAGGCTGATGTTACGAATGATCTTGACCTCCTCGGCGTTTCCCCAGCAATTGTCATGAACATGAACAGCATCCAATTTTCAGAATTGATTGGTTCGCTCTAATTTGCTGAGCGTAATATTATATATATATATATATATATATATATATATATATATATATATATATATATATATATATATGTATTTAGTACATGAGTCTTAGAGAAAGCACTGATTACAGAGACATTGCTGACCGACAGGTAAGCATGCATACCTATATGTCGACTCTGTCACAAAAAAATGGTCACATATACATTTGTTTGACCACTCTAACGGACTGGGGATTAGAGATTGATCAAGAGGGATTTATGGCACTAGGACAGAAAACAGTTCCAATACAACGGCAGGCTGACTGACTGTTAGTTGACTTATATATTCACTAAATAATTAACTCTTGAGAGTCACTGAATTATCTCCCATGTAGAATTTCTCAAACCCAACACAGTTTGCGCTACCCATTCAGCTAGCACAGACGCAGCCACAAAGCATAAAGTGGTAAGCTCAGAACATTCCTTAAAATTCTCCCTGCTTCCCTCTTATTTCCTTTGGTACTATATATTCACGTTCTGCTGTCTTGCGTTCAATCTCAACATGCAGCATAAAAACTGGTCTGTTTACTTCTCATCGCAAACAGTTGACTGATTGATTGCAAGTAGGACTGCCGTCTTTATTTGTCTGTGTTATTCTGATTGCAGGTTAAGATCATCCGTCTGCCGTATCGTTTATGTGAGCGCGGATGTTAAACTCCAAACAATCAAAGCAGCAACTTCTCATCGCAATGTTCCAATCATTCTGATGGTGTGTGAGCTTAGTACTTCATAGGCCATTGTTTTCCATTCCCCCTCCCACATAAACCTACCCATTCCAAGACTTTGCCAGTACCTAGATTGATTGATTGATTTGATTCAGTTTTACGTCAGCACCCACCTCAGGTGATATGGCCGACGGGGATAACCATCCCAGGAAAATGGGGGCAATGGGGGACTTATCTAATCCTATACTGACACCACCAGAACAACAATGATGCTAAGATGGGACAGTGAGAAGGCCAGATTTAATGTAGCGCACCCCCGGGATTCGAACGCCAGTACCTAGGGTTTTGCACAGGCTGATGGAGTCTGCCATACAAGCACTGGCAGATCTGGTGGAGCGGGTATGGAATTGTCTGATTGCGATGTATCCCTCTTGAGCAAACTGCAGACTTCAAATGTCGAACTCTGTTTATGATACAGAACTTATCATGTTGTTTACCTGATGTTCCGGTATCTTTTTTTTTATATATATAAAATTCTATCTAATGGCCATTACAGAATCGAATGCACTTGGAAAGCCTAGGGTAAACTTAAAGCCCAGGTATTTTTAGCAGTATAGTGTAGCTCTCTCTGTCACACACACACACACACACACACACACACACACACACACACACACACACAGAGAGAGAGAGAGAGAGAGAGAGAGAGAGAGAGAGAGAGAAACAGACAAACAGACAGACACACACACACACACAGAGAAACGACAGGCAGAGAGACAGACAGACAGACAGACACACACACACAACACACACACAGAGAGAGAGAGAGAGAGAGAGAGAGAGAGAGAAACAGACAGACAGACAGACACACACACACACACACACACACACACGCATACACACACCAACACACACACACACACTCACACACTGCCAAATGCACGACAATATACTAGCAAGCTCAAATAAGCAGCCCTCTCAGAGTTTCTGCAATACACTAACTTCTCAAGAATCATCATGCACATAACAAAAGAAAATTTCAATAAAATGGTCTTGGAAAATGTATACAGTAAAACACTACCGCTTCCCAAAAAACAGCACACACACGTATTAAAAAAACCCGCAAAATTTGAAAAAAGTTGCCTTCTCAAAACTATACGATATGATATAGTTCTCAAGAAACGACGCACGCACACACAAGCGCAGTACTCAGAAGAAACTTAACAGCCTTTGCACAGTATATAGCAGATCTCGATTAAAAAAAACAAAAACAACAACTGCACAGCAACTTTTTCTCACACTTTTTTCTCACCCATACGAACTCAAATGACGCGTCGATAAGTGTGGCACAGAGAGAAACAGAATGACAGCGTAGGTCTGTCTGTCTTTCTTTCTTTTATCTGTCTTTTGTTTTGTTTTCATAAAACAAGGATG
>CM060305.1:46471319-46476319 GCA_030674185.1 Monoplex corrugatus
GGACAGACTATCTCTAACTTGTTACCAAGGGAGATCATTCCCAGCCCAGCAGGGCTCAGGTGGCTAATAGCGGATGGCCGATGGCCTTCAGATATGGAAGTCAGCTGTGAAATAAACCAGGTATGTCAGGACGAACAAGCAGTCCCTAACTAATCGACGACAGCTGTTACCAGAACAGGATAGGATGGCACTTGACAAGACCATACCTTTTTATCCACTGTCCAGATGAGGCGGCAGGGAAGTTTTTAGTCCTCTTCTTATTATCCGTTGTTTGGTGTTGTTTGTGGTCTGTTTGTGACCGTGCGTTCGCGCTTGACAAAGGCCTGCTGGCCGAAAATGTGCGCTTGTCTTGTCTTGTTTGGTTGAATGCGCGCTTATATTGGTTTTCTTGTTCTTCTGGTTCCTGTTTGCTTGGGCGCGGGCAGTCGCACTTGTTTTGGAAGACCATGCCTGCAAATTACCCTATGTGTCTTAGGACGGAGCCACCAGTTTCTGATTCACTTTCTCAAAATGACGTCTCCGCACTCGGAATAAATTCCATATGCACTGACGTCTCAGGTGCCATGTGTATGGTGATCATGGCACGAAAATTACCCTATGTGTCCTGTGACGGAGCCATCAGTTTCAGTTTCTCAAGACGACGTCTCCGCGCTTGGAATGAAATCCATATGCACTGACGTCACAGGTGCCATGCGTATGGTGATCATGGCACAAGCCTTAAAAGTCAGCACATAAACCTCAGGCAGACAAGGATCACCTAAATCCCTAGCCTTCTGCACTCACAGGGTTGCTCTGTCGGCGGCACCCATGCAAAAATAATCTAGAGGACTGAAGTCAAGAGGTACTGGGTCTTAGTGCGGGCGCCTTCTAACAAACCATAGTACCGTGCAATACATGTATAACACAAATGTCTACACAGTTATCTATGTACATCTCACGAGAATGGCGCTAGTCCATTACCTACCCCTGCAATGACAACTCCAGAAGACCAAACAGCTGAACCAGCAATGTCGTATGTGAAAAGTAGATCAAGGGGACATAACCGATAACAACCCTTGGACCACTAAGCTCTATGGCAACTGGCAGGAAGTGGGAAAAAATAACAATAAAAGACAACAACAACAACAACAACAAAACAGCCATATTCATTGCCAGATGTGGCCTGACCGTGAAGACGGTGAACGAAAGAAGAAGAAGGAGGAGGAGGAGGAGAAGAAGGAGGAGAGGAGGAAAGAGGAGAAGAAGAAGAAGAAGAAGAAGAAGAAGGACGAGGACGAGGAGAGAACAAGAAGAAGAAGAAAGAGGAAAAGGAGGAGGAGAAGAAGGAAGAAAGAGAAAAGAAGGAGGAGGAACAGGAGAAGGATGAGGAGAAGGAGGATTAGGAGGAAGTAGAAGAAGAAGAAGAAAAAGAAAGAAGAACAAGAAGAAGAAAAGAAAAAGAAGAACAAGAACAAGAAGAAAAAAGAACAAGAAAGAACAAGAAGAAAAAAGAACAAGAAGAAGAAGAAAAGAACAAGAAGAAGAACAAGAAGAACAAGAACAAGAACGAGTCCAATCTCAAGCATTGTTACTACAAGGAGCACTCGAGTGCGAAGGAGGAGATCACGGTTCTTTTACAAGATCCAACAAGAACGAGAAAAAAAAACACGAAAGAAAAATAAGAACGCGTATTTAATAAAAGACAAGACAAGACAAGACAAGACAAAACAAGACAAGATAAGATCCAGCAAGCCTAAAACATACTAACACAGACTGTGCCCAACCTTAGGATCGAACACACGATCCCTCCGTCATCAGCATGGGGCTGTAACATATCAACCCCTCCCCCACACCCCCATTTTTCAGTCCTGAGGATCTCTAGCAAAAAGGAACCAACGAGTCTGTAGGAAAAACCAGAAAACCAAACCAAGAACAAAATCAACTGTGACCTGACTGAGGATCGAACACAAGGCCTTATCAGCGTGGTGCTTTAACCCTTTAACTCCCACACCCTGTCCACCAGTAATCCTGCATTGTTGACCATGCCAGCAAAGCAAAAAAAAAAAAAAACTTAGCCCTTTGATCTCCCTCACCCTATCCACCTGCAAGGAAGCTGGTGGATAGGGTGAGGGAGTCAAAGGGCTAATTTTTTTGCAAGTTGGTGGATAGGGTGATGCGGGAGTCAAAGGGTTAATTAACCAACTAAGCTAACGTGGGAGAGAAGAGGTCCGGTAGGAAAGAGGTGGTCTAGATAGATAACACTGTTATTACTGTTAGCGGATAAAACCTGTATCGGTGATTTTCCGATCACTGTCCCAGGTATATAGCGTTGCGATCAGTGTGTGGCCAACAACGCCTTGTTAGTCTGACGGCCTTGCCAAGGGAGAGAGGAAGGCCTTGAGGAAGAGGGAGTGAGGGAAGGAGAGAGGGAGAGAGGGAGGGGACAGGAGGGAGGGAGGGAGGGGATAGAAGCATGGGGTGCAGGGTTGATCCAACACCAGCGTCTAATTGTGCAGGGTGAAATGGGTCACGCCGCTGCAGAAAATCAATGGATGCACCTCCCCTTCCCGCAGACAAAAATGCACCTTGGAGATTGCGGAGGGACGGAAAGAGGGAGAGAACGAGAGAGAGAGAGAGAGAGAGAGAGAGAGAGAGAGAGAGAGAGAGAGAGAGGGGTAGGATGGGGGGGGGGGGGAGAAGGCTCCTCCTCCTGCTTCTAGAAGCACTCCACCACTGCCAGCCACCGGCTCTGTTGAGAGGGACTTCTGTTCTTTCCTCTATTTTGGGCGGTTTGCGCGGTTACAAGGTCGCAGGAAAACGGGCCGAGTTGAAGGTCGCACGCGCATGGGAGTGATGGGTGAGCTGTTTTGCGGCCCTCCCGTTTTCCTGTCCACTCACACATCCTCCCACCTCTCCGTGTCCCCCCCTCCCGTCCTTCCTCTTCTTTGACTCCCTATCCACTTCCCCCTCCCTCCTTCTTTTCTCTCTCTCTCTCTCTCTCTCTCTCTCTCTCTCTCTCTCTCTTCCTTCGCTCTTTCGCTGGCTCGTTATGTGTGACAGGTTTGAAAAATTAATGATTTTCAGCCAATAACCTTCACCGTTAGAAATTAAACCCTCTGAAAATTTAAAGCATCTCTCTCTCTCTCTCTCTCTCTCTCTCTCTCTCTCTCTCTCTTCTCTCTCTCTCTCTCTCTTTCTCTCTCTCTCTCTTGCTCGCTTGCTCACTTGCTCGCTCGTTCTCTGTGACAGTTTTGAACAAATAAATAAACAAGAAAACAACAGTAGTCGGTCAATAACCTTCACCATTTCAAACTTAAAGCCTCTGAGAATCAAATCCTCCCCCCCTCCTCCGTAATCTCTCTCTCTCTCTTTCTCTCTCTCTCTCTCTCTCTCTCTCTCTCGCTCACTCGCTCGCTCGCTCGCTCTTGCTCTCTGTGAACGGCAAGATAACTGCAGTTAGTAACAAATAAAATGACATCAAGCAGTTATTCTGCTTATGGAATGATTTAATGCTATCACTTCGAAAGAGGTAGATAGATCTACATCTTTAGCGATTGGTCAAATACTAACGGCAGTTGGATGTTTTATTTTTGATTTTGTTCTTGAATATAATCAAATTCATCAACATCCTATTTGTTTATTTGACTCGTTTCTAGACAGTGTATTACTGATAGTATATATGCCACTAATTCCCCGTTTGAATTTGCCACTAAAACTGTGCTGTCGCTTTTTCAGTAGTTCCATCCACTTTTGAAATATTCTTGCTTATTAAAAAAAAAAGGGTGGTTATTTGCTGTTACTATTATTTTTGTTTAAAAATAAAACATATCAGAGTTATAATCTGTTTCAACAATACTACTTCCACAAAGAAAAAAAAAATGAAGCACACATATGCAATGCATTCGCGCCACAATCCAAGGTCATGCCCCTGGCTTTGACCACTCCGACCGATTTATCACACGGTGGATTTAAAAAACATACCTGAATACAAATTTAAACACAACTAAGGACACTGAAATATACATAAAATCAGGTCTAAATCACTGAAAATTTCTTCTGCATATCTCATTTCCCTAGATCCAAAAATGCACTTAAATACATGTGCTCAATTATCAATCGTAAGAGAAAGTACGTAAGACTTTATCAAACACAAAATGGGTGGTAAAACTGAAAATGTCTTCTGGTTCATCACAATAAGCATTACATTGTTTTAACTAAAACTGGTACAGGAAACTACTGTACATGCGTAAATGCAAATGGACAGCAAATTAAATGAATGATAGAACAAAAAGATACATTTTGGAATTTTTCAAATTTCCACTCCTTCTGTCTTTCATCGCATTCTAATCTCACTCAAGCACGCTATTTTGTATAAACAAGAAATGTTACATCTTGGTGTTTGGGAGTCTGAAGTTTGTTTGAGAGGGTTTGATTGCACTTGGACAAATCCATATCGGCTTCACCAGAATCTATCAACAGAAATCTGGCAGGGTCCTTGAGCCTAAATGAGGAGAGCTAAACGGGATCTATGAAACACTGACTCCACCAGAATGATTGGAGCATAGAGTTGCCCAGGCTGGGAACAACAACAAGAAAGAGAAAGGTCTGTACCCGCAGGTTGGAATTGAACTCAAGACATTATTAGGTCTTGAGTCCACGGGTACGGAACTGGAAGGTAGCATATCAGCATATAGACTACAAAAGTTACACGAAATCCTACTGACGTCTTGCACATACTTCCAGTCTCGCCTTGTTCAAGAAGTTGGTGTGTGTTTATGTCAACGTGTTTTTCCCCTATGACTTGCATTTGGGAGTTTGAAGTTTCATAGTATGGAGTCTAGAGTATGTTGTAGAGGAACATTCATCGCACTGGGACAGTTCCATCTGCGCCGCACCGAAATCTGCTAGCAATCATCTGGTAGACTACCTGAGTCTACGGAAAATCCAGGCAAGATCTTAAAATGGGGAAGAACGGGGAGGAGAAGAGACCTATCAAACACTAAGCTGACACTACAGAATGA
>CM060305.1:46481319-46488819 GCA_030674185.1 Monoplex corrugatus
ACTACTGCTGTTACTTCTATTGCTATTACCACTACTACCACTACTACTGCTGTTACTACTACTACCACTACTACTACTACTGCTATGAATACTACCACCACCACCACCGACCACCACCACCACCACTACTACTGCTACTATTATTACTACTACTACTACATCATGAGTGGCTCTGCATTACGCTGAAGTGCACTTTTCGGGGAATGCATGTGGTAAATCCCTTGAAACAATGACAACATCATCAGCCATCACCAACAAGAAGAAGAAGAAGAACAACAACAACAAAAACAACAAAACTTCTATCACAATTACTACTATCAGATTTAAGCTTACACCATACTCATTACTTTTGGGGGTGGGGGGGGGGGAGGGAGCCAAACCAAACGTCCATATGGTCCATATGATTAAACTGTTTTTAGTATTACATTTGCCCTACTCACAGCTGTAGTGAATTCTCGATTTTGTATTGTGGTACTTGTATACATATATTTGATTATGATACATTCTACACGGTAAGAACATTGGTTAGTTGGTTGGTGTTTTCAATATTTATTTGTTTGTTTGTTTGTTTGTTTTTTGTTTTTACCCCCGTTATAAAGGTTTCGATTTTGTTTTTACTGCACTATAGAAGTTTCAAGGCATATGCAATAGGAATTGGGGGGGGGGGGGGGGGTCCGTTCATGGGCTGTAACTGCCATGTGCATTCAAATATACTGAGTAATCCTTTACATATATGGCTGGTTTTTCTTTTCTTCTCTTTTTTCTTTCTTATTTCATTTTATAACCCCGTCATTAAGGCACGCATAATCTGTTTTCAGAGTTACAAATGTTAGTTGTTTTCCTAAATCCATTAAACACAGACATGTCGTGCAGGATCTTTAGCGTGCGTATTTGACGTTCTGCGTGTTTAAATATGGACAAGAAGGCGATTCAGACACAAGCAGATCAGCTGTACTAGTGCTGACCTGGAAAATGGAAGAAAATATCCCAGGTTGGGTAAAATATCTTCCCTTCCCCACACCAGGCAGCACCGAAACAAGATTCAAACCCTGACCGTCCAAAAAGAAGACCAATGTCCTACCCACTCAACCATCGTGCCCGTTACAAAGAGAATAGTACGTACAGTTGGTACTAGTCTCAATGCCCGTCATGCCACAGAGATAGATGGCGCCATAGTGACTGAGAAAGTCTTGACTGAGTCTGCTGACTGAGTGGTTGTCACTGATGTGTGAAACTAAAAGCCAATGAGGTTCCCTTGCTACTTCACAGCCAGAATGGAGAGCACTATGTGTGTGTGTGGACGTCAATTCGGCGCTCCCTACTCAAAAAATGTCACCAACCCATTCATAGACAGACAGATCGACGCTTACTACGATATCTACCCTTTTCGTCTTTTCATGAAATAGGTGGGGGTCAAAATTGACATGATTTAACCCTTTGACTCCAACACTCTGTCCACCAGTATCCTGCATTGCCAACGATGCTATCAAAGCAAAAACTGAACCTTTCGATTTTCTCACCCTATCCACTGTTGCAGGAAGCTGGTTGATAGGGTGAGGAAGTCAAAGGGGTTAAGTTTTTGCGGTTGGTGTATAGGGTGCGGGAGTCAAAGGATTAAAGCCACGAGAGCAACCATAACCACAGCGATACTTACACCCATTTCGACCCATTTTGTTCCTTCATAAAATGGGGTGTAGTGTAAAATCAGAAAATGAACTGGTGAAAATGTATTTCTACAGCACCTGCTAGTGTATGATTCCTAAATTTCTGGGAACCCAGAGCCACAGAACTATACGCATATGAGCCAGGGTCAAAAGGTGCTTTGTGGTGACTTTCCTAGTTCAAGTCACAGCAACTAATTTACTTGCCTTTGCACAGCCTGAACAATCCTAGATATTGAGCTTTAAATGCCAAATCAAATAGCAGACATTAATTGATGGTGGTTGAACAAACCATTTGGCTTTTCCAGAGGCAGTAGCTCATACTTTATAGAGCATAGTTTCATCCGTGACAGATGTCACACGAACGCTAAAAAGTATCCAAAGTATCCATTTGATTGCAATGCTGATGAGTTCTATTCAGACAGTTTTATGCATAAAACTTGAAAAGCCCTATTTTATTGCAGTTTTTAATCATTTTTTTCCACTGGATAAATCAAAGAACTGTAGGCCTGTGACACACTTTGATATTGCAGAATATTTGAAAAAAAAATTGGGCAAAAAACCCAAATGAAATTATAAACTAGTGAGTAACCTTGATAAGAAACTAAAACATACATACATAGGTACAACCATTAATTTAACACCAAACTTTAGTCTCAGCCTACTACACCTGTCTGTAAAAGGAAGGCTGAAATTTGAGTAAAACTGTAAATATAAACTTGACTGGCTAATAAATTTGTTCAACCTCCATAAATTCATGTCTGCTATTTGATATGATATTTAAGGCTCAATATCTAGGATTGTTCAGGCTGTGCAAAGGCAACAAAATTAGTTGCAGTGATTTGAATTGGGAAAGTCACTCCAAAGCACCTTTTGACCCTGTCTCATATGCATGCCATCAATTTTTTGTTTTCTAAAGGACAGAAAGATCAAGCAAATACAGTCAAAACGTTGTCCAGCTGGACAGAAGCTGAAAATAGGCACGTATGCATGCAGTCACCACAACCACGAAACAAAAAACATAAAACTGAAGTATTAAGGTTACCTTTTCAATGTCGATTTCCTTTCTGTTTTTAAGATAAGAAGAAAAATATGAACCGCAAAAACATTTACGCCCACTTACACTACTGATATGGAACTGCTTATTAACCTGTGTCATGACTCAGACAAGTGAAACGTGTGAAACAGAAATAAAAATAAAACGATGAAAATGTTCAAGAGGGGACACACAAATTTGACGAAAGAAAAGGGAAACTAAACGGCGAAATTCTACCACTTCTACGTTTTTGTTTATAGCAAGGAAAAAAAAGCAAAAACAAAAACAAACAAAAAACAAAACAACAACACAACAAAACAACAACAACAACAAAACAACCCACAAAGAAACAAAGAAAGATAGAAACAAACAAAGAAACAAGCAAACAAACATGTTCTGATCAGACTTGAAGGGAAATCATCTAATGACATCTCTTCCCAGGATGAGCGAAAATTCTCTCCCCAAACGTTCTGTTGCCTTCGCAGTCGTTCTGGTCACTTGTCAGTCTAGTTAATCTAGTTAACGTTCTACAGCTACTCTCAAAATGTACGTTAACACAGTGTAAGCCTCCAAACACACGTATCACGTAGACTTGCCTGGTGTCGATCCAGTTTTATTTGGTTTCATTTCGCTTACTTGTATACAGTAATTAAAACACACACACACACACACACACACACACACACACACACACACACACACACACACACACACACACACACACACACACACACACACACACACACACACTAAAAAGACAACCAAAAAAAAAAACCCACTTGTTCTTAAATGCAAAATAATCTGGCTAGTAACTAGAACTTAACAAGAAACAAAATTCGATAACTTTAAGATGAAACGTTATAAAAAAAACAACTGCCCTTTCCACAACGTTTAGTTGATAAAATACACGCCCTATAAACGCAGAAGAGCAGCAAAACATACTGCCCCCAAAACAAACAAACAGTCTGAGTAAGAAGGAAAACACTATCATCCTCAGAAAAAAAAACCCACCAAAAACATTAACAGCTTACACCACATAAGATCACAGCACGTAGTTACATCAAATCAATCTCTCACAGGAATGTCTGTACGGTATATACACTCCCTCACGGCCACGCCACGACGACAATTGCAAAATAAGAAGAATCACCACCCTCCCATCTTTTTCATCAGTCCTCCGAACCTATTACACTTTGCAATGCTCAGCACTGTTGAGAAGTGACCTTGAGAAACGCTAGGCTTGGCGAGCGCAAAGCCTTGGGACTAGTTGAAAAGACTTGACAACGAATTTGAAACCCCCTTGATCGAACACACAGCTTATATGTTTACGTAGTCAAATAAACGTTGGTGGAAATTTCTGTCACGTTTCTCTTCCCCCAAACGCACAGAATCTGTCCCTGGTTTTGTTATCCACTTGTTAATCCAAGGCAACAGGACAGGACAGAGATGGGGATTACCAGGAGAAAGCACGCGAACATTATAAAACAGCAAGCGGTGACGTGTGCGTGTGAGCGAGAGGGAGAAAAGAAGAAGGTATAGGGTTGGGGAATATAAGGTTGTTGTTGGTGAGAGGAGGAGAAGAAGGAGGAGGAGCGGGGTGGGTGGGTGAAAGTGGGGGTGGTGGTGGGGGTGGGTGAGGGAGGATGGGAAGAAGAGAAGGAGATGTGAGCTGACAAGGTTGCGGGAGCGATCAGAACGAGGTCTCCCCCACCCCCGCCCCCACCCCCCACCCCCGCACGTACAGCAAGGCAGCGATCGATCGCCATTCCTTCCACATGCACTGCTGGCCTTGCCCACTGCTTCTCACTGCTCTTGGTCTTGTTCGAATGTCCTCGTCCTCCCCGTCCCTGGTCCCTGCCCTGCGTTGAATGTGCACTTCTCTCTTACTACTCCACTTACTGCTGACTACTCCGCCTGTTCTTGCTGCGTCTTTCTCTCTGTTTCTGTCTGTCTGTCTCTCTGTCTCTGTGTCTGTCTCTCTATCTCTCTGTCCCTGTCTATCCATCTCTCTGTCTGTCTGTGTCTCTCTCTTTCTCTATCCCCCCACCCCCTTTATCTGTGTGTCTACCTGTCTCTCTCTCTCCCTCTCTCTGTGTGCCCCTCTCTTTCTTCTCTCTCTCTCTCTCTCTTTCTTCTTTTCACTTTCTCCCTCTGTCAGTCTGTCAATCTGTCTGTCTGTCTCTCTGTGTGCCTCTCTCTCTCTCTCTGTGCCCCCTCCCTCTCTCTCTCTCTCTCTCTGGCATCGTTTACACATCCATTAATCATGTTCTGTGATTGTCGCGCGCTTGTACGCTCGTACTTTTTCATGAGAAACCATGACCTTTGTATGAATATACCATCTGAATCTGAATCTCACCTCTGACTCTCTGGTTGTCTGTCTGCCTGTCTGTCTCTGCCTCTGTCTGTATGTCTGTCTCTCTTTGTGTCTCTGTCTGTCCTGTCTGCCTGTATGGCTAGCTTTATGTCTGTCTGTCTGTCTCTCTCGCGCGCGCTCTCTCTCTCTTCCTAGTGCAATGTAATGTAATGTAGTGTAATGATGACCCTCTCTGGGTGAGGGTTTGATGTAGAAAAGCATAATTTGCATATTTCATACCCTCGTAGATGAAATCTGTTTTCGTTCATGTTCTTCTTCTTCTTCTCTCTCTGTCTATCTGTCTGTCTGTCTGTCTGTCTGTCTGTCTGTATGTATGTCTGTCTCTGTCTGTTTGTCTGTCTGTCTCTGTCTGTCTGTCTCTCTCTCTGTCTGTCTGTCTGTCTCTGTCTGTCTGTCTCTGTCTGTCTGTCTGTCTCTGTCTGTCTGTCTGTCTCTCTCTCTCTCTGTCTGTCTCTGTCTGTCTGTCTGTCTCTCTCTCTGTCTCTGTCTGTCTGTCTCTGTCTGTCTGTCTGTCTGTCTGTCTGTCTCTCTGTCTGTCTGTCTGTCTGTCTCTCTCTCTGTCTGTCTCTGTCTGTCTGTCTGTCTGTCTGTCTCTCTCTCT
Organism: Monoplex corrugatus; assembly: GCA_030674185.1. Classification (NCBI taxonomy): domain Eukaryota; kingdom Metazoa; phylum Mollusca; class Gastropoda; order Littorinimorpha; family Ranellidae; genus Monoplex; species Monoplex corrugatus. The sequence goes on from CM060305.1 coordinate 46,486,992, forward strand.
CTCTCTCTTGTCACAGCGGATTTACCATGTGAAACTGGGGCTGTTCTCCAAGATGAGCGCGTCGCCGCAGTGCAGTGCCACCATATTTTACCAAGACTTCAGAAAGGCAAGAAAGCTAACTGGCCTTCAAAGGGTGGGACCTGGGAAATGAACCTATCTCTCCATATACATAACGAGAAAGCGTATCGAATTCACAAAAACAGGCAGGCGCAAATTTTCGGCCAACTGGCCTTTGTGAAGCCTATGTAAAAGACAACAAAGAACAAAACAAACAAAAGTTAGGGGGGGGGAGGGAGGGGGGAGACAGCAACCAGAGGTTTTCCTGATGTTTCAGACGGCAGAAGAAAATGGCGAAATCTTGTGTTGTTGTATTTGATAACCGTTTTCGTCGCCACATTGTGTTTTATGATATCCGTTTGTTGTGAAGCAAGAGATGAATAAAAAAAAAAAAAGTTTATTTGAAAAAAATAAACAAACAAACAAACTAAGCGTTCTCGTTCTGTTTTTGTCTGTTTCTGGGTTTTCCGCAGTCGTCATTATAGTCTACGTCATCGGCACAGTCACGACTGACATCATCTCTGAGGTCACTGTTTCCGTCAAGGGCAATGAAGTGATAGGGTACACGTAAGCTTGCATATCGAAGCAGCTCACGCTCATGGTGTCATGGTGTCTGTCTTATCGATCAAGAAAAAAAAAAATTATGAGCGCCCATCATGGTTTCTTTAGTGGCCTCGTTAATTTAACCCTTTGACTCCCGCACCCTGTCGACCAGCATCCTACATTGCCAACAATGCTAACAAAGAAAAAAAGTTGAATTATCTGAGTCCCTCACCCTACCCATCCACCAGCTGATAGGGTGAGGGAGTCAAAGGGTTGAGTTTTTTTGGTGTTTTTTTGCAGTTGATGGATAGGGTGCTGGAGTCAAAGGGTTAACTAACTTGGCTTAGAGAGTAATGTTGATAACACTGAGGTCTTATGTTCGATCCTCATGTGGGCCACACGTTTTTATTCCGGGCTGAGTGGTTTTATAATACAGCTGCTGAATCGATATCTGATGTCTCGAGTTTAATCCCGGCTAGTAATATTCCAGTCATTCTGGTGGTGTCAGGTTAGTGTTTCATAGGTCCTACACAGCGCAAGCAGATGATATAATGTACAAGGCCTTGTCGTTGAACAAAGTATTTGTTTCAATTCAACGAATATAATCAACAAATGTTCGTTGTTGCACATAGGTTGTGCAGAAGGATAAAATCTACATTGCAGAAATGAAAGAGAAAACATGTCATCTATTTTCTGTTTTGTTTCGTTTTGTTTTGTTTTGTGTTTGATTGTTTGTTTGTTTCTTTCTTTGTTTGGTTGTTTGTTTGTTGTTTGCAGTTGCAAAATTACACTGTTATTCTGGCAACAGTTCCAATCAGTTATTAATCTTTGCGAAAGCATTATTTTACGAGAGAGGAAAAAGAGGGATTGGGTTGGGGACACAACATACATACCAACCAGATGCCATATTCGACTTGATATTGCTGCATGCAAAGCTCTGTAATTATAAATGAAAATATACAGACTGTATTCCAAAAAAATCATTTGCTAAGAAACATCTGATACTATACTGAAATAAAGGGTTATTGATGAACATTTACTACAATATATTTCAAACTGACTTGTTCTTTCACAAAGCAATGATTGGGAATGTTTTACTCAGTCATCTATATCATTATCTTTGATAAGTCTGCTCTGTTACTGTGCCTTTACTAAACAGTACGTGTGTAGTGTACTCCTATAAAATTTAAACACATCTGCAAGATAATACTTTGATGATATTGGCGTA
>CM060305.1:46493819-46496319 GCA_030674185.1 Monoplex corrugatus
GAGCGGGGTGGGGGAGATGCTAGGGGCAACGAGAGATAGAGACAGATGGAAGTCCATGATCGCCAACGCCATGCGGCAGGGCACCTGATGATGATGACTATGACTTGACGTTTCTGAGTAAGTGCTCTTCACAAACCTTTGTCAAAAAGTGGTGATTTCGGCCATTTTGTTGTTGTTGTTGTTGTTGTTTGTTCGTGTGACCTTGACTTTGACATCTTGACCTTTGGATTTACTCGCAACTCTCAGACGGTCCACCCATTTCACCATCATTTGGCAAATACCTATCCGGAGACAGGTGGAAAAATCTTGATAACGCATTTTGGTAAGAACATTTTTATCTGATTATTATTCTAAAATGTCTAATTTACTTTAACACACACACACACACACACACACACACACACACACACACACACACACACACACACACACACACACACACACACACAAGGACACACCACACACACACACACACACACACACACACACACACACACACACACACACACCACACATACACCAACACGCACACACGCACACACACAAACACACACACACACACACACACACAATATATATATATATATATATATATATATGCATACATACACACACAAACACACACATACACAGGGCCATCCCTCCCTGATAACATTAAATAATCTCCCTTTTTTTTTTTTATCTAAACGGGAGGATCAAAGGAAAACCATCCGATTCTTTATTTGTGCTGCACCCATTCTAGTCACCACACATCCTTCATCCCCCTTCGCCCTCGGGGTGCCCAGTTCTTTTCCACATCATCTCATTCAACAGCCCGGTGTGTGTTTTGTTTGTTTGTTTGTTTATTTATTTATTTTCTTTGTTTACTTTTTTTCAAGAATTGAATCGATGTTAGGATAGAATCCATCTTGATCGCAAAATTTATTCCATGCAAGTAAACGATCAAACCGGCTGAAGGATGACAATGTGTGCCTGTCTACGTTTATTGTGGTGAGTGGTCATTCAAAAATATGCACGTAATTTCACACGCTCGTGTGTGTGTGTGTGTGTGTATGTGTGTGTGTGTGTGTGCTATGTGTTTAAATAAAAGGGATAGAGAGGGGAGAGAGGGAAAGAAGGGGTAGAAAGAGGGAGGAGAGGAAGAGACAGACAGACAGGGAGAAAGAAACAAAGAAAGAAAGAAGAGAGAGAGAGAGAGAGAGAGAGGAGAGAGAGAGACAGAGAGACAAAGAGATCCACAGAGGGACAGACAGACAGACAGTCAAACAGAGACAGAAATGAAAGAGAGAGTAAAACACAGAGAAACAATGAGAGAGAGAGAGAGAGAGAGAGAGAGAGAGAGAGAGACAGACAGACAGACGAGAGGACAGAGAGAGAGACAGAGAGAGAGAGAAGAGAAAACTGAGAGAGACAGACAGAGAGACAGAGACAGGGAGACGAAAGGACGGAGAGTTAGATAGAGAAAGAAAGAAAGAAAGATAGATCAATAGATAGATAGATAGATAGGTAGGTAGGGAGAGGGGAGAGAGAGAGAGAGAGAGAGAGAGAGAGAGAGACAGAGACAGAGACAGAGACAGAGACAAGACAAAGACAGAGACAGAGACAGAGACAGAGACAGAAAGACAGAGAGAGGCGGGGGAGAGACAGGGACAGAAATACCACAGACAAGAGACAATGGCCCGACCACCACAAACCGTCCATATGCACGAGCACAAACCAAAATTAATTGGAAAACAGCAAAACAAAAGCACAAAAAAAGACCGCTGCACTCAGTCTTCATTTCCTGAAAACCTCACAAACCCAACCCCTCCTACATGCCACTGGAGTCATCCGCTGTCCATGGTGACAAGCTAGACGTGTACCCCACATAAGAAACGCCCCTAACATTTTTCACCTAACCGTGCCGTCCCACTCACTCCCACTGTTGTCCCTTACAAAAGATAAAAAGACAAATGTATAAAACATAAGAAATAAACAAAACAGACAATGTATAAAACATAAGAAATAAACAACATAGACAATGTATAAAACATAAGAAATAAACAAAACAGACAATGTATAAAACAAGAAATAAACAACATAGACAATGTATAAAACATAAGAAATAAACAAAACAGACAATGTATAAATCATAAGAAATAAACAACATAGACAATGTATAAAACATAAGAAATAAACAACATAGACAATGTATAAAACATAAGAAATAAACAACATAGACAATGTATAAAACATAAGAAATAAACAAAACAGACAATGTATAAAACATAAGAAATAAACAACATAGACAATGTATAAAACATAAGAAATAAACAACATAGACAATGTATAAAACATAAGAAATAAACAACATAGACAATGTATAAACATAAGAAATAAACAACATAGACAATGTATAAATCATAAGAAATAAACAACAAGACAATGTATAAATCATAAGAAATAAACAACATAGACAATGTATAAAACATAAGAAATAAACAACATAGACAATGTATAA
>CM060305.1:46518819-46526319 GCA_030674185.1 Monoplex corrugatus
GCTGCAGAGGGGAGGGTTGAGTGAGGTTAGGATTTTATGCAGAAGAGAAAAGGTGAGTTTTGAGAGCGGACTTGAAGGAGACAAAAGTAGGTTGCTGACGGACTGAGAGAGGAAGTTTGTTCCAGGAGAGTGGACCAGAAACAGAGAAGGCTCGTGGACCATAGGTATTGAGCTTAGTGCGTGGAAAGCGAAAAGTCAGAGGATCAGAGGCAGAGCGGAGGGTACGTGAGGGAACATAGATCTCAAGTAGGCTTGACAGGTAATCGGGGGCTGCGTTATTGAGGCTTTTGTAGCACATGGTGTCTAGTTTGTACTGTATGCGCTTTGATACAGGGAGCCAGTGAAGTTGTGCCAGGAGAGGAGATATGTGGTCAGCTTTTTTCTTTTTGAGTACAAGGCGTGCAGCATTGTTTTGAATGCGCTGTAGGATGTGAATGGTGGAGGCAGGAAGACCAGACAGGAGTGAATTGCAATAGTCAATGCGAGACATTATGAAGGAGAGAACGAGTTTTGCAGTTGTTTCGACAGAGAGATACTTCCTGATCAGCTTTATACGATGGAGATGATAAGGTGGGGGAAAAAGAAACACACCCACACCCACACACACGCACGCGCGCGCGCACACACACACGCACACGCACACACACACACATACACACACGCGCACACGCCCCACACACACACACACACATACGCGCACACGCGCACCACACAACACACACACACACACACACACACACACACACACACACACACACACACACAACACACAATGACATAACTAAGAATAACTAAGACAGGAAAATGAACGAAAAACAAAAGAAAAACCAAATTACAGGAACAACACTTCCAGACAATCCTGCTCTTGAATGCCTTTAAAACCGTCCCTTAGTATCTCAACGCAGAAATCGTCAGGAAAAAAAAGACGTCAATACTCAGGCACCAGGAAAAAGTAAGTCAAAAACAGCTCTTCACTAACCTTCTCTGTAGCCCCATTAAAAAAACCCAGTGAAGGGTGTTCCTCAACTGCCATTACACTAATTTAATTCTGCGAATGATAGTCATGACGAATCGTTCCTGAACAGTCGCTGGAGGGACGGAATGTTTAAGTCTTTTTTTTTTTTTTTATAACTGGAGAACAAACTACACCCGTAAGGTTCGAGGTGGGTCTTGTTGGCATTTGGCCTCTCTCTCTCTCTCTCTCTCTCTCTCCTCTCTCTTTTCTCTCTCTCTCTCTCTGTCCGTGTGTGTGTGTGTGTGTTCTCTCTCTCTCTCTCCCCCCCCCCCCCAAATATCGATCTTCCAGCAATCGTGTTCACACGTGTGCCAGCACGTGCATATGTGTGTGTGTTTTCCTGTGTGTTTGTGTGTGTTCATGTGTGTGTGTGTGTGTGTGTGTGTGTGTGTGTGTGTGTGTGTGTGTGTGTGTGGTGTGTGTGTGTGTATGTGTGTATGTGTGTGTGTGTGTGTGTGATAAAAAGAATGTGTGTGTTTGTGTGGTGAAAGAGAGAAATAGAGAGTCAGAGATATATATTGTGTGTTTGTGTGTGTGTGTTTGTATGAGTATGTGTGTGTGTGTGTGTTTGTATGAGTATGTGTGTGTGTGTGTGTGCGTGTGTGTGTGCGTGCGTGCGCGCGTATGCGTGTGTGTATAAAGGTAAAAAATGGAGGAAAAGTCTGTGCATTCTTTTCGACTGTAAAATCTAAGGTGATTTCTGGAATATTCAATTTGTAAGGTTTGAATCTGTGTATGCATTATGTGCGTGCATTTTTATTCTTCTAACGTCCTGTTACACGAAGTAATATTAGACCTTCCCCACACCTTAAAAAAGGTAATTAAGTATACATAATGAAATAATTCAACATAATACAATGCATAAATACAAGGTGTCACCCAACCCACGCTGAATGGTAGATAGAAAGAAACTCTTGGGAGAGCTAGACAACAGAAGGTCTTCAGAGAAGTAACCCCCTTCAGATAAGTGTTTCGGCCCTGAACTCCTTACACTCTCGGGGGGCCGGGCCACATCCAGGTCATGACTCTTGGATGCCCTTCTGCTGTTGTCTATTTTTTTTCCCCACGCAGGGGAGCGAACCTGGGCGATTCTGCGCTTCAGAACTGCGGTACGCGGTTTTACCAATGTGCTAACGGGGCACACATCATCTGTATGGAATTTAATCCTTATAAAGTTCACTTTTGGTTCCTCCTTCCCCAGATCCAGCTTGAGCTCCTTTCTGCTGCCTCTGCCATCGCCTTAAGGGCTCTAGTCCTCTTCTTCCCAGAAATGGCGAGTTGTTTCATGAGATCATAAGCGGAGGTGCCCACAAACCCTCTTGCCCCGACCTCTATGGCGAAGATTTTGACCCGCAGACCTGCTTTCTTCAGGGTGCTGGCAAGACCGGCCTATTTTTCGGTCTTGTAGATATGTGCTTCTTCCATTCTGCTTTCGTATGGCACAGTGAGTTCTATCAGAATCACTTGTTTCGAGGAGTCAGAGTGGAGAGCGATGTCTGGTCTCATGCCTGTCTTGCTGATGACATCTGGGTAATTTCTCCACTCTGGGAGGTCTGCTGTACACTCCCAGTCGACTGCTCCATCCAGAAGACCCTTTGGCAATGTGCTGGTTGTCATAGCAATTTCGGGCCAGACCTGTTTCCCTCCTGCTTTGTAGAACGTTGTCATAGCAATTGGTGCGTTTGGGGTCATGGTTTTTTCACTAACCACGTCTGTGATCACTTTCAGAACTTGGTTGTGCCTCCATGTATACCTTCCTTGGGCTAGCGCTACTTTGCAAGGCTTAGGACATGTTCCACTGTTTGTTTCTTCTGACAGAGCGGACATGCTGGGTCATCTGATTTCCCCCATTTCACTAAGTTTGCATTCGAGGGCAGCAGGTCATATACAAATCTGAGGAGGAAGCTTATCCTTAGAGGAGCCATGTGCCACATATCGTTCCAGCTGAGACTTCTTTGGAGTGCACTGTCCCATGTTGTCCATTGCCCCTGTTGACCTTGCTGGACTGCCTTCTGCACTCTTTTGACATCTTCTTTCTTCAACTCTTGTATGATCATGTCTCTTTTTTCCTTCCTTTTGGCTTTGGACCACCACTGCATTTTTGTTGCTCCCAGTCCCTGTCTGTTGGTTTGCGTGTGTCCAATTATTTCTTTGATGCTGAGGTTTCTCTTGGCATTGTTTACAGCCTCTTGGACTTTCCATTTTTTGCCAGTTCTCAGCTTTGGCTGAACTGATCTCACGATATTGTCTTCCGATTCCTCCAGCATGCTCAACAGTCTTGCTTTTCCAACTTTGTATTCCTCCACTATGGATTTGAGAGGTAGCTTCAGCATTACTTGACGACAGTAGAATGCAACATCAGTGAGACCAGGTGGGACCCCGAGCCATTTTCTTGTGTATTTGTTGATTTTGGCTTCCATTGCTTCCACTGTGCTGGTGCAAATGTCATAGATTAGCAGTGGCCACAGCAGCTTTGGTATCAGCATGAACTGTAGACACCAGACTTTGTATTTGCCTGGCAGTCCGCAGTTATCTATTTTCTTCAGGCCTTCTTCTGCTGTTTGCTTGGTTTCACATCCCCTTTGTGTGTCTTTCAGGGAGTCATCATACCATCTTCCGAGACTTTTTACTGGCTCTTCTGTGACAGTGGGGATGGCTTGGTTGGCTACCATGAATTTGACTGAATCTGCCACTTTTCCTTTTCGCAGTGAGAGACTTCGGGATTTCTTTGGTTTGAACCTCATTCTTGAAGAGGCCACCAGCTCATCCAGCTGCTTTAAGATTTGGTGTGTCTCTTCCTCATCCGTGGACAAGACTGTTGTGTCATCCATGAAAGCTTTCAGAGGAGGCATCTGGTATCCATCTCCCAGATTCACTGGACCTGAACTCTTCATTGCAGCTTTCAAGATGACTTCCATTGCCAACACGAACAGTCTGGGAGAGATTGCACAGCCCATTGCAATGCCCACCTCTAGGTCTATCCAGTCCGTGGTGTATTCTTTGGTAGAGAACCGCATTGAGAACCCTTGGAAATACTGAATGTATTTTTGTTAAGAAAAAAAAAAAAAAGGCAAGCAAATAAAAAAGGAACTGGCCGATGGGATTTTTAATTTTAATTTGAGCCATTTCCAGTAATAATGGATCCTTTGACAAGACTTTTTCTATGTGTATGCGCGTGTGTATATGTATATGTACATATATACATACATATCTATACACACACACACACACATATATATATATATATATGTATATGTGTATTATATATGTGTATGTGTGTGTGTGCGTGCGCGCGAGTGTGTGTGTGTGTGTGTGTGTGCGTGTGTGCGTGTGCAAGTGTGTCTGTGTGTACGTGTGCAAGTGTTTTGTGTGTGTGTGTGTGTGTGTGTGTGTTTGTGTATATGTGTGTGTGTATGTTTAAAGCAGTTAAATGTTTACTGCGTGCTTGCATGTGTGTGTGCGTGCGTGTGTGTGTGTGTGTGTGTGTGTGTGTGTGTGTGTGTGTGTGTGTGTGCATGTGCATGTGCAAGTGCAAGTGTGTGTGTGTGTGTGTGCGTGTGTGTGTGCAAGTGCGCATGTGTGCGTGCGCACGCACACACGTGTGCCATGCGTGTGTGTGTATGTTTTTAAGGCAGTCAAAATGTCTATTGGCATATGGAGGCTGTCAATGGATTTATCTGTTTCCAGTCTGGGTCACCAGGAGACAGAATAATGATTTACAAAGTTGTGAACGCCGAAGATTAAGATCTTGACTCTTATTCAAGAAGCAGAACAGTAAAACTGTGTCAGAAGTGATCGTCATGTGTTTATGGGTAGACTCCTTCTACACACATTCACTCCCCACCCACACCCACCCTCACACGTCCGCCATAAAGAAACCCTTAGATAATAAACAATTCCATTTGATCCATAGTAAAAGCATTGTCATATTAAACCTTCTTTACACCCCAGAAAAGGCAATAAGCTATAACTATTAACAAAGCAAATCAGCATGAAACAATGCATAAATAAATGGTGTCACCCAATTCACACTGAGTGTGTTTTTGTTAAATACAGATAATCCAGCGAACAAAACAGGAACAGGCTGATAGGACTTTTATTTTAGTTTGAGCCATTTCCATTAATAATGCATCTTTTGACAAGACTCTTTCTATGTGTGTGCACGTGTGTATATACGTACACAACAATGTATGTGTGTGTGTGTGTGTGTGTGTGTGTGTGTGTGTGAAAGAGAGAGAGAGAAAGTGAGACAGTGTTCTTTCGTTCTTTAACGTCTGTTCACTATAAGTGATATTAGACAGTGTGTATCTGTGTGTGTGTGTGTGTGTGTGTGTGTGTGTGTGTGTGTGTGTGTGTGTGTGTGTGTGTGTGTGTGTGTGATGAGTGACTTACTGTTAGTGTGTGCACGCATGTGCAAATGCTTGTGTGCGTGTGTGTGTTTGTATGCGTGTGTGTGTATGTGTGTGTGTGTGTGTGTATGAGTGACTTACTGTGTGTGTGTGCGCGCATGTGCAAATGCTTGTGTGCGTGTGTGTGTTTGTATGCGTGTGCGTGTATGTGTGTGTGTGTGTGTGTGTGTGTGTGTGTGTGTGAGTGCGTGTGTGTGTGTTGTGTGTGCGCGCGCGCACGTATGCGTGTGCCAGTGCGTGTGTGTGTGTATTTTTTTTTAGGCAGTCAAAATGTCTATTGGCATATGGAGGCTGTCAATGGATTTAATCTGTTTCCAGTCTGGGTCACCCGGAGACAGAATAATGATTTATGAAGTTGTGAACGCCGAAGATTAAGATCTTGACTCTTATTCAAGAAGCAGAACAATCAAACTGTGTTAGCAGTGATCGTCATGTGTTTATGGGTAGACTCTTTCTAGACACATTCACTCCGCACCCATCCCGTCCCTCACGCGCCCCCCAGAAAGAGACTTTGATAGTAAACAATACCGTTTGATCCATACAGAAGTTTCTGTTGTCGACAGGTTTCAAAAAAAAAAAAAAAAAAAAAATTACCAAAGTAGGTATGATCCATTATTTTGTTTTTACTTAGGGCCACGAAGTTCTAGAACATTTTAGGGAATGTGTCTCTGGGTTAATTATGAAGAAATCTTTGTAATATGTAAGTCATGCGTCTAGCCTAGAACGAAGCTTTACATTTGTGTTTATTGCTTTATATTTATATAAATTATTTCGGTCTGAGCTTTGTGCGTGTGTGTGTGTGTGTGTGTGTGTGTGTGTGTGTGTGTGTGTGTGTGCGTATGTGTGTGTGTGCGTATATGTTGTGTGTGTGTGTGTGTGTGTGTGCGTATGTGTGTGTGTGTGCGTGTGTGTGTGTCTGTGTGTGTGTGTATCTGTGTGTGTGTATCTCTGTGTGTGTGTGTGTGTTGTCTGTGCGTGTGTGTGTGTGTGTATGTGTGTATCTGTGTGTGTGTGTATCTGTGTGTGTGTGTGTATGTGTCTGTGTGTGTGTGTGTGTGTGTGTATCTGTGTGTGTGTGTGTGTGTGTGTGTGTGTGTGTGTCTGTGTTCACGTTGTTTGGCCCACACAGAGCCAGTGGTATGTCGCAGCATAAGCAGCATGTTCCTCCCTCTTTGGTGGGCGTACAAGCAGGGTGTTTTATGTTTCCACAAGCTACCAAATACAGACATGCCTTACATGACCTTTAACGTGAGTATTTAATATGTCGTTTGCTTATACAAAGGGGGTTAGGGACAAGAAGGTCTACATATAAGTTTGTGTTGATCTCTTTTTTTTTTTTTTTATTCATGTCGGTATCCAAGAATGATGGAGCCCAGAATTTCTGATTGGAAGTCTTATGTCCCAACCAACTTGGCTACTGCATTTGTAGTGTGAGTTTCGCAGGCATTATAGTTCATTGAGAGAGCCGTGCACTCAAGATCTGATATCTCGAATTTAATTCTACCCCGCAACATTAAAAACTGCCCTTACGCTACCCATCTTCACGTTTTCATCATTCTGGTCGTGTCAGCTTAGTGTTTGATACGTCCCCCCTCCCTTCCCCATTTCAAGATCTTTGCCATTGCAAAAGGGTTTTGTGCTAGCTCAGGGAGTAAGATATTTGGTGGCAAATTTGGATGGAGGGCATACGGAATTATCCTGGTGTGATAAATCCTTCTTGATTATACTGAAAAGTTCAACTTCCAAACTCTCAGACTTTTAGGTCATGTTGACCTCAAACTAATAGTTCTTTTGATCAGCCAGAATGGAAAAGGCGAACTCGTCTCCCAGTTTCGCAGAAACCTGAAATATCTCGTTGCTATTTAAGTCTTGTATATTGGTCAGATTACAAATTTAGAGTGATATCAATGGGACCTATGAAACATTTTTTTTAAGCTGACACCACCTTAATGATTGGAATAACATAATAGGCAGCGCACGAACAGACCAGATTTTATGCAGGAGACTGAGACTGGTCTTGATTTTGGAGTTCGTAGAGTTTGTTCAAAAAGCATTCAACGCACTCTTACTCATAGG
>CM060305.1:46531319-46538819 GCA_030674185.1 Monoplex corrugatus
CACACACACATTCTTTCTTTCTCTTCTGTCTTCTTTCTTTCTGTCTGTCTGTCTGTCTGTCTGTTTCTCTCTCTCTCTTTCTGATTTTCTCGCATAAACACGAACAGACGCACACAGACGCGACCACACACACACATCACACACATCACACCTCCATACTTCATCCACGGCAACCATTACCACAATCACCACCACCGCAACACCAAAACACATACGAATACATACACACACGGATACACATACACACGCACACACGCATACGTGTACACATATATACACATACACAAAACTCTCTACCAGTCATAGGCACACATACACACATACACACAGACACACAGACACGCGCGGGCTCACACACACACACACACACATACACATGCACACACACACACACACACACACACACACACACACACACACACACACACACACACACACACACACAACACACATCACTTAACGCAGAACGTAATTAAATATCACACCCTGTTTTGCCTTAAGACCCAAATACAGCACACAAAAGAGCACTTAGTCACTCTTTAACCCTCTCGGACTCTGTTTTTGGCTGTTTCGAGAACTGGTAGGATAGCGTGGGAAATGAAGAGTAGAGTCTAGACTTTGTTCAAGGGGGGATTCACCATGCTCAGGTATTTCCATATGTGCTCCACCCAACTGTATCAGCAATCTTCTGGCAGAACTAAGCTTGTGCAAAACAACCCATCCAGTGTCAAGGTCTTGCAAGAGACAAAAGGAGGGTGAGTGCAGGTGGGTCAGAGGAAGACATGATCTCCGAAACACTAAGCTGACACCGTCAGAATGATTGGAATATTAGTGTGGATGGGCAGCGAACAGGCCAGCTTTTACGTTTATGTTGTATGGACTGGACTGAATTGAAGATACCAGGTCTAGAGTCCGAGTCTACGGTTCTATGAACAAAGCCAGTTAGCCTGCGTTTTAAAGAAGATCTTTGTGGCCCAAAGGACTAGACGTTCAGATCGATTTTTCGTTCGAACAGAGGAGAAAAGTCGAGGCCTCCACAGGAAGCGAACCTTGGAAATTCGAGTTCAGTTATTGGCAGGCAAACGTCTGAACCATTTTTGCCATTCTTATCTCCCCTTGAAGGCTAATTATCCTTCTTATTTTTTTTCTAAAACCGTGGTAAACAAATTACAAAACAATGAAGGGTGGCACTACACACACGTATGTCTGCCTCTGCCTCTCATACGTTTGTTAAGCACGTGGGGCTCTTGCAAGATAAGCTGCTGTAAAGCAATCTTCTTCCTTTTCTTCTTCTATCATCATTATCATCGTCATCATCGTCATCATCGTCATCGTCATCGTCGTCGTCATCATCATCACCCATCATCATCATCATTATTAATATTATTATTAACTGTTGTTATCATTATTAATCATTACTTCCTAACTGACAAAATTGTTATCGTAATAAATACAAGGTCCAAACAAGAAGGATAAAAAGCAGTCTCGCCATAATCGAAGTCACATTATTTCAATCTAAACTGAACTTCCCAGTTTCCACAGGGCGATTAAAACCATAGCCGCCATTTAATCCCTTACACATGTAACCTTCGAAAAGCAAATCTACAAAAGTGAATAAACCAGATATTTCAAAACACAAAGACCCCTCTTGAAAAGAAGTTGCACGATGCACATAGTTTACTTTAAGCTATGGCTAACCTCCCCAATGTTTATTTTGCTGTTCTGGGCTTTTATCTCTGAGACTCACTAATGCCGTCTTTTGTGTTTGAGTGAATAAGCTGTCATGTGGTGGGTGTTTGGTTTTGATGTTAGTTGAAGTAGACATGGCTGTACGTTCATACGTGTGTGTGTGTGTGTGTGTGTGTGTGTGTGTGGTGTGTGTGTGTGTGTGTGTGTTGTGGTGTTTGTTTGTTGTGTGTGTGTGCGTATGTGTATGTGTTGTGTTTGTGCTGTGTGTGTTCGTTCGTTCGTTCTTTGATTTAACGTCTTTTCACTGGAAGTGATATTAGACGGGTGAATAAATAAAACGAAGTTATGTGTACCTGTTTATGAGCTGTTTGTTTGTCTGTGTGTGTGTGTGTGTGTGCATAGGTCTAACGGCCTACTCTCATCTGCACACCCAAACAAACAAAAAAGTAGCACGTGAGCTCACCAGAAGGAAGCAGAAGATAAGTATGACGAGCGTTGAGTTATTATCACAAGCAGTAATCTGACACCGGCTAAACAAAACGACATAGATCTAATGGCACAGATACACACACACCACAACCATTAACACCCCATAAACATAAACAGCCCGTCTTACTGTGAGGAGAACTTCTTTCCTGTGGTTACCCACAGAGCAGCTTTAGCTTGTCACTTCTACGAAACTGTTGAACGAGTGATATATTTTACAGCTTTTCAAAGACTCCAGTGGGGCTGCTTGGAGCTCTTTCAGTATAAATAGTATCCCCACCTTCTGGAAAATCTGTGCTAGAAATGTCCTCTGTTCTTTCACTCTCTTTGTTTCTTTCTTCATCCTTTGCTTTCTGTCATTTCTTCCGATCATTTTTTATCTTGATTGTCCGTTCACCTGTATGTGTTTAATAAAGTCTTACATACTTGCTCTTAGGATTGATAATTCGGTAAATGTATTAAGTGCATTTTTTGGCTCTACGGAAATGAGACATGCAGAAGCAATTGTGGGTAATGTAGGCCCGTTGTTATTTATGTTTTAATATCCTTAGTTATGTTTACATTTGTATTCAGGTATCTCCTTAGATTATATGCGCGAGTGCATTGATATGTGTACTCAATTTTCTTTTCCTTTTTTTTTCCTGCTGAAGTGTTGTGTATGTTTTGAAACGGTTATAACCCTGATGTGACTCTGCACAGTCGGCTGGGCTTTAAACAAAAATGGTAATAAAAATGAAAATAAGATTTTTCAAGGTAATATATGGTTACAAGCCCCTATTGTGCTGACGACTTAATTTCGCATATTTTAAACAGATGGGTGCGGTATCAATGGGTAAATGACGGACTTACAAACGGACGGTCCTAGATTCGATCTGCCTAAACACCTTGGGCTAGTGGTAAAGGGAGGATATTTTTTTTTCGATCTTCTAGGTCAATATGTGTGCATACCTACCAATACCTAAACCCTCCTCGAATGTACATGAATGCAGTATATGAAACATGCACGTTAAAGATCATGTAAGTCGTTTCGGTGGCCGATTTATGGAAAGACGAAAACACCCAGCATGCACGCCTACTGAAGAAGCAGTAGAATTAGTAGAATGTGGTCAACTTGCCAACCGGGTTGAGTTTTCTGTACTCCACTAAATCGTCTGATTATGTGTAACATTAACAACAGTGTGCCCTTATGAGTTCCGAGAATAGCGATATACAGGAACGATTTAGAAACAGGAAGCTAACTAATGTACAGAAAACATGCAAAACAAACAAACAAACACACAAACAAACGAATAAACAAACAAACAAAAAACAAACAAACAAACTAAAAACCAACAAATCTTTCAGTCGTAAAATTCTACTGCATCGCTGGTTTCAACCTGAACCTGCAAAATCTACCATTGAAATCACAAAGCCTAAACCTCTGAGAGGTCTGTGTATCAAACCACGTATGCATGTTTCACACAGTGCAGACACATATTCATACAACTCCAGAGCTGAAAGGGGAGGTGCATCAGGTCAAGTTAAATCAATATTGCATATCCTGAGCAAGAAGATTACCAAAAAACAAAAAAAACAAAACAAAAATTGTGACCGCCACTTAACCCTTAAACGTGTAACCTTGCAAAACAAATTTGACAAAGGGAAGAAACTGGGTATGTGAAGTAAAACATGATCCTGTCTTAGGTAGTGTACGATATATGCATTATGCTTATCCCTACTATCTAAACACATACATATAACACACACACACACATACATATATACATGCATACACACACACACGTACACACACACACACACACAAACATTCATACACACGAACACCCCAACACACACACACACACACACACACACACACACACACACACACACACACACACACACACACACAGGCACGCGCGCGCACAACCACACATACATAACACACACACACGTAACACACACACACACACATAACACACACACGCACACACACATAACACACACACACATACACATACACCCGAACACACACACACACACACACACACACACACAAACACACACATAACACACACACACATAACACACACACACACACACACACACACACAATAACACACACACACATAACACACACACACACACACACACACGCACACACACACATACATATTTACTTTGCTGACCTGGCATTTAATTGGAGATTCGCTGTCTGAATATACTATAATAAATGATACATGATTTTGATTTGATTGAAAAAAATGGTAGGCTGAAGTGGTCTTCTAGATACGTGTGTGCATGCGTGCGTGTGTGGCTATGCATGCGCCCATGATATGTGTTCTTACATGTGCTCATATGATTACATAGGACTATGACTCACTGCTTAATCACGAGGAACCGCAACGCTGAATATATGCATATCTATTCATTAGACAGACCCCCTCCCCCCCTATGCTTGGTGAAATAGCTACCTGGTGGACTCGGCAGCTGGGAAGTGCTTGTCCAGAGAGTGGCGGGGCATTAACGCTCTGGGTCGTATCCACACCCTCGGGTGTTTCTAGTCTATTTATTATCTCATGGCCTATCCAGCACCCTTGGGTGTTTGTAATCATTCATTATCTCATGGCATATCCACATCCTCGGTATTTCCAGTCTATTCATTATCTCATGGCCTATCCAGCAACGAATTCTTCTAGTCTATTCATTATCTCATGGTCTATCTAGCACTCTCAGGTGGTTCTAGTCTATTCAATATCTCATGACCTATCCGGCACCCTTGGGTGTTTGTAGTCTATTCATTATCTCATGGCCTATCCAGCACCCTCAGGAGTTTCTAGTCTATGCATTATCTCATGCCTATCAGCAATCACGGGTGTTTCTAGTCTACTCATTATCTCATGGCCTATCAAACACCCTTGGGTTTTTCTAGTTTATTGATTATCTCATGACCTATCCAGCACCCTCCAGTGTTTCTAGTCTATTCATTATCTCATGGCCTACCCAGTACCTACAGGTCTTTCTAGTCTATTCATTATCTCATGACCTATCCAGCACCCTCAGGTGTTTCTAGTCTATTCGTTATCTCATGGCCTGTCTAGTACCTTCAGGTCTTTCTAGTCTATTCATTATCTCATGAACTATCCAGCACCCTCAGGTGTTTCTAGTCTATTCATTATCTCATGGCATGTCCAGTACCTTCAGATCTTTCTAGTCTATTCATTATCTCATGACCTATCCAGCACCCTCAGGTGTTTCTAGTCTATTCATTATCTCATGGCATGTCCAGTACCTTCAGGTCTTTCTAGTCTATTCATTATCTCATGGCCTATTCAGTACCTTCAGATCTTTCTAGTCTATCCATTATCTCATGACCTATCCAGCACCCTCAGGTGTTTCTAGTCTATTCATTATCTCATGGCCTGTCCAATACCTTCAGGTCCTAGTCTATTCATTATCTCATGGCCTGTCCAATACCTTCAGGTCCTAGTCTATTCATTATCTCATGGCCTGTCCAATACCTTCAGGTCCTAGTCTATTCATTATCTCATGGCCTGTCCAATACCTTCAGGTCCTAGTCTATTCATTATCTCATGGCCTGTCCAATACCTTCAGGTCCTAGTCTATTCATTATCTCATGGCCTGTCCAGTACCTTCAGGTCCTAGTCTATTCATTATCTCATGACCTATCCAGCACCCTCAGGTGTTTCTAGTCTATTCGTTATCTCATGGCCTGTCTAGTACCTTCAGGTCTTTCTAGTCTATTCATTATCTTATGAACTATCCAGCACCCTCAGGTGTTTCTAGTCTATCCATTATCTCATGACCTATTCAGCACCCTCAGGTGTTTCTAGTCTATTCATTATCTCATGGCCTGTCCAGTACCTTCAGGTCTTTCTAGTCTATTCATTATCTCATGGCCTATTCAGTACCTTCAGATCTTTCTAGTCTATCCATTATCTCATGACCTATCCAGCACCATCAGGTGTTTCTAGTCTATTCATTATCTCATGAACTATCCAGCACCCTCAGGTGTTTCTAGTCTATTCATTATCTCATGGCCTATTCAGTACCTTCAGATCTTTCTAGTCTATCCATTATCTCATGACCTATCCAGCACCCTCAGGTGCTTCTAGTCTATTCATTATCTCATGGCATGTCCAGTACCTTCAGATCTTTCTAGTCTATCCATTATCTCATGACCTATCCAGCACCCTCAGATGTTTCTAGTCTATTCATTATCTCATGGCATGTCCAGTACCTTCAGGTGTTTCTAGTCTATTCATTATGTCATGGCCTATTCAGTACCTTCAGATCTTTCTAGTCTATCCATTATCTCATGACCTATCCAGCACCCTCAGATGTTTCTAGTCTATTCATTATCTCATGGCATGTCCAGTACCTTCAGGTCTTTCTAGTCTATTCATTATCTCATGGCCTATTCAGTACCTTCAGATCTTTCTAGTCTATCCATTATCTCATGACCTATCCAGCACCCTCAGGTGTTTCTAGTCTATTCATTATCTCATGGCCTGTCCAATACCTTAGGTCCTAGTCTATTCATTATCTCATGACCTATCCAGCACCCTCAGGTGTTTCTAGTCTATTCATTATCTCATGGCCTGTCCAATACCTTCAGGTCTTTCTAGTCTATTCATTATCTCATGGCATGTCCAATACCTTCAGGTCTTTCTAGTCTATTCATTATCTCATGGCATGTCCAGTACCTTCAGGTCTTTCTAGTCTATTTATTATCTCATGGCCTATTCAGTACCTTCAGATCTTTCTAGTCTATCCATTATCTCATGACCTATCCAGCACCCTCAGGTGTTTCTAGTCTATTCATTATCTCATGGCCTTTCCAATACCTCCAGGTCCTAGTCTATTCATTATCTCATGGTCTATCCAGCACCCTTAGGTGTTTCTAGTCTATTCATTATCTCATGGTCTATCCAGCACCCTCAGGTCTTTCTAGTCTATTCATTATCTCATGGCATGTCCAGCACCCTCAGGTCTTTCTAGTCTATTCATTATCTCATGGTCTATCCAGCACCCTCAGGTGTTTCTAGTCTATTCATTATCTCATGGCCTGTCCAATACCTTCAGGTCCTAGTCTATTCATTATCTCATGGTCTATCCAGCACCCTCGGTCTAGTCTCTTGATTGTCTCACGGTAGCATGTCTGTTTGCTCGTTAAGTCAGTGTCTGACAGCCTTGTGGTCTGTTTGTATGTTTTCACACCAAGAGGAACATAAATGCATCATGGAATCACTGGAGGAAGCAGAAGAATTAGTGTTGAGTTTCACAATCAGCGATCTGACACTGACGGAACAAAACGACAGGGAT
>CM060305.1:46548819-46551319 GCA_030674185.1 Monoplex corrugatus
TTTGTAGCCATTGTGTTATCTTGATCAGCCTCAGGCCGATTTCCGTACGTTACTCCTCTAATCTTGTCCTCCATCTGAAAGACAGAAAGTATTTGAACAGTAATAGACACACGCGCATATATACATATAAATATATATATATACACATATATACATATATATACATATGTATATATATATATGCAATCTATTTATATCTATCTACCTGTCTACCTATCTATCTTTCTAACTATCTATCTATTTTTCTAGCTAGCTAGCTAGCTAGCTATCGATCTATCTATATATACATGTATATATGCATGTTTATGTATATGTATATGTACATGTATAAGTATAAGTGTATATATATATGCATACATATATATATATATATATGTATATGTATATATATATATATATATATATATATATATATATGTGTGTGTGTGTGTATGTATGTATATATGTATGCATGTATCATACCAACTATTCGTTGTCTTTCATTGCAATGGAAGAATAGAACAGAAATCAGAAAAAATAGAAGATTGTCAAGTCACAATAAAAATGGCCGCCGTTTTGTTTGCTTTACGCCAACAACAACAAATGTACAATCACAAAAGATAAAATGATGTCTCACAACCAGAGAGATGAGTGAGGTAGCAGAGATCTCAACTTCTCCTTGGGTGAACTACTATTAGGGCGACACCCATCTCTTCTCCCTCACTGCTTTACCGTGACCAACCATGAATATCAGTTAGACACCTATTCTCAAGTAGGTAGACACGAGGCTACTACACACACATTTTTTTCCCCTCAAACCAGAATCGAACCTGTGCGGTTCAATTAGAAGGCGGGGGGCTCCATTGCTAAGCCAACCAAGCAAAACAGATAGGGAGACAAGAGGACAAAAGGCGTGTGCCATCTTGATTAGCCTTAGGCTGACTTCCATACGTCACCCCACTAATCTTGCCTTCCATCAAACAGACGGGCAGCATTTGAACAGTCATATCTACAGCTTTTTGAACTCTTTGTTGTTTTCCTTTGAACAAAAATGAAAAGAAAATTATAGCTAGGCCCTAGTTTGCATACGTTTTCCGACAGGTGCTGTAGCCAAGCGGGTAAGACGTAGGACTTCCAAAATGAGTGGTCTGGGGTTCGATCCTGAGTAGGTACCTCTTGCCTGATGGATAAAGGACGAAGATGTTTTCCCCGTTCTCCTAGATTGAAACGCCTGCAAGCTTATTAGTGCTTAACACCACCCTTTTCGTGTATGTATCCACGCAGAACATCAAGTACGTACGTTAGAGATCCTGTTAGTCATGTCCTGTTTCAGGTGGCTCATGGGAATATGGAAATACCCAGCATGCACGCCCAATTTTAGTTTAAATTTCAGTTTCAGTTTCTCAAGACAACGTCTCCATGCTCGGAACGAAATCCATATGCACTAACGTCACAGGTGCCATGCGCATGGTGATCATGGCACAAGCCTTAAGCCTGCACATAAACCCATGAGCTGGCCAGGTCCTGAGGTCCTACCTAGCCTATGTTTTACCTAATCTACATTTCATGCTGGTATTGTATCAGCCTATCATTGGAATAATCTTGATTACATGTAAATGAAGATGCACATCCACCGCACGCGGAGTATGCAGATTCTGCAGCACACAGTCTAGCCTGGATGATGTGGGTAACATGTGAACCCAAGCATCCAAGGAAAAAAAAAAACGGATTGCTTAGAACAATTCAAATGAAAAGAAACGGCGTTTGGATCATGATGTGTGTTTTGTTTTTTCTTTCTTCTTGTTGAACATATATAGAACACACTTCTTTACAACAGTTGTCAAGAGATTATATTAATTTCATGGTTTAAGAAAGATGCATCAACGGTAATCCTGTAGCAAATCTGGGTCAAAGTGACTGCCAGCGTTTAAGCAAATAGCAACCAGAAAAATACGAAAATAAAAGAATTCGTATTTTATACATAAAGTAAGACAGACGAAACTTTTCGGCCAATTGACCTTTGTCAAGCATACGCAAAAACAACAAACAACACAAAGAACAAATGCACAAACACAGTCTTAAAGGAAAACAAAAACATCAGTGTGTTTGTTCTTTGTTTTTTGTGTAGACTTTTTGTCTTGTTTAATATTTTATTCAATTTACGTTGAAGGGGCGTGAGTGCTTGCTTGCTTGCGTGTATATATATATATATATATATATATATATTATATTTCTATATATATATATATTGTGTGTGTGTGTGTGTGTGTGTGTGTGTGCGTACGTGTGCGTGTGCGTGCGCGCGCGTGTGTGTGTGTGCGTGGAAGCGGGTGTGTAAATGCCTGTCTGATATCAGAATGCGTTAGCAAAGTCTTCTCTGCTGTTTCCAGAAGAGTCTCTACTAAATATCAGACAAATTTCGGTGTGAGTAGTTATAGAATCGCGAATGCATAACTTGGGAGGTCAAGATTTCAAAGTCAAGGTCATACGAACCAGAAAACAAGCTGCCAAAAAACAGCAC
>CM060305.1:46558819-46566319 GCA_030674185.1 Monoplex corrugatus
AGGCAAACAGACAGACAGACAGGCAGACAGACAGAAGGTAACTAAATGGAGCCAGTGTCAATGTCAGAGCGATGAAAAACCAAGGGACAAAACTCCTGACGAATGCTTCATCTACTTAATGCAGAGTGCAGCCCCATACTAAAATATATGTGCCTTGCTTCATCATTCAAAGCCATTCCCCGCTCCCATCCTGTGTCTCTCTCCCCGTCCCCTTGCTGCTGGCCTTTTTACCTGTACGTGAATGCAAAGGTGTGTCAGCTCTCATTTGTTATTCTTTTATTTATTTATTCCATGAGAATCGTTTCTTTCAGAACACAGTAAAAGTTCCACATTAATGTAATTCGAGTAGTCTTCATTCTCTCTCTTCTCTCTCTCTCTCTCTCTCTCTCTCTCTCTCTCTCTCTCTCTCTCTCTCTCTCTCTTTCTTTCTTTTCCTCCCGATATATCAGTCACATATGACAATAAAATGCATGTTATTCTGTGTTGTTCTATTTTGACTGATTTACAGACTGAATTAATTCCATATAGATGTTTCGATTATCCAAACATATTTCAGTTGTTATTCCTGTTTGCCGACCTCAGATGAAGACACAATAAGGAAGTTCATAATACTTTATAAAGTCATATGGCAAGACTGCATTACATATTTGATGACTCGGGATATGGTGTAAACTTAAAGTTTGTATTTCGAATCTGTTTATGAATGTTAATAATATCTATGGCATCACTTATGTTCTGTGTGTATGTGAATGTATTGTTCACCCTGTAAGTGTCCATGCCATTCTGAATGAACGTCAATGTTTTACTGTCATGTGTCTTCCTTTCTCGTAGCATTTTTTTTCTTCATTTTTATTCGGCTTTCTTTCCGTATTTTTTTTTCTTCTTCTTTGTTTTCTAAATTGTTAATCAATTCACTATTTCTTTATTAGATGTGTAATTTGGTTTGCCTTAATTTTCAGATCAGCAGGAACGGTGATGATTGAGAAGAGAGAGAGAGAAGAGGAGAGAGAGAGAGAGAGACAGAAAGAGAGAAGAGAGACAGACAGACAGGACAGAAGGAACAGACACACAGACACACAGAGAAGAGAGACAGAGAAAGAGAGAGACAGAGAGACAGAGAAGAGAGAGAGAGAAGAAGAGGAGAGAGACAGACGGAAAGACAGAGAGAAGAGGACAGACAGAAGAAGAGAAGAGAGAAGAGAGAGAGAGAGACAGACAGACAGACAGAGAGAGACAGAAAGAGACAGAGAGAGAGAGAAGAGAGAGAAAGGAGACAGAGAGAGAGAGGAATGAGAGAGAGATAGAGAAAGCAGGAGAGAGACAGAGAGAGAGAGAGAGAGAAGAGAAAGGAGAGAGAAGAGACAGAGAGACGACGACAGAGAGAGAGAGAGAGAAGAGAGAGAAGAGGAGAGAGATGAGAGAGAAGAGAGAAGACAGAGAGTGAGAGAGAAGAGAGAGAGAGAGAGAGAGAGATGAGAGAGACATGAAGAAAAGACTTAGAAGAGAGAGAGAGAGAAGAGAGAAGACAAAAGAAGCATAGACAGAGAAGAGAAGACAGACAGACAGAGAAAAAGAGAAGAGAGAAGGAGAGACGAGACGAGACAGACAGAAGACAGAGACAGAGACAGACAGACGAGAGAGGAGAGAGAGGTGAGAGAGATGAAGTCAGAGTAGAGAGAGGAGAAGAGAATAAGAGAAGGGAGAGGAAAGAGTGAAAGACAGAGAGGAAGAGTGAGAGAGAGAGAGAGAGGAGAGGAGATAAGCGAGAGAGCAGAACAAGACTGACAAAGAGAGAGAGAGACAGACAGACAGACAGACGACAACAGACAGACAGAAGACAGACAGACAGACAGAGACCTTCCCAACTTCACCATCAAACACTCTTACGACGACGCGATAGTCAGTGGGAAAGCAGACTTCAGTAAAAGATCTGGTTCAATCTCAGATACTCCACCTGTGAACGGACGGATTCCTGATGTTTCAGGTCAACATGCTGCAGATCTGCCAGTGTCTAAGCCCTCTACGTGGTGTACAGCACGTGGACTGTCAAGTAGGCACGTTAAAAGTTCTGTTAAGTCATATAATCGGCTGGCTTATGAGGGAAACGTGGAAAACATCCGGCACGCAATGCCACTGTGTATCAACATAATGCCTGTGTGCAAACATCTAAGAAATATTTCGGAAAGCTAAACAAAACAAACAAACAAACAAACAAACAAACAAACAAACAAACAAACAAACAAACAACAAACAAACAAAATAACGCAAATAACAGAAAAACAAAAACAAACAAAAACGCACCAAAAACCAAAAAAACACCCTTCCCACACACAGAAAACACCCACATGTGCACACATGCCCGCACGCCCGCGCGCCGCGCGCACACACACACACACACACACACACAGAAACCACACCTCTTTATCTTATTTATTCATTTATTTATTTTTATCTAATTATTTTATTCATTTATTTATTTATTTTCGTCTAAAAGCACGTATGCGCATAGACGTTAAAAGAAATAACAAAGGAACACAACACTCCACATAAGTAATGCTTTTTCTCATTATATTTGTCGAAGTTAAAAGGTCAACATCCATGATATTAGAGTCCTTCTGTGAGCAAAATATCAAACAAACATCAAAAGATTTGTGCATCACAGACGATCATATGAATTATTATATCGTAAGGTTCGATAAGGCACATTGCTTCTTATCGCCACTTATTAGCTTGTGACTTTTGGCCTAAAAAAGATCGTAGCACGTGCGCGATATGAAATGACGCAACGATGTTGCTGTGATTTAAAAGATCAAAGTAAAGGGAGATAAGGGGGTGGAAATATGTTATGATTTTAACCCTTTGATCCCCGCACCCTATCCGCGAACTGCAACAACTTAACCATTTCACTCCTTCGCCCTACTCACCAGCTTCTTGCAGGAAGCTGGTGAATAGGGCGAGGGAATCAAAGGGTTAATTTCTTTTGTTTTGCTAGCAAGGTTGACAACGCAGGATACCGGTGGAAAGGGTGCGGGAGTCAAAGGGTTAAATAATAAACTAAAGGGAGATAAGGGGGTGGAAATCCCAAGCGTCTGTATGTCTTCCACGGCTAGGTAAGAGTTGTCCCACATCCGTGAGATCGTAGGAGAGTGAGGTGGTAGACTTCACAGACCATTCCAACCAGACCTCATTTACACCAACCAGACCTCATTACACCAACCAGACCTCATTAACCACCAACCATAACGACCTTATACACCAACCAGACCTTCATTACACCAACCAGACCTTATTACACCAACCAGACTTCATTACACCAAACCAACAAACTTCATTACAACCAACCAGACCTCATTACACCAACCAGACCTCATTACACCAACCAACCAACCAGACCTATATACACCAACCAGACCTTCATTACACCAACCAGACCTCAATACAACCAAACCAGACCTCATTACACCAACCAGACCTCATTACACCAACCAGACCTCAATACACCAACCAGACCTCAATACACCAACCAGACCTCAATACACCAACCAGACCTCATTACACCAACCAGACCTCAATACACCAACCAGACCTCATTACACAACCAGACCTCAATACACCAACCAGACCTCAATACACCAACCAGACCTCAATACACCAACCAGACCTCATTACACCAACCAGACTTCATTACACCAACCAGACCTCAATACACCAACCAGACTTCATTACACCAACCAGACCTCAATACACCAACCAGACCTCAATACACCAACCAGACCTCAATACACCAACCAGACCTCAATACACCAACCAGACCTCAATACACCAACCAGACCTTATTAATATTACACCAACCAGACCTCATTACACCAACCAGACCTTATTAATATTACACCAACTAGACCTCAATACAACAACCAGACCTCATTACACCAACCAGACCTTATTAATATTACACCAACTAGACCTCAATACAACAACCAGACCTTATTAATATTACACCAACCAGACCTCAATACAACAACCAGACCTTATTACACCAACCAGACCTCATTACACCAACCAGACCTCATTACATCAACCAGACCTTATTAATATTACACCAACCAGACCTCAATACAACAACCAGACCTTATTACACCAACCAGACCTCATTACACCAACCAGACCTCAATACACCAACCAGACCTCAATACACCAACCAGACCTTATTAATATTACACCAACCAGACCTCATTACACCAACCAGACCTCAATACACCAACCAGACCTCAATACACCAACCAGACCTCAATACACCAACCAGACCTTATTAATATTACACCAACTAGACCTCAATACAACAACCAGACCTTATTAATATTACACCAACCAGACCTCAATACAACAACCAGACCTTATTACACCAACCAGACCTCATTACACCAACCAGACCTCATTACATCAACCAGACCTTATTAATATTACACCAACCAGACCTCATTACATCAACCAGACCTTATTAATATTACACCAACTAGACCTCATTACACCAACCAGACCTTATTAATATTACACCAACCAGACCTCATTACACCAACCAGACCTTATTAATATTACACCAACCAGACCTCATTACACCAACCAGACCTCAATACACCAACCAGACCTCAATACACCAACCAGACCTCAATACACCAACCAGACCTTATTAATATTACACCAACTAGACCTCAATACAACAACCAGACCTTATTAATATTACACCAACCAGACCTCAATACAACAACCAGACCTCATTACACCAACCAGACCTCAATACAACAACCAGACCTTATTACACCAACCAGACCTCATTACACCAACCAGACCTCATTACATCAACCAGACCTTATTAATATTACACCAACCAGACCTCAATACAACAACCAGACCTTATTACACCAACCAGACCTCATTACACCAACCAGACCTCAATACACCAACCAGACCTCAATACACCAACCAGACCTCATTACACCAACCAGACCTCATTACATCAACCAGACCTTATTAATATTACACCAACCAGACCTCAATACAACAACCAGACCTTATTACACCAACCAGACCTCATTACACCAACCAGACCTCATTACACATCAACCAGACCTTATTAATATTACACCAACCAGACCTCATTACATCAACCAGACCTTATTAATATTACACCAACTAGACCTCATTACACCAACCAGACCTTATTAATATTACACCAACCAGACCTCATTACACCAACCAGACCTTATTAATATTACACCAACCAGACCTCATTACACCAACCAGACCTCATTACACCAACCAGACCTCAATACACCAACCAGACCTTATTAATATTACACCAACCAGACCTCATTACACCAACCAGACCTTATTAATATTACACCAACCAGACCTCAATACACCAACCAGACCTCATTACACCAACCAGACCTCAATACACCAACCAGACCTCAATACACCAACCAGACCTTATTAATATTACACCAACTAGACCTCATTACACCAACCAGACCTTATTAATATTACACCAACCAGACCTCATTACACCAACCAGACCTTATTAATATTACACCAACTAGACCTCATTACACCAACCAGAACTCAATACACCAACCAGACCTTATTAATATTACACCAACCAGACCTCATTACACCAACTAGACCTCATTACACCAACCAGACCTCATTACACCAACCAGACCTCATTACACCAACCAGACTTCATTACACCAACCAGACCTCATTACACCAACCAGACCTCATTACACCAACAAGACCTCATTACACCAACCAGACTTTATTACACCAACAAGACCTCATTACACAGACCAGACTTTATTACACCAACCAGACCTCATTACACCAACCAGACCTCATTACACAAACCAGACTTCATTACACCAACAAGACTTCATTACACCAACAAGACCTTATTACACCAAGACCTGATTACACCAACCAGACTTTATTACACGAACAAGACCTCATTACACCAACCAGACTTTATTACACCAGCAAGACATTACACCAACCAGACTTTATTACACCAACCAGACCTCATTACACCAACCAGACCTTATTACACCGACCAGACTTCATTACGCCAACCAGATCTCCTTACACCTTCTCTCTCTCTCTCTCTCTCTCTCTCTCTCTCTCTCTCTCTCTCTCTCTCTCTGTGTCTCACTCTGCTCTTTTCTCTCTCTCTCTCTCTCTCTCTCTCTCTCTCTCTCCTTTTCTCTCTCTCTCTCTCTTTCTTTTTTTCCCCTTTTTTCTGTCTTTCTTTTTCGGTCTTTCTTTTTCTTTCTTTCTTTCTTTCTTTCTTTCTTTCTTTCTTTCTTTCTTTCTTTCTTTCTATTTATCTTTCTTTCTTTTCCCCTTCCTTTTTCTTTCTTTCTTTTTCTTTATGTCTGTCTCTCTGTCTGTCTGTCTGTTTTTCTTTCTTTCTTCCTTTATTTCTTTCTTTTTTTCTTTCTTATCTTTATAGGAATTTGATACCGCTGTTTTATAAATGGTCGATAATTGATTAGATAAAGGAAACAAGACACTAAAAAACTTTTCAATGATTGACCTTAATACTGTCAAGTTTCTAGGACCAAGGACCGCGCAAAGCACAAAGACTGATCGGCGCATTCTTTGAGATGCCTTGACTTATGTTACTGAATTATCGCAGAACAAATGCACGAAGCTTTTACCCAATGAGTGCCCAGGGACAAGCAATCCATTAACCTGCATCCCACAGGTTACAGGAAACAGTTCTGGTTGCATTAGCCATTACGAAAACTGACTATGATAGAAATGCAAAGGTGAAAGTTTTTGTGTGCGTTGTCTTCGTTTCTCTCTCTCTCTCTCTCTCTCTCTCTCTCTCTCTCTCTCTCTCTCTCTCTCTCTCTCTCTCTCTCTCTCTGTTTGTCTGTCTCTCTGTGTGTGTCTCTCTCTCTATGTCTGTGTCTCTGTCTGTCTGTCTCTGTCTCTCTCTGTGTCTCTGTCTCTGTCTCTCTGTCTCTGTCTCTGTCTGTCTGTCTGTGTCTCTGTCTGTCTGTCTCTGTCTCTCTCTGTGTCTCTGTCTCTGTCTCTCTGTCTCTGTCTCTGTCTGTCTGTCTGTCTCTCTCTCTCTCCATTTCTGTTTACTGTCCTGGACGTCGTGAGAAGACAGATCTGACGGGTAGCAGCGGGATGGAAGATCCGTGGTGAAGAATGCCGTCTGGCGTCAAGGTCTCTTTCAAACCTATCCTTCCAGGTCTTCCTTGGTCTGCCTCCCGCTTTTAGGTGGTATCGATAGGAGACCGAGTCATATCCTCATCAGAAGATGCCAACTAGTGTTCCAAATCAATGGTTCTTGAAGCCTTTCGAATTAAACGATCGAAGGGAAGTAATCGTATCATTTGTTTTCCCCGTGACAACGTGCGAGAGTTGTTTTCCCTGGCAGAGCTGAACTCACTTTGTAGTAACTGTGTAGGTAATAGCTTTTCTGTCACTACA
>CM060305.1:46573819-46586319 GCA_030674185.1 Monoplex corrugatus
AAACACACACACACACCACACACACACACACACACACACACACACACACACACACATACACACACACACACACACACACACACACACACACACACACACACACACACACATTAGCTACTGCATCAAAAAAGACTGCTGACAGAAGAGTCAATAGTAAGTAGAACTAACCACCAACAGTCAGAATTACCTGCAGTTTTATATTCCTTCAAAATGCTCTCCTCTACATGCCACACATACATCTATCAAATGGCTGAATTGTTTAAAGGTAATATTTTTTATGTATACGGACAAAAATAAAGCGTCCAGAGGTATATTCGGACGTAACACATTGATGTAGGACAAAAAAGTATCCATGGGCATATTCGGGCTCAACCTAGTGGCTGAGGACAGAGGGTGGGAGATGTACTTGCAGCGACAAGGGATAGATTCGTATGGTGGGCCATGATCGCCAAAGCCATACGGCAGTGCACATGGTGATGATGATGATGATGATGTTGATGATGATGATGATGATGATGATGTGATGATATGGTGATGATGGTGATAATAGTGGGCTTTCGTATGACTTGACCAGCTTTTTTTAAACTGGTATTTGTGTCTTGAATGCACGCCTACACTCTCCACTGGTACCTCTATGCCGCATACAACAGAAAAAGGTGCGTTCATATGTGACTGAGCAAAGACTTGCTAAACCCACTTAATGGGCCAGTAAGAAAGAGTACTGCTTTCGTATAGCTGTTGCGTGGTTCGGCATTAGTTTCACGAACAGCTGTGACCGAACAAAACCCCCCCCCCCCCCCCCCTCCTTTTTTTTTTTTTTTTTTTTGCTAACCAAGCACATGACTAATTGTTGTTTTGTAAAGCGTTAGTACTGGTGATGAGTAATCGACGTGGAATTTTTAATGATAAAGGCATAGCTGAGTAAATGTTCATTTCTCTCCCTCCCCCTGCATCTCTCTCTTCCTCCTCATCTTCTCTGTCTGTCTGTCTGTCTGTCTGTCGTCTCTGCCTCGATGTCTCTGTCTCTGTCTGTCTGTCTGTCTGTCTGTCTCTGTCTCTGTCTCTGTCTCTGTGTCTGTGTCTGTGTCTGTCTCTGTCTCTGTCTCTCTCTCAAACAAACCTATGTCTCCATATTCTTTGACGTAAGATAAAGTCTTCGTAAAAGCTGTTT
Source organism: Monoplex corrugatus (assembly GCA_030674185.1). Taxonomy (NCBI): domain Eukaryota; kingdom Metazoa; phylum Mollusca; class Gastropoda; order Littorinimorpha; family Ranellidae; genus Monoplex; species Monoplex corrugatus. Next base: position 46,574,991 of record CM060305.1, read on the forward strand.
CATAATCGACGAAGTCGAACGGTAGTGAGATGGTACATTTAGACCACAACTTGTCTCAGGATCAGTATCATGAGGGCAGTGCCTATCTCCTCTCTTCTCTCTCTCTCTCTCTCTCTCTCTCTCTCTCTCTCTCTCTCTCCTCTCTCTTCTCTCTCTCTCTCTCTCTTTCTCTCTCTCTCCCTCTCTCTCTCTCTCCCTCTCCCTCTCTCTCTCTCTCCCTCCCTCCCTCCTCTCTCTCTCAGCATCATGAGGCAGTGCCTATTTCCTCTCTAACATTGCTTTACCTTCCCTTAGCAGTATCAAGTACACACGGTCAACTGGGTGAACCAGAGTCGTCTTGCACATTTTTCCGACCGAGTCAGTTCAAACTTATGCACTCAGACTCGAAGGCGTGAGCGCTACCACCACATCAATCAGGCCTTAAGATAAACTAATAAAACAGTATTATGGAATAGCTAAAGATTTCACTTTTCTTTGTCATACATTTGAACCTGAGCCACTTTCAAACGAATGTGTCTGCAATGAAATCAACGTCGTATCCGGCCCGATCCGTGACAAAACTTAGGTAAAAACAAGGTAAATACTCTTTACAAGATTCGTATAATTTTTTTCCCCTTGGCGCTTGTAATAAAACTGTGGACTCAATATCTGATGTGTCGAGTTGAGTCCCAGCCTATCATTTTAATGTTCCAATCATTCTGGTGGCGTCAACTTTTTGTGTTTCGACCCGCCCCTGCCCCCACCCCCCTTCCCCCATTTCAGGACTTTGCCAGCGCATAGGGTTTTGCATAGGCTTCACGAGTCTGCCAGATAACAGAAGATGGCAGATTAGGTGGAGCGCGTATAGAAGTGTCCAAGCGCGATGAGTTCTGCATGGATACACTTTTAAACTACAGAGCATAATACTTGCGAGGTCAATGTGAAAGAAATCCCCGTTTGTTCATGTACGAGGAAACTCGGGGACAAAAGCCAACGACAAACAGTTCAGCCGCGAAGGAAATATACAAATATATCCAGCACTGTCTCCACGTTCTTTGATATACCACCACACAGATTCTGATGAATGGCAGAGGATAAGCCTTACAGGTACGTGAAGAGTCGGTGTCTTCGGAAGATCGAATGGGTCATGTGTTAGGATCCCGCTATCTGTTTTATGTCCTATAGATTTCGGTGGCCTAGTTGTTTAGAGTACCTACTTTCTTGCTTAACACGGACCTCACGGCAACCATTTTTCAAGGAAAAACAGGAGCAAAAAGGAACAAAAGGCAGACCTCCAGTCTCATACATCGAGAACATAACCAACATCAATGGCCTAAATATACAAGAAGTTATCCACACACACACACACACACACACACACACACACCACGCACGCACGCACGCACGCACGCACGCACGCACACACACACACACACAAAATCCAAAACAAGTGTGACTGCCTGCGTTCAAGCAAACAGAGTGGCTTGGGGGAAGATGGCGGCGTCAAAGACTGCAGCGGCCAACACTGAACCCAGTGACGCCGACAGAGACAGAGACTGAGACTTTCTTGCTTAATGCTCACTATGCTATCGGTATTAGGGCAGCAACGAAGATGCTTCACTCCTCTTTGTTCTGAGCCAGCCTCTCTGGGGTATCCCGGGATGTTTCAAAATCTTCAGGTCTCCTTTTATTGTTCGTCTCCCGGTGTTTTTTGGTTCTTCTTTTACATCATGGAGATTATAATTAAAGTGTTACATATGCTTAGATCTTGATGTTTACTTTTGAACCTCCAATGTGTAAAATGTGATTATGTGTGTCTGTTTGCTATAGATAGTGTTTGTATTTTGGAGAGAGAGAGAGACAGAGAGAGCGAGAGAGAGAGAGACCGAGAGAGAGAAAGAGAGAGAGAAAGAGAGTCAGACAGACAGAGAGAGACAGAGAGAGAGACAAAGAGAGACAGAGAGAAAGAGAGAGAGAAGAGAGAGAGAGAGAAAGAGAGAGAGAGAGAGAGAAGAGAGAGAGAAAGAGAGTCAGACGGACAGAGAGAGACAGAGAGAGAGACAAAGAGAGACAGAGAGAAAGAGAGAGAGAGAGAGAGAGAGAGAGAGAGGAGAGAGAGAGAAATGGAATTAACCTTTATTTTCCGACAGCGGAACACATAGGTTAACTTACATATCTGTCGTGGCTAATTTGCTTGTATTGATAGAAAGATAGTAAGAAAAACAGGACAATGCAAAACAATTAAAACTGAAAATCGCAACAACATCAAACCCAAACACACACAAACAACACACACACACACACACACACACCACACACACACCACACACACACACAACACACACACACACAACACACACAACAAACAAACAAACAAACACACACACACACACAAACACACACACACACAAACACACACACACACACACACACACACACACACGTACACACACGTACACGTACAACAACATCAACCAACCAACTGACCAACTGACTAACCAATCAATCAATAAATCGAACAAACAAACAAACAGAAAACAAGGACAGTAAGACATTTCAGCATAAACAACAAAGAAGACAAAGAGGTAGAAAAGACAGAGACTGAGACAGACAGTGGACACAACGACAGACACACAGGCAGATCAAGCAGACAGACAGACAGAAAGACAGACAGACAGACCGACAGACAAAGACAAGAATATCCAGCATGTGCTCTGTGTTATCCTGTAATTCACGATCAAGTCAGCCATAATCACACCGATGCCACAAAACCAGCAGTAGCAGCACGCAAAGAGATGAGTAAACAGCAATAATACCACAAAGTCAGTTCTAATGGCAGGGAATTGTTAGCTAAACACCAGTAATTGCCGCTAACAGCTCTAATCAACGTCACCAAACTCACCCAAGCGTCCACAAACTGCCGATAACGGATGAACCAGTAGCTGAACTCTCCACCCCCTGACCGCTTCTGTTTCTCTTGGTCAGTCTCCATTGCCTTGGGAAGCAGACGACTCTGATTTATTTGTAGACAACTCTGTTTTACTTGCAAAGCCTGGTGTAGTAACAGTCTTCACTCTGTTATACCTCCACTGACTTGTGAAGTAGATCTGACTCTTGTAAGTCAATGCATTGCGTCGGTGGTTTTCTTCTTTTTGTGTGTGTGTGTGTTCTACGGGTACTCCTATCACATATTATTTCTTTTGTTTCAAATCATTCACACTACTCGATAACAGACGTTGCAAAGACATCCATACCAATCATAATGTATCATACACACTGGCTGCACAAAGTTTTTATAATTTATCTGACGTACAAATTGAACATTCTGTAATCCGAGGCAGAAAATTGGATGTCTTGTTTCGTCAAGTAAACAGTCACTTGAGTTTGGGCAGTTTTTTTTTTCTCTTTGATTGAGATTGTCTAATTCCAACTGAGAGTTATAATACTGAATGATACACACTTAAATGAAAAAAAAAGGAGTCCCTCTAGAATTTGGTGCTTACCAGTTTTTCAATTTGTTTTAGTTTTCTCATGACACCGTTTCCACAGTGGGAATAAAATCCCCACGGTTTTCTTCACTGTTCATTTGATTCCAACTACAAAAAAACTAACATTTGATGATAGGAAAAATCACACAATCACACACACGGAGTGACAGGATGACGTACTGATAAGAGCACTCACTCCCAAAAGTCAGGTCAACACGATCGAGAGTGGTTGTTTAACACACAAGTCACCAGATTTGTACCCTGACTATTCATATTCAGTTTATCCAGCTATCAACGGTACCTGTCCCTCTTTACGAAAGAGGAAGATAAAGCACAGAAAGGCAAAAAGACGGGTGATGTGCTCATAATGCTGCCCGGCCCTGAGAGAAGCTAAGATCTCTTCACGCCTCAGTCCCCCACGACCACTGACGTTGTAGGAAAAACGTTGACTTTTACAATCATTGATTTTTTTTCTTCACAATGCACAGTGACACAGTTCTCAGTCCACAAAACAATCACGACTCTGAACCTTCAGGTCGACTACATTAGACACACTGATTCTCCAGTCACGACCTTGTCTGTGGAGTGATTTCGTTTGTCGTGTGACTGCTTGCTGGAAAAAGAAAGCTCTCTGGTATGTCATTCCTTCCCACACTCTCACGGAAAAGATAAAAAGAAATGGTAAAGCAATCCTAACAGTTATTCTCTTCATTACAAATGACATGCCAAGCCATTCTAAATATCTTCAATTTCATTGTCAAGACATTCTGAGAAGCTCTTTTTATATAAAAAAAACAAACAGAAAATGTAGATTTTGTATTTCTCAAAGTCAAAATGACATTGAAATAGCTTCGGTTGACCTAACACATGACGTACATTGAGAACCATTATAGACTGTTAGAATGGTGTGAACAGATTTTAAACGTTATCTGAAGTCCCTAAAACAGCTTCGTTCACATACTTTCCTAAAAAAAAAAGTCCAATTTAAGACTAGACACTTTCTTTTCTGGTTCGTGTGACCTAGACCTTGCAGCTTTACCTTTCCAAAATGTACGCATAGAAACTTTTCGACGATTCACATTTTTACCTCACATTTGGTAAAGACGCATTCAGAATTTGGAGTCTGCAGTTTGTTCAAGAGGGATTCATTGTACTTGGACAATTCCCAACGCGCATTCGGGGCATTGGTGGACTGTCACAACGGTGGAGGTAGACTTCAGTTATATGTATATATACATATACATATATATATATATGTGTGTGTGTGTGTGTGTATGTGTGTGTGTGTGTGTGTGTGTGTGTGTGTGTGTGTGTGTGTGTGTGTGTGTGTGTGTGTGTGTGCGTATGTGAAAAAACCAGTAAAAATCCACTCATAAATGCTGAGAAAATCTCGCTAACATAGTTTTGGTCACAGACTCACAGATAGCCGAACAGACAGAAAGAAACATACACACACACACACACACTCATCTTTCTCCGGTCGATATAAAACAACCTCTTTTAACAATTAAAAAGGAAGCCACTTTGTAAAAATAACCTGCTTCTTGTCTAAACAGCAGACGCACATCCAAAGACGCCGTCACAGCCGGGGATAGCCAGACTTTTTGTAATGATGCGTGCAAAGCAATTTTAGCCTTTTACCCCCTCGTTAGCTAGTGCTGAACTGGTGTTGACCCATCCTAATAATTGGTAAGTACGCTGTCCATCTTTACTTAGCTTCGTTTTCAGACGCAAACCCCACGCACCATCTCCGCAGCGGTATTTGTGTAAGCACCATCGTCTTCAGGTGAAATTCTCCAGTGGCTATTCAAGTGCATGGCGATAATGATGAAGATTCAGCAGAGCTAATGATTCAAAGAGGAAATTATTTTCCTTCTTTTTTTTATATATCGGGTAAATAGTACGAACTGATCTGTTATCCACAAAACAGGACTTTTTGTTTGTTGACTTTTTGTTTGTTCGGTGATAAAGTATTGGCGCAGACCAAGATTTTCCCTTGGACACAACCTTAACGTCAAAAAAGACTTATTTGGGGGGGGGGGGTGGGGGGGGGTGTAAGCATTTCCCTCACAAAGAGTTTTTGGCGGTCAAAACATTAATATCAGCAAAGAGTTTTTTAGGGATAAAGCATTTGTCTAATAAAGAATTTTAGAGTGACAAAGCACTAGTCCAAGTAAACAGTTTGTTTTAGGACAAACCGTTAGTCTCACAAGGAATGTTTGAGGGACAAAGCATTTAAATCTCATAAGGCGGACAAATCATTGATGTCAGCATAGAATAATTAACGGACAAAGCATTAGCCTCACAAAGAGATTCTGAAGGACAAAAGATTAGTCTCACCAACGGTTTTCTATTTTAAAGGACAGAACATTTTTCTCAGCAAAAATTCTTGGATGGGTAAGTAGATGTCAAGATCATGTGCACCAATAAGACACCACAAACAAAGTTTTTTCCTCCTAATGGCGTCCATCGTAATTGGACTATAGAAAGATATATCTGTCAGTCTGTTTGTCTGCGCGCGTGCCTGTCTGGGCGTGGGAAGATCCCATGCATATTCAATATTTGAACGTTTTCTCGGGTGCGTGTGTACATATATGTTTTTTGTTATTTCTTTTAACGTCTATTCACATAAGTGCTTTTAATGTCGTTTTATATGCGCGCGCGCGAGTGTGTGTATGTGTATGTGTGTGTGTGTGTGTGTGTGTGTGTGTGTGTGTGTGTGTGTGTGAGTGAGTGTGTGTGTGTGTGTGTGTGTGTGTGTGTGTGTGTGTGTGTGTGTGTGTGTGTGTGTGTGTTTGTGTGTGTGTGTGTGTTATTTTTTTGTAACGTCTATTCACGTAAGTGCTGTTATGTGTGCGTTCGTGTGTGTGTGTGTGTGTGTGTTGTGTGTGTGTATGTGTTGTGTGTGCTTGTGTGTGTGTGTGTGTGTGTGTGTGTGCATGTGTGTATGTATGTGTGTGTGCGTGCGTGTGTGAGTGTGTGTGTGTGTGTGCATACATACGTGTGTGCGAGCACACGCGCGCATGCTTGTGTATGTGTATGTGGTTGTGTGTGTATGCGCGCGCGCGCGTCGTGTGTGTGTGTGTGTGTGTGTGCGTGTGTGTGTGTGTGTGTGCGCGTGCGTGTGCATGTACCCACCCGCGTTTCTATGCACGTACGAGAATGCATATATCAATCTCTTAAACATATTTGTTTGCTTGCTTATTCACTGCTGTAACCTACATTGCCTCCCAAAGCCCAACCCCTCGTCCTCGTCGTGGGAGGTGGAAACAGTTAATGCTGGCCAACAGGGCACTGGTGAAGCTGCGACTGGCTTAGCAGGCCGGCAGTGGATAAACAAATTGCTCAAGACAATATAAGGAGATACAAACGGACTGATTACAACGGAAAACGACGCGGCGAGGAAAACGGACAACGACTAAAGAAAAACGAAAAGGTTGGGACCTGGAACATTTGCGGTTTGACGAACAAAGAACCAGAGATAGTAGAGTTCATGACCCAGCGCAAGATCTCCATACTGGGCATTGCAGACACCAGAAAGAAAGGAACAGGAACAAAGGAATTAGACGCCAACTACGTTCTCATTTGGAGCGGTGTAAGCAAGGAACAGAGAGCAGCACATGGCGTGGGTTTCATCCTACACCATGACAAGGCAAAAGACCTAGTGAGTACGGAGTTCATTTCAGAAAGACTCTTGAAGATCGGCATTAGGGAGGACAACAAGATCAACAACTACATTCAAGTGTATGCACCATGTAATGACTCCTACTCAGATGAGGATAAGGACTCCTTCTTCGAAAAACTCTCGGACACCATCAACAGCATCCCGGACCAAGAAGACCTGTACGTCATGGGATATTTCAATGGCAGAGTCGGAGAGAGAAGAACACCATGGACAAAACACCTTGGTCCACACAGTGACCACAGAACACCACTCAACTACAACGGCAACCATGTATTGGAACTGTGTGCAGAGCATGATCTCATTGTCACCAACACCTTCTTCCAGCACAGAGCCACTCAGATCTACACCTGGTACAAATGGAGCGACATCGACGTCTCATCTCAAATCGACTTCACACTAGCAAGATCTCGAATGCGGAGCAACATCAGAGACTCAAGAGCCACCCCCAACGCAGGCCTGGACACAGACCACAGGCCACAGGCCAATCATCACGACGTTGGTCACTCAGAAGAAGAGGAGGTTCACTAAAAAGAAGAAACAGCCGGAAAGACTCAACATACACAAGCTTCAAGACGAAGAGGTGCAGACTCAGATCAGATGCACCATCAGTGAAAAATTGGACTGTAGTGACCCTACATTACTAAACGTAGAGGAAGCTTGTGGCATCTTCAAGACAGTCCTCCTGGACACTATAAAAGAAGCCTGTGGCACCAAGAAGACAGGAGGAAGAAACAGAAAGGATACAGCTTGGTGGAACAACGAAGTGAAGGATGCTATCAAGGAAAAGAAGAAACTATACAAGATCTGGGTCAAGTCAAAGGATGAAGAGGACTACATCAAGTACAGACTTGCAAGAAGACACAGCAAGAAAGTTGTGAGAACAGCAAAGGAAAAGTCATGGACCCAGTATGATGAAAAACTGTGAAACATGCAAAGCTTCCCCAAGAGAGTTTTACAAGAGTGTGAAAGCGATCAGAGTGCGAGATGAACCTTTCGATCCAACCACTATCATCAACGATGCAAACAGGGAAACATTGCATGAAGAGGAGAAAATAGTGAAGAGATGGGAAAACTATTTCAAAGACCTACTCAACCCACCAGGAGTACGGGCACAAGACACACAGTCCCGGTTCACCCCCAGCCACCCAGAACCTACCATCCTAGAGTGTGAAGTAAGAAAAGCAATGAAGACCAGTCCTAAAGGAAAGGCAGCTGGAGACGACGGCATAACAACTGAAGCCATCCATGTGTGCGGTGAAACCGGAATTCAATGGCTCACCACCATCTTTCAGAAAGCTTGGGACGAGAGAAAAGTACCAAAAGACTGGCAAAATGCAATAGTGGTGCCAATATGGAAGAAGAAGGGCAGCAAGAAAGACTGCAGTACCTACAGAGGCATATCACTACTCAGCCATGTAGGGAAAATGTACGCAAAGATCCTGGAGCAGCGCACTCGAGCGAAAACAACACATCTCCTCAGTGACGCCCAATTTGGCTTCAGAAAAGGAAGAGGGTGCACCGATGCAATCTTTGCACTCCGACAACTGTGCGAGAGGGCGATCGAATACGACCGAGATCTCCATCTTGTATTCGTTGATCAAGAAAAGGCCTTTGATCGAGTCAACAGAGACAAGCTATGGAAGGTCCTCGAGCAGTACGACGTCAAGGGCCAGCTGCTAGACAACATTCGGGCCATCTACGCCAACAGCAGGAGTGCAGTCCGCACCGCCAGTGGAACATCTGACTGGTTCCCAGTGACATCGGGAGTAAGGCAGGGCTGTAATCTCTCCCCTCTTCTCTTCGTATCTATATGGATCAGATTACGAAGGAGGCAAACCCAGACCCTGAGGCACTCAATGAACTCATGTTTGCGGACGACCAGGCAATGGTGAACAATGATAAGATACAGCTACAGGAGCACACAGACCAGCTCAATGAAAGCTGCGAGACATACGGCATGAAGATCAGCGTCAGCAAGACCGAGGTCATGACTGTCAGTAATAGACCAAACAAACTGGATATCAACATTAACGGAACCCAGTTGAAGCAAGCCAGTGAATTTAAATACCTGGGCAGCATCTTCACTGAAAATGGCAAACTAGACAGAGAAATCGAGACCAGATGCCAGAAAGCCAACGCAGTCAGCTACCAACTTGCCCCTCGCCTGAAACACCCCAGCATTCCCACCAGCACTAAGGCGAAACTCATCAACGCCATTTTTCTACCAACGCTGACATACCAATGCCAGACATGGTCCCTAACTAAAGTCCTCGAGAGAAAACTGGTCACCTGTGAAATGAAATGCCTGAGGAAAGCAGTAAACAAGACAAGGAGGGACAAGATCAGAAATGAGGTGATACGAGACATGGTAGGAGCAACACCAATCCTACAACACATCGAACATATGAGGATCAAGTGGTTCGGACACCTCACACGTATGCCCCTAAACCATCCAGCTCTTCGGGCATACAACACCAGATACTCTGGCTGGAGAGCTAGAGGAAGACCAAGACGACGATGGAGCGACTCCGTGGCAGACACCCTCAGAGCTCACGAGATGTCCCTTCTCCAGGCCACCCGCCTTGCTGCTGACAGACGACTGTATTTCCCCGCGACACCCACCGGTACAAGCGGAAGGAAAAAGAAAAGAAAAGAAAGAAGAAGTAACCTACATTTCGTTTGAGTAAGTAAACTGTCTCCCCCATCAGTGCTAACTACACTGCATTACGAGAGTCCAGTCAAAACGCAGTCACGCATCTTCTCTTCCTTTTTTCCTCTCCCCTTCACCGATTCTCCAAAGACTAATGACAAGCTACGGGGTTTAACCCTTTGACTCCTGCACCCTGTCTACCAGCATCCTGCATTGTCAACAATGCTTTTAAATAAAAAAAAAAGCATAACCCTTTGACTTCCTCACACCCCCCAGCTTCCTGTAGGAGGCTGGTGGATAGGGTGAGGGAATCAAAGGGTTAAATTTTTGTATTTGGTGGATAGGATGCGGGAGTCAAAGGGTTAATTAACATGTTTCAGTGCTGACCAACGCCACGTGAAATTGTCATTCCGTAGTCGAATAATCGTTGGTAATTTCACCTGCAGGAAGCTGTTGGATAGGGTGAGGGAGTCAAAGGTTTAAGGGTTTTTTATTTTGTAGTTGGTGGATAGGATGCGGGAGTCAAAGGGTTAATTATCATGTTTCCTTGCTGACCAACGCTACGTGAAATTGTCATTCCGTGGTGAAATAAGCGTCGGTAATTTCACCTCTTGTTAGTCAGATGCAATTTTGTTACGCCTCTGTGACGAAACGTGGGATAGACGAAAGAGAATGTCCCTTGGTATGCAGCGGCGTTCTTCTTTAACATTCTAAGACGCTCGCGACGTTTTCTGCAAGAAACGGTAGGTTATACTATAGCGTTTGAAGTGTCATAAAACAACCATTTATGAGTGTGTGTGTGAAAGGATTGAAACGGTAGGTGCTACTGTAGTTCTTGAAATGTCATAAAACAATCACTTTAAGGAGATGAAAAGTATTTGCATGTTGTATTTGTTTCCGTTTCGTCACAACTGATTTATCACGTAAAATTTGGGCAGCTTTTCCGTGGAGAACGCATCGCCGCAAAACAGCGCTACCCATTTTTTTTCTTCTGTTTTCTAAGTTCTTGTCATTCTGTTTTCTAAGTGCGTATAATTCTGCACACCTTAAAGAAATCATGTTTAAATTTTTTCCTAAGAAATCTGCTATGGACATCTTTTTTGTTGCTTTGAGATCTTTAACATGCGCCTCGTGTAGGCTGCGTACAGGACCTTGGTTGTCTCATCCAAAAGACTAACACCTAGACCCGATGCAAGATTCAAACGCGGGTTTTTCGCATTCTTGGCAAAGGTTTTAACCACTAAGCCACCAACTCCCCAGACAAATCCATTTGTAAACAAATCTGTTGCTCAATACTATACGTTTACCCAGTCGAACACCATAAATGAGCATACCAATCAAGAGTAGGCAGCTGGTGGATAGGGTGTGGGCATGGAGGGTTAAAAATGATAGCAGAGATCCTTAACCAAAGAGGAAACATTCTTCCGCTTGTTTGGAAAAGAAAAGAAAAAGAAAAAAAAAAATCTGGTGTAAAGGCGCCTGGAGACTGGCTGTAAATGAACCAGGCTACATTAGGTTTTTTTGTTG
>CM060305.1:46591319-46593819 GCA_030674185.1 Monoplex corrugatus
TATCTTCCAGTTTCTCCATATAAAACAGTATTAGAAGAGTGAATTGGTACAGCCAAAAAACGTTTTATAGCATATGTATGCACTTTTTCCATATGTGGATTTACAGTAAGACCCCATACTTCAGCTGCATATGTAAGTAAAGGTTCTATCTGTGTATCAAACATTTTCCAATATAAATTACAATCAATAGAATTGAGCTTCCGTAAGGATTTTAGAATTTCAATAACACCTTTTTTCCCTTTATTACAAGATTCTTCCCATGCATAATTTAAACTTAATTTTGTCGAAAATATTATTCCTAAGTATTTATAAGAATTAACAACTTTAACCTCGTTAATTCCATAGAACCATTTTTCGTGTTTTGATAAATGTCCACCCTTCCTGAAAATCATATTAGTTTTATCCATGTTAACTGTTAAAGCTAGTCGATCCGATTCTTCCTTTAAGACATTTAACTGGTTTTGTAAGCCTTTGACTGTACCAGAGAGAAGAATAACATCGTCTGCAAACAGCAATAGGAATATCTCAATAACCCCAGGGATAATTTGAATGCCATGCCTGCCTTTTCTTGACAGTTCCACTGCTAATTCATTAACGAAAAATGAAAACAATTGAGGACTCAATTGACACCCCTGTTTCACTCCTTTAGGGCATTCAAAATAATCTGAATATACACACTTCTCACGCACGCATGCAAACACTGAGTTATAAACTCCTCTTAGGGCCATATATAATTTTCCATTCACACCACTTTTACGTAATATATTCCAAAGATTATTACGATTCACAGAATCGAATGCCTTCCTAAAATCCACAAATGCAACATAAAGTTTCTTATTTAAAAGTAAATGCTTCTGCACAAGGGAGTAAAGTGTGAAAATATGATCAATTGTACTGTATTTTGCTCTAAATCCAGCTTGTTCTTCAACTATTTTCTCTTCTTTTTCTGCCCACTTTGTTAATCTCTTATTCAAAATATATGTATAAACTTTACTCACTATACTTGTTAGAGCGACTCCTCTATAATTATCTGGATTATTCACATCTCCTTTTTTATGAATTGGGATTATTATGGACTTTGCCCATTCTGACGGAAAAATGCCATTATCAAAAAGCTTGTTACATAAATGGACAAGGAAATCAATTACATTAGCATTTGCATGTTTTAACATTTCGCTGATTATTTGATCTGGTCCTGCGCTCTTTCCTGCTTTCAAATGCCTGATACTCGCAGTCACTTCTTCTTTAGTTATAGGCTCATTGAAAAGGGGCTCAAAATTATTTTCTTCCTCTACTATATTACTCTCTTGTGCAGTATTTCCCCCGATATCATTGAAAACACTGCAGAAATGATTGTACCATTGTTCAATAGAGATTTCATTGTACACAAAGGCCTTTCTATTAACAGATCTTATTATTGACCAGAATGTCCTGGAGTCATTGATGGAATCTTTGAGTGTTCTTATTTTCTTATCTTCGTATTCCCTTTCTTTCGTTTTCCTTAGTTTAACATACTCTTTTCGTGATATGACATGCTTCTCTTTTTTCTTTTTTTTCTTTTTCTGTTTTGCATCTCTGGAATCTTTTCAGTAGCCTCTTAACTTCTTGTTTCTTTCTTTCACATTCCTTATCAAACCAATCATTCTGTTTCTTTTGTCCTTGTCTCACTGTTCGTACCATACACGCAGCTGCCCGCATAAAGCCTTAGTAAACTGCTCCGAACTGTCATTCACATTATAATCTAACAAACCGAAAGCTGTCTGTAGACAATTGTTGAACTCAGAACCATCAAGCTCTTGTACAAATAAACTTGCTAATTCTTCAGACCATACAATTTTTTCTTCCCCTTGTTGTCTTGCACTTTCTACATCTGTATGATTATTTCCCCTTTTCCATATTACCTCAACAGGTAGATGCCATGAATCAACACAGTTACCTACCCGTAAATCAAAGCATGAGACCAGATTATATGGAACAAGAAAATAGTCAATCACACTACACCCGTTTGGAGACACAAAAGTGTATTCACCCTCTGTATCTCCATCACAAAAACCATTCAAAATAACCATATCCAACATGAAACATAAGTTCAACAATGTTTTGCCAAAACTATTCACAGTTTCATCTTTAGAACAACGTACATCACATTCATTATACATCCTGTCATACTCAATGCCTTCCAAATAAGTAGTCATGTCTTCAGGCGCAAACTGTTCGTGACCTGTTCTAGCATTGAGATCTCCCATAATTATAAAATGTGTTTTTTTCTTTTTCAAACTGTTGTAGCATTAATTCTTCCAGCATCAAGATCCCATCTTTAATTAATGTTTCGTTATATCTAGGGCTTCCTTCTGGCCCAACATAGCATGCAATCAAAATCAGATCTTTGTCTAAATCAAATACATTTTTGTTTACTCTGATGGCAATGGTGTTATCATAATCTAACATTATTTCTTTCACACAATTTTCTAAAGTTTTTTTCACCAACAATAAAACTCCA
>CM060305.1:46618819-46626319 GCA_030674185.1 Monoplex corrugatus
CCCTATCCACCAGCTTCCTGCAAAGAAGCTGGTGGATAGGGTGAGAAAATCAAAAAGTTAAGAGGAAGCTGGTGGATAGGGTGAGGGAACCAAAGGGTAAAGTGTTTTTTTTGCTTCGCTAGCATGGTTCACAATGCAGAGATGCTGGTGGATAGGGTGCGGGAGTCAAAGGGTTAAACCTCAAACCTAATCAAGACTAGTAAAAGTACCTGGCACTGCTGTTCCTGCTGCATGGTCGTCTCAATCTTCTCTCATACAAAACGAATGTACATGCACATTCTGTTCTCAGGTGATTTTAAGAATCTGAAGCCTGAGGTCTGTTCAAGCGGAATTCATCGCATTTAGACAATTCCGTATACGCTCCACCTAGGTCTGCCAGCTGTTTATCTATGAAAGCGCAATTTTCTACTGAATGGTTACCAGGGACAACTCCGCTCTCTCCTCAGGTTCTTTAACTAATGTGCGTAGATAGCGTGTTACACCTGGGTTTGTGATCTCATCTGAAAGAATAGTGCTCAGGCCGTCATTCGTGGAGAGGGGAGACAATCCCTTCTGGACTATGAATCGAACCCGGGGGCCTTTCAGTTCATAGGCAGGTGTTTTAGTCAACTGCGACTACTTTAACCTTCTTTGACCTTCCGTGACAATCCATTCGGTATTAGGCGTTGAACCGTGTGGCGTTTAGTCCCTGGGTCGGCTCCCATCGTGTGGCGGTAGTCTCTTTGATGTGAACCATAGCTGTGAAGTATGACAGCAGTCCGGCCTCTGAGATCGCGTGTCTAGTTTATCAATCTATTGACTGTACCCCCAAGACCTTACCAGAGCTCAGAGCTTATGCATAGGTACAGGGTTTAAATTATGATCGTTATATATCCTATCCATCACATGGCATCTGCGGCTCCAGTGCATATGGAATATTTAACGCTTTGATTCCTGCAGCCCATTCACCAACTGCAAAAACTTAACCCTTTGATTCCTCACCCTATCCACCAGCAGGAAGCTGGTGGATAGGGTGAGGGAATCAAAGTATTAAGTTTTTGGCAAGGAAGCTGGTGGATAGGGTGAGGGAATCAAAGGATTAAGTTTTTGGCAAGGAAGCTGGTGGATAGGGTGAGGGAATCATAAGGGTTAAGTTTTTTTGATTTGCTAGCATATTTTGCAATGCAGGATGCTGGTGATTTCAATGCGGGAGTCGGCGAGTGAATCTAAAAGTGGAGAGGCCATTTTTACAAAAACTGAAACTCTGTCCTCACCCTGTCTCCAGCTTTCTGCATTGTCAGCCTTGATAGCAAAGCAGAAACTTAATCCTTTGACTCCTTCATCAGCTTCCTGCACTGTCAGCCTTGATAGCAAAGCAGAAACTTAATCCTTTGACTCCTTCATCAGCTTCCTGCATTGTCAGCCTTGATAGCAAAGCAGAAACTTAATCCTTTGGCTCCTTCATCAGCTTCCTGCACTGTCAGCCGAGATAGCAAAGCAGAAAGTTAACCCTGTCACTCCCTCACCCTATTCAACAGCTCCCTCGGGAAGCCAGCGGATATGATGACGGCGTCAAAGGATTAAGTTTTCTTTTCAGCTGAGGGCTGGAGTGGTGGGGTCTGGAAGAAGATGCTGGGTAGGGAGAAGGAATAGAAAGTTTAAATGTCCTGGCTATGCCCGCCGCGGAATGTGATGATCGTCTTCATTCTTGAGGTGTTTGAGAGCGTCTGTTTTAATCTAGATGAGACTGGAGTTTATTTATGAGGGATTCATCGCACTGGGAAAATACCATAGGCGCTCCATCCAATCTTCCATCAGTTATTTCCTTGAGCCTGCGCAAAATCCTATGGGCTAGAAAGGTCTTGAAGTGGAGGTGGGGGGATGTTTGGGCTGGATACTTGACCTATGCAACATTAGCTGACACCACCAAAAAGGTTGAAGCTGAGCAGCGAGTTGAGACTGAACTCCACGGCTGAGTCCACGGCTCGATTATAAATAAACTGGTCTGTTCCCTGCCCGTCTTCATGTTTCTATCATTTTTGGTAGTGTCTGTTTAGTGTTTCATGGGTTCCGTATGCTATTCACCCGTTTCCCATGCCAAGACCTTGCCAGTGCATAGAGTTGTGCGCAGGTTCAGGGAGTTTGCCGGATAACTGCCGGTTGATTTGGATGGATTTACTTAGGCTAACTTGTTATGACTCCCGTGTTATAATCCTTTGACTTCTGCACCAAATCCACCAACTGCAAAAACTTAACCCTTTGACTCCTTCACACTATCCACCAGCTTCCTGCAGGAAGCTGGAGGATAGGATGAGGGAGTTAAAGAGTTAAGTTCTTGCTTTTTACCAGTATGGTTGAGGATGCAGGATGCTGGTGGACAGGGTGCGGGATTCAAAGGGTTAAGACACATGAGGCAGTCATGGTGATCCGGTCACGTCTGTTTTTGGCAAGGATAGACACCTGGTCACAACGGGAAAGCTGGAGGGAAAGAAAGCACAAGGTAGACCCAGGGAGAAAATGTTAGACGGACTTTGCGGGATGGCTGAAGACGAGGAGGGTGGAGGAGATGCTTGGGGCAACAAGAGATAGATCACAGATGGAAGTCCATGATCGCCAGCGCCATGCGGCAGGGCACCTGACGATGATGATGAGACACATCGCTCCATCGGCGGTTCACCAAGTTGTTCGTCCTGTTCGATGGTTTGCCGCCAATTCATCTTTGGCCTTTCCCTTTTCTTGTCACCTCCTGGAGTCTAGTAAAACCGGGATAATGGGTCTTGACTGAAGAGGCCATGACACATGACCCAACCAGTTTAAACGGTGTCTGCATGATGCTGGGTATCATTGGGGCCTGACCTGACTGCTCTATAATTTGTTCGTTGGGAACAAAGTCGTTCCAATTTTAGTTTCAGTTTCTCAAGATGACGTCAACGCGCTCGGAATGAATTCCATATGCTCTAACGGCTTAGGCGCCAGGTGATGGTGGTCATGGCTCAAGTCTTAAGCCTGCACATAAACCCTGAGCTGGCCAGGTCCTGAGGTCCTACCTAGCCTACATTTTTTACTAGTATTGTATCAGTCTATCATTGGAAACATATTGATTACATGTAAATTACATGTGTATCTGTGTATTTTACCTTCAAGAAAAGGACAGATAAATGAATAAATAATTGAAGGTCTGAATCGCAACACAAGTAGCCACATCAGCGAATGCCAAAGATCTTGTGTAAGTATCACATATCAAATCATGTCTAGTTTCTTTTCAAGGCTGAACTTTAGGGACCATGTCTCACAACCGTACAGCAATGAATGGAGTGATGGAGTGCATATGGAATTGTCAAAGAGGGACGAATCCCTCTTCAACACTTGAACAAACTTGAATGAACTTACTTTTCCCTACACTCTCTTGAACATGTGAACAAACTTGAACGAACTAACTTTCACCAACACTCTGTTGAATACTTGAACAAACTTGAACGAAGGTACATTTACCAACACTCTCTTGAATACTTGAACAAACTTGAACGAAGGTACATTTACCAACACTCTCTTGAATACTTGAACAAACTTGAACGAAGGTACATTTACCAACACTCTCTTGAATACTTGAACAAACTTGAACGAAGGTACATTTACCAACACTCTCTTGAACACGTAAACAAACTTACTTTTACCAACACTCTCTTGAACACTTGAACAAATTTGAACAAACTTACTTTTACCAACACTCTCTTGAACACCTGAACAAACTTGAACGAACTTACTTTTACCAACACTCTGTTCAGCTATATAGAAGTTCTCAACTTATCGTAGCAGCACTCAGTGACTTTTACCTGTCTGACGTAAACATTCGACGGGGAGGAGATGGGTGTTGGAGAGAAAAGAGGGAAAGAGGGAAGGGGGGGGGGGGAGTGGGATTTCGTGACCGTGTGAGGATTAAGTTATCTTTACTGACCCATGGGGTACCTGTCTCTGCCTGCTGGGGCTGTGTGTCCATGGCTCGTTTGTCACAGCGTCTGCCACAACGTCACCACCACGGTGTGTCCATCAACTACAATGGACGTGCTGTTCGCTTTTCCCATTGGTCTTAGTGGCTATCGTGTTGTTAAGTGGTCTTTTTGGTGTTGAAAGCTACGTCAAAATGACTGCCAGGGTTTAAGAAAACATGCATCGGAAACACAAAAATAGAATGAGAACGCGAAATTTTAACAAAAATAAAACAAAACAAAAAACAAAACAAACAAAGCAAAAATATAGATGCAAAATATTCGGCCTTCGTCAAGAGTATATAAAAGCCAACACAGAATAAAAACACAAAACGTAGGGAAAAACAACAACAACAACAACAACAACAACACCAACAACAATAACAGAAAACAATTAAACAAAAAACAGAGCAAGACTTTCCTGATACCTCACTGAACAGGAAAAAAAATATTAAGGCAATGTTTTGGTTCGAGTGACTTTGACCTTGGTGCCATGCTTTCCAAGCATACGCATTCAATTCTTGATGGATAGCTTGATAGATGATAGAACAGACTCGAATACTGAATCCATCTCTATCAATGTTTAACTGTTTTCAAAAAAGAATATATTCTCTCAGATTCAAAATTTGTCTTTGTTAAAAATCATAGTATAAGCTTGTACCCAATCGAACGTTTACATTTAACAACACTGTTTGGTTCTTTACAACAACACTAAACATTTCTTTCAACTCTCTCTCTCTCTCTCACTTTCTCTCTCTCTCTCTCTCTCTCTCTCTCTCTCTCTCTTTCTCTCTCTCTCTCTCTCTTGCTTTTTTCCTCTCTCTTTCTTTCTCTTCTCTCTCTGTTTCTGTTTCTCTGTCTCTGTTTCTCTGCCTCTGTCTCTCTTCGCTCTCTATGTCTCTGTGTCTGTCTCTTCTCTCTCTCTGTTTCTCTCTCTTCTCACATTCTCTCTGTCTCTCCCCCCCCCCTCTCTCTCTCTGTCTTCGCTCTCTCTCTCTTTCCCTTTTTTCTATCTCACCTCCCTCACTCTCTCTCTCTCTCTCTCTCTCTCTCTCTCCCTCCCTCCTTTCTGTCTCTCTTTGGACTATGGTCTCAGTAAATAAATCATCCGAATCTAAATCCCCCTTATTCAAAATGAAAGTGCCCCGTGGTTTTGATTACACAGGTGCCAATCTTTCAGGGTCACCGTATAGAATACGTCCACAATTTCCGAGCCTCCCAGCCCACCTAGTGAGGTGTGGTCCGGCAGTGTCTTTTTAGTGCCTTTGTTGTTACTCGCCTCATAAGGCAGTCTCTTTGATGTGGCCCACACCGTGAATCGACCCAGTCACGCTTCGTGGACAACAGGGTATCTCTTCAGCAGTAAGACTTCCATCTCGTCCACAATGGGAGACGGTTAGCTTGTTAGCTTGTAGCTTAGGAAGGAGGCAAGAGCAATCGCTCACGAAAGTCAAGGGGAACCGTTTCACACCCTCGTCCTACCTACCAGCACAGGAAGCTGCAGGAAGTTTAGAGGATAAGTTGAGGGAGTGAAAAAGGGTTAAGCAGGAAACTACAGGAAGCTGGGTGGATAGATTAAGGGAGTTAAGAAGGGTTAAGTAGAAATCTGCAGAAAGCTTGGTGAATAGGGTGAGGGAATGGAAAGGGTTAAGCAGGAAGATGCAGGAAGTTTATTGAGGGAGTGAAAGGGTTAAGCAGGAAGTTGCAGGAAGCTGGTGGATAGGTTGAGGGAATGAAAAGGGTTAAGCGGGAAGATGCAAGAAGCTGGGTGGATAAATTAAGGGGGTGAAAAGGGTTAAGTAAGAAGATACAGGAAATTTGGTGGATAACTGAAGGAATGAAAAGGGTTAAGCAGGAAGATGAAGGAAGCTTGATGGGTAAGCTGAGGGAGTGAAAAGGGTTAAGCAGGAAGATTCAGGAAGCTTGGATGAAAGATTAAGGGAGTTAAAAGGGTTAAGCAGAAAACTGCAGGAAACTGGGTGAATAGACTGAGGGAATGAAAAGGGTTAAGCAGGAAGATGCAGGAAATTTATTGAGGGAGTGAAGAGGGTTAAGCAGGAAACTACAGGAAACTTGGTGGATTCGCTGAGGGAGTAAAAAGGGTTAAACAGGAAACTGTTGGATAGATTAAGGGAGTTAAAGGGGTTAAGCAGGAAGATGCAGGAAACTTGGTGGATAGGATGAGAGAGTGAGAATGGTTCTGCAGGAAGCTTGGTTGATAGGTTGAGGGTTTGAAAAAGTTAAACAGGAAGCTGCAGGAATTCGGTGGATAAGTTGATGAAGTGAGAAAGGTTAAGTGGAAAGCTGCAGGAAGTTTGGAGGATAAGCTGAGAGAGTGAAAAGGGTTAAACAGGAAGCTGGTGGATAGGGTGACAGAGTAAAGAGGTTAGGCATGACTGAGCCTGGAAGTAAAAAATCCATGCTCTCTCCAATGGACACCAACTACTTTTGTATCTCCAAACATCGAACTATGTCCAGTGCTGTGAGAATGGGTCATAGTTGTCGACCATGCCTGATTGTGTTTAACCATGAGCTGTGGAAGAGAGTGGTCCAACCACTTCGTTATTCCGCTTCCCTCCCGTGAGGATTAGGCCATCACTGAAACGTGACCATCATGTGCCACACTCAATACGGATACAAAAGACCGATTTTAATGTTTCATCATTTCTAAAAACAACAACAACAACAACAACAACAAAACCACGAAAAACACAAACAAAAACAAAAACAAGAAAAGCCTACAATTAATGCATTTACTTGTTTCCTTCCCATTTCCTACACCATTTTTGATGGCCACAGCAGCTGGAACAATTTTTCACAGTGCTATGAAGATGATGATGGTGAAGATGATAATCATCATACTATGGAGTTCCAAAACCTTGTGAATATACTAGAAATAGAAAGCAAAGGTAAGGGGTTGGAACTAAACAGCAAGAAGACTGAAGTCATGGTGATCAGTAAAAAACACGAAATCCCCTCATGCAAAATAACAACAAATGGCACAACCTTGAGACAGGTTGACGAGTTTAAATATCTGGGAACGATCATTTCACCAGACGGCAGATACACATCAGAAATAGCCAGCAAAATCAGCGAAGCCAAAACAGCATTCAAGAAGATGAAAAGCATTCTTACCTACAAATGCCTATCAATTAACATCAGGAAGAGAGTACTTGAATGTTATATAGAACCGATAATGTTATAGGTTGTGAGGCGTGGACAGTCAACAAGCAAAACCAGAACAAGATTGAGGCAGCCGAGATGTGGTTTCTAAGAAGAATGTTGAGAGTTCCATGGACAGTAAAGAAAACAAACGAGACAGTCTTGATAGAGGCAGACTCAAGAAGATCACTGATAAAGAAGATTAGGAACAGACAGGCAACATTTATAGCATTTTTATGAGGAAAAGGAAATTGGAGCACCTGGTCACAACAGGAAAGCTGGAAGGAAAGAGAACACCCGGTAGACCCGGGGAAAAACATTGGACGGACTTGCAGAGTGGCTGAAGACAGTGTGTGCGCGTGCGCGCACGCAA
>CM060305.1:46633819-46636319 GCA_030674185.1 Monoplex corrugatus
AGACAGATGCTGGCAAATGTGAGTTTAGCGCATATGGAGTGAAATGAATCGCTGTCGAACAAACTCCACGCTCCGAGAACAGAGAGAAAAAAGTCAGAGTTTACTTCTTCTATCACATGGTGCGTTACTTTCAGCGCATTTGGAATCCTCCAAACTTCGTAAGCAACTCCGAAATTAAAACTCATTAGACGATGATTTTTGTACGTACATGATGCAAATCTAATTTCTGCAATCTCTCTCTTGCCTTTTCTCATCGTCAAATATGACTAACTTTTGATGCAAATCTAATTTCTGCAATCTCTCTCTTGCCTTTTCTCATCGTCAAATATGACTAACTTTTGATGCAAATCTAATTTCTGCAATCTCTCTCTTGCCTTTTCTCATCGTCAAATATGACTAACTTTTGATGCAAATCTAATTTCTGCAATCTCTCTCTTGCCTTTTCTCATCGTCAAATATGACTAACTTTTGATGCAAATCTAATTTCTGCAATCTCTCTCTTGCCTTTTCTCATCGTTAAATATGACTAACTTTTGATGCAAATCTAATTTCTGCAATCTCTCTCTTGCCTTTTCTCATCGTCAAATATGACTAACTTTTCTAGGAGTTCAAGTAAACAACAACAACAACAGTAATAGCGACAACAACGACAATAACAACAACAACAACAGCAACAACAACAAGAACTACTACAACAACAATGGCAACAACAACAACAACCACCCCTCTTTATTATCACAAACGGCAATAGCAACACAGGTTTTCCTTTGAGTACAGTAGTTGCTATAGTCACGTACAACAACAACAACAACAACAACAACAATGACAACAACAACAACAACAACCCCTCTTCCTCATCATTAATGCCAATAGCAACATAGATATCACTTCGTGGATAGCAGCTGCCATAGTCACGTACAAGAAGAAGAAGAAGAACAACAACAACAACGACAACAAAAACGATCCCTTTTTCTCATCACTGATGGCAATAGCAACATAAGTTTTCCTCCGAGTTCAGTAACTGTCATACTCACGTTTTAATTCACAAAGAAGGTCGAGGGACTGCGAGTATTTTAGATTAACAAAAATCAGCTGTTATCTGAACTGTAACAACGTGAGTTCTGGGATACTTTCTCCTTCCTACCTTGTTTCAAAAAGTCAGAATGTTGCTCAAAAAAAAAAAAATCGGTCATGTCACACACACACACACACACATACTTGTCTGTCTCCTCTGTGTCACTGTCACAACGAACGAATCGAGGTTGACACACAACACAGCGACAAATCAGTTGGGAGCAGAGAGTTCGACAACAGACTGATTGCAGGGCACAGGAGGTGGGAAAAGTGGATCAATCGCATCTCGCGCGCTGCTTGTACTGTTAGTAGCAGCCAGCCTTCACTTGGACAGGGCTCTCTCTCTCTCTCTTCTCTCACTGCGGGAGACAGGCCACCAGAGATGGGACTACCCGAGCGAGAGTATGGTACTCTTTGTGAGATCAAAAGGGGCAAAGTTCGCTTTTTGGGCTCGGAAAATTTAGACACGCGCTAGCGCGAGCGCGTTGCGCGCGCACACACACATTACACACACCCCACACACACCACACACACACCACACCACACACACACAGCGCGAACAACAACGGACAGCACACACACACACAGTCACACAGTCACATACATGTGCGCGTGCATATACACACACAAACACAAACACAAACACACATATACACAACACACACACACACAAACACAAACAAACACACAAACAAACACACACACAAACACACACACACACTCACACACACAAACAAACAAACAAACACACACAACATACACACACACAAACAAAACAAACAAACAAACACGCACACACAAACACACACACACCACACACACACACACACACAACAAACGTACACACACACACACACACACACACACACACACACACACACACCACACACACTTCAGTTTACTTCACTTCAGCTTGTTTCGGTCCATTGTTGGGCATAAGCCTTCCTCATCGCACGCCACTGTTGCCGGTTTACTGCTGTTTTGGTCCATTGTTTGTCGAACTTTTCTAGATCGCGTGCGCGCGCACTCACACACACACCACACACACACACACACACACACACACACACACACACACACAACACACCACACACACACACACACACACACACACACACACACACACACACACACACACACCACGCACACACACACACACACACACACACACACACACACACAACACACAAACACACACACACAAACACAAACACAAACACACACAAACACACACACACACATACGCAACACAACACACACACACACACACAAACAACACACACACACACACACACACACAAACACAAACACACACACAAACAAACACACACACACAAACACACACACACACTCACACACACACACACACCACACACACAAACAAACGTACACACACACACACACACACACACACACACACCACACA
>CM060305.1:46643819-46651319 GCA_030674185.1 Monoplex corrugatus
TCTACAAGGAATTGAGAATTCGACATTGTATTTTTAGAAAAAGAAGGGAAAGAAAAAGTAAAGAGAAGCGAAAGAAGCTAAGCCATCTTTCAATATTTAAGCGGAACAAGATGGCGCCACGACTCACTAATTTATGCAGTCTTGACATCTCAACGATCCCCACCTCTGATTCATAGTTGGAAAAGGTCCAGCCAGAAACAACTGAGAGATTTTTGCTGACATATGATTCTCATAGACAGACAAACAGACCCTTCTAGTCACAGGAAACAACATCTCTTTTTAAACAAAGAGAAAATGGAAGAAGAAGAAAAAGGAGGAGGAGAAGAAGAAGAAGAAGGAAGAAGAAGAAGAAAAGAAAGAAGAGGGAAGGAAGGAAAGAAAAAAAAATGAAGAAGAAAATAAAGGTTAAGAAGAAGAAGAAGATAGGGAGTAGAAGAAGGGGGAGGAGGAGGAGGAGGAAGAGGAGGAGGAGGAGGAGGAGGAAAGAAGGCAGAAAAGGACAAAGTTAGAAAGTTTAAGAAGAAACAGACGGAAGAGAAGAAAAAGATGGAGAAGGAATAGAGAGGACGAAAAAAAAAAAAGAAAAAAAAGGAAGAAGAAGAAGAAAACAAAGACAAAACAGAAGAAGAATAAAAATGAGTAGGAGTAGGAGGAGAAGAAGAAGAAGGAGAAAAAGAAGAAGAAGAAGAAGAAAGAAGAGAGAGAGGAGAGAAGGAAGGAAGGAGGAGAAGGAGGAGGAGAAGCAGAAGAAAGAAGAAGAAGAAGAAAGAAGAAGAAAAGAAGAGAAAAAAGAAGAAGAAATGACTAGAACACTTGAATGAACTACTCAAAAAGACACATATCCAAGTGCAATAAATCCTCTGAAACATGAAACGGTAAATTCAACAAAATGGGAAAAAAAGCAATATCAGAACTACCATCAAATCCTCTTTGCTACCACCATGCCATTCATTAAATGTATAGAAATGTTTAGGTCCTTGGAGTAAGCAGTAATAAAAAACGTGGATAGCTTTCGAAACTTGCCGAGCGAGAAAGATCAACTGTCCATTAGACGTGAACGATCAACTGGAGACAACATCAAAAGCATAAGTGTATACGGTAAAAAGATCATCCTGACAACATCTAATTACCATTCACTCACCCCAAGCACGCGCCTCGGGCATAAATCTCTTCAGAAAGCCGTTGAACCACAAAATCGCGCACCACCCCATTGAGTCTTTACTACATACCCCACACACCAGTCACTGACCCTTATCTACAAGATTACACCTTCAAAATCACAAACTGGAAGATTTGCACACATCACGGTAAAAGCTCGTAGAACTTAGGTTAGGGAGTACTTGTGTCACATTTCTAAACTGCACTTAAAAGCTGGAAACATCTAGCTATCCATGTAGTGTTACAGTTTTACCCAGTAGAACATGTACTTGTGTCACCTTTCTAAACTGTACTTAAAAGCTGTAAAGAGCTAGCTATCCATATGGCATCCACAGTTTTACCCAGTACCACACAAACTCCGAGGTACTTGTGTCAACTTTCTGAATCTGTGCTTAAAAAGCAGTAAATGTCTACTCATCTAGAATTATTATTCTCCTAAGTACCGCATATATACTGCACATTTTCTGATACAACGTTATAAGTCACTGAATCACCCAGCTTATGTCTCAGACAATTGCTGCACATCGTTTTCTGATAGCATTGAATGAGATAGACTGTGCATTATTTACAAAACACATCCTCAATTCGACACTAAATCACTTCAGCATACATGTACTTCAGATCAAAAGCCTGCTTGAATCCAGCAAGGTCTGTTTGTGTGGCTTTTGTCACTGAGAGTTCCCCCATGCGGGGAAAAGAAGTACCGTGAAAAAAACAGGCAGACGTTTACTTGGTAAAGCGAGTGAACACGAGAGGTTCCGACCTTACACGATCTACCAACAGCTGATTTGTCTGTCTCGTTTTTCACCTGTCATGTGCGGCGTATCGTCCAGCATAGGCAATTTCACACTAAGCGCTCATCGGAATTAAGTATATGTGATGAGTGGTGCACTGATTTCTATAAAACTGTGTAAGGTAAGGCGAAAGTCGAAACTTTTCCTATTACTCAACAAAAAATTTGGTTTGTTCGCTGTCCTTCTTAACCCTTTGACTCCCGCATCCTTTCCACCAGCTGCCCAAACTTAACCCTATGACTCCCTCACCTATCCATTAATTTCCTGCAGGAAGCTGGTGGATAGGGTAAGGGAATCAAAAGGTCAAGATTTTGCTTTGCTAGTGTAGTCGACAATGCAGATTGCTGATGAACAGGGTGCACGAGTCAAAGGGTTAATGCTCCGACATTCTGGTGGTATTAGTGTTTCATAGGTAGTCTCCTGTTCTTCATTTTAAGACCATGGAAAAACTATGCGGTTTTGTGCAGGATCAAGAGTCTCCAGATAAGACACTGCTGGAAGATCTGGTTGAGCGCCTATCCGATTGTCTGTATGCGATGAATCATTGAACACACTTAACCCTTTGACTCCTGCAGGAAACTGGTGGATAGGGTGAGGGAATCAAAGGGTTAGGTTTTTGCTTCGCTAGCATGGTTGGCAATGCAGGAAGCTGGCCGACAGGGTGCGGGAGTCAAAGGGTTAAACTCCGTAGTCCGAGCAGACTTTGGAGGCTGGGGTTTTAGAGACCTTTATGAGCGAACATCATGAGGGCGTTACCATTTCCTCCTTGCTGCTTTTCATTTTCCATTTCATAACGATGGACAGACACCGGTGTAAAACTAGGTCAGCTGTCCAACTTCGACTACTGGCAGAAATCAACAGAAGAAAGTGAAGTACATCAGCAATAAAACCGGCAACACCAACACAATCCTAGTGGCATCAATTCGGCAGGGAAAATCTGAGGCCAAAAGAAATCCGGGCAAACCACTCACATCCAGTATGAAAAACATCACCAGCATCAGCGATTGAGACTTGAGTATCGTCTGACTTTGTACATAAAGGGGGGGGGGGGGGGGGTGGCAAAAGTAGGTATACAGTTATGAAAAAAGAAAACATGTACAATACTCATTGCATTTATATACAAACAAATGAATATTGCATATACATGTAATAACAAGCACAGCCTTAATCCCTCAGATACTCAAACTGCTTGCCGTCGGTATTTACACACTCCTCTAATCGAGAGCGGACACTCATGCACATTCTAGCACAAAGATCTTTTATCACCATCAATTTCTTGACAAGCCTGCAAGATGAACTAAATCATGTCATTAACAGTGCGCGGCTTGCATGCGAAAACCCTTTCCTTTACATATCCCCCCCCCCCCCCCCCCCAAAGAAAGAAGTCCATCTGTCTTCCAGTATTGTTTTAAAATCCATTTGCGCTCCTCGTCTGTCAATTTACCAGCCATGGTTAAATTAAATTGCCGCTTAGATCTAAATTAAATTGCCACTTTACCTGCAAAAAATAAAAATTAAAAAGTTAGGATAAACGTAAATGCATATTATCAGTTACGAAAAAATTGATTAATGACACTGAAAATATCGCAAATAAGGCCAACTAACTTAATGTGCTAATAATTTTAATGAACTAAGCATTATAATAATAATGTGATACTTACTGTATACCTACTTTTGCACCCCCTGTATATGTATGCAATGAAATGGTGATTTTGAGTCTATGAAGCAACACAGAACAGTCAAGACACGGAGTAAATGGAGGAGAGTTGTGACGTCTGCTGAGGCTGCTATGAACGAACTGGATGATGCTGATAGATGACGAATGAAGCTGGTGCGATATGTTCCAAGCAGGGTATGATTCTGGTCTGTTGGTAACAATGCTTGATCGTGTCTAACCTCAGCTTTCAGTCAGGACTGAATGCCCTAACCAATATTTTATCCCGTCCCACAATATCTTCCATCCAACTTGATAGCGATGATGAATCTGGTAGGCTCCAGGTGTGTGTGTGTGTGTGTGTGTGTGTGTGTGTGTGTGTGTGTGTGTGTGTGTGTGTGTGTGTGTGTGTGTGTGTGTGGGGGTGTGCGTATGTTTTTTTGTGTGTGTGTGTGTGTATGTTTTGTGTGTGTGTGTGTAGTTATGTTTGTGTGTGTGTGTGTGTGTGTGTGTGTGTGTGTGTGTGTGTGTGTGTGTGTGTGTGTGTGTGTGTCTCGTGTGTGTGTGTGTGCGTATGTGTTGTGTGTGTGTGCGTATGTTCTCTGTGTGTGTGTGTGTGTGTGTGTGTGTGTTGTGTGTGTGTGTGTGTGTGTGTGTGGTGTGTGTGTGTGCTGCGTATGTGTATGTGCATGTGCATGTGCTTGTGTGTGTGTGTGTGTGTGTGTGTGTGTGTGTGTGTGTGTTTGTGTGTTTGTGTCTGTGTGCTGTGTGTTTGTGTTGTTGTGTTTGTGTGTTGTGTTGTGTTTGTGTTGTGTCTGTTGTCTGTCTGTATGTGTGTGCACGTGTGGTTTGTGTGTGTTATGTGTGTGTGTGTGTGTGTGTGTGTGTGTGTGTGTGTGTGTGTGTGTGTGTGTGTGTGTGTTGTGTGTTATAGTTTGTTATCCGCGATTTTTTTAAAATTATTTTGTCAATTTTGGTCAACGTACCTGTTGAATATGTCATCTTATTTCTGTAGTTTCTCATTTGTTCGAATCAGATTTTTTTTCTTAATAAAGGCATGTACCAATATTTTTCGTTAAAACGATATGCATAGATTAAAAGTTACAAGCAGCTGTTGCACAAGAAAATTGGGCTAACTGAAATAGTCTTTTTCAGTAAAACCTCGTTTTAAGCCCTCTCATTATCTCACCCTATTCACCAGCTCCCTACATTATCAGTATGATAGCAAAGCAAAATCCTAAATCAACCTGTTTACTTCTCCACTTTCTCCACCAGCACATTTCATGAAGCTGCTAGATAGAGTGGAGGACGCAATGAAACAAGGTTTATATATTTTTACGGCTGGTGGATTCAAACGATCAAACCCGTCCTTTATTTTTTGCTTTATTTGCTGTAGTTGCTCACTACCCATCTTAATGCTCCAGACACATATACCAGTGGTGTAGCATGGTGTTTTTATGGGTCCTCTTCTCTCCCTTTTCCACCTTCCCATTTCAAGATCTTGCCAGGGCATAGAGACTGGCGAAAGCTTATTAAGAATTCTGTGAGATAATTACTGATAGATTCGAGTAGAGCGCAAATGGGACGTGTGATGAAGCCCTTGTGAACAAACTCTGAACCCTCTTGTTGTTATTGTTGTTGTTGTTGTTGTTGTTGTTGCTGCTGTTGTTGTTGTTGTTGTTCTTCTTCTTCTTCTTCTTCCTTTTCTTCCCCTTTTTTTCTTTTTCGTCTTCTTCTTCTTCTTCTTTTTCACCACCACCACCACCACCACCACCACCATCATCATCATCATCATCATCATCATCATCATCATCATCATCATCATCATCATCATCTTTTTCTTCTTGATCTTGTCCTTGTTCTTGTTCCTATTCTTCTTCTTCTTCTTCTTGTTCCTTCTCTTCTTGTTCCTTCTTCTTCTTGTTCCTTTTTCTTCTTGTTCCTTCTTCTTCTTGTTCCTTCTTGTTCTTGTTCTTGTTCTTCTTGTTCTTCTTGTTCTTGTTCTTGTTCTTGTTCTTCTTCTTCTTATTCTTCTTCTTCTTCTTTTTTTTTTCTTCTTCTTTATTCTTCTTGTTCTTCTTCTTGTTCTTCTTCTTGTTCTTCTTCTTCTTGTTCTTCTTGTTCTTCTTGTTCTTCTTCTTGTTCTTCTTGTTCTTCTTCTTGTTCTTCTTCTTGTTCTTCTTCTTCTTGTTTCCTTTTTCTTCTTGTTCTCCTTTTCTTCTTCTTCTTCTTCCGCAGCAGCTGCATCTGTCTGAACCAACATTTGCTTGCCATGAAAACACCTATACCACAATGTTCCAAGTGGAAAGGGAGGCAGTAACTTTTTTGCGGTCACACGTGGTGTGTTGTGAATGGAAGCAACCCAACACCTGTATGTAAACTAATTGAAGGGAAAGGCTAAGTTGAGTAACTGTCTAACGACCCCGTAATTTCAACAAGGCTAAAAGTCAATGGAGAGATTAGGTGTTGGTGTGGAGATTGAAGAAAACAGAGAGAGGGCGAAAGAAAAGAAAACGAAATATAAAGAGAGAGAGAGAGAGAGAGAGAGGAGAGAGAGAGAGAGAGAGAGAGAGAGAGAGAGACAGACAGACAGACAGACAGAGAAACAGAGACACACACACAGAGACAGAGGGACAGAGAGAGCAGAGACAGAGAGGCTGAGAGACAGACAGACAGACAGACAGAGACAGACAGACAGACAGACATACGAACAGAGAGAGAGAGAAAGAAAAGAGAGAGAGAGAGAGAGAGAGAGAGAGAGAGAGAGAGAGAGAGAGAGAAAGAGAGAGATGAGAACAAGAACAAGAATTCTCTCTCTGTCATTCTCTCCCTCCCTACATCCCTCCCTCCCTCCTTCTCTCTCTCTCTCTCTCTCTCTCCCCCACTCTCTCTCTCTCTTTCTCTCTCTCTCTCTCACAAATCGCACAGTGGCGGGCAATGCCTTTTCAGCTAAACGACAAACCGTCATTAAGCCATTGTAAGTTAAGTAGAAGAATGAATCAGTAAACGATGCAATGTTTCCAAAGGTAGAAGTTATTAGTTAAAAGCCTCATCTTTTCAAATATGCCTTTGTTTGCATGCTGGCTCTTGTCAGGTTTCTAGGAGCCAGTCACTGGCATGACAAGATCTTTCAAATGAATATTTTATTCTTTGGATGCGTATTCTCACGAAGAGGTTTCGACACTGTCAAGTCTACTCACATGTTGACCTGGGAGATCGGTAAAATAATGTCCACCTTGTACCCACCAGGCGGGATTGAGCCCACGGTGATCTTCTGATGAGAGAGAGAGAGAGAGAGAGAGAGAGAGAGAGAGAGAGAGAGAGAGAGAGAGACACACAGAGAGAGACACAGAGAGCGACAGAGAGAGACACAGAGAGAGAGACAGACAGACAGACAGACATGCTGACAGACAGACAGACATACAGACAGACAGACAGAAACAGAGACAGACAGAGACAGAGACACATACAGAGACAGAAACACACTGACTGAGTGGTCAGAAGAAATAAAAACAGACAGACAGACAGACAGACAGGCAGACAGACAGACAGCCAGCCAGACAGCCAGATAGATAAACAGACAGGCAGATAGGCAAGACACACAGACGGAGCAGAAATAAGAGACAAAACGATACAGAAACAGTTTCTCTCTCTCTCTCTCAATTTTGGTCCACGTACCTGTTGAATATGTCATCTTATTTCTGTAGTCTCTCATTTGTTCGAATCAGATTTTTTTTCTTTATAAAGGCATGTACCAATATTTTTCGTTAAAACGATATGCAATAGATTAAAAGTTACAAGCAGCTGTTGCACAAGAAAATTGGGCTAACTGAAATAGTCTTTTTCAGTAAAACCTCGTTTTAAGCCCTCTCACTATCTCACCCTATTCACCAG
>CM060305.1:46671319-46673819 GCA_030674185.1 Monoplex corrugatus
TTGAATCAATGAATACATTAATTCCAGCATTTTCTTCGCGTTCTGTGACTCCGTTAGCTGAGTTGATTAACCCTTTGACACCCGCACCCTATCGAACAACTGCTAAAACTTAACCTTTTGGCTCCCTCACCCTATCCACCAGCTTCCTCCATGAAGCAGGTGGATGGGTGAGGGAGTCAAAGGGTTAAGTTTTTGCTTTGCTAGAATGGTTGACAGTGCAGATGCTGACGGAAAGTGTGCGGAAGTCAAAGGGTTAAAACGCCATGCTGAGAACACAAGGATTACGGGTTCGATGATCAGATGGATAATAGTCTTTAAACAGACTGGTTGGCTCTTCTTACAGACCTGTGGACTCAAAAGCTGATGTCTCGAGTTCAGTTTCAACCTTCAACATAAAAAAGGAAACAAAATAAAAAACAAAAATGTGACCTGTTTACTGCCCATTTTAATGATCCACTTGTTGTGGTTGTGTCAGCTTAGAGTTTCATAGGTAGTGTTGCAACTCCATCATCCCTCCATTCAGTTTTCAGTATCTTGTCAGCGCGGTTTTTGTGCAGGCTCAAAGTGACTGTCAGATAACAGACGGCAGGTTGGGTGGAGATCATGTGGAAATTGTCAGGATGTGATGAACTCTTTCTTAAACAAATTTCAACTCTAAACTCCAAACTGTTTGCATTCTAACACGAAATACATGAAAAATATCAACATCGTGAGAAAAAACAAAGAAAGAAAGAAAGAAAGAAGGAAAGAAGAAAGAAGAAAAAAGAAAGAAGAAAGAAGAAGAAGAAAGAAATAAAGAAAGAAAGAAGAAAGAAAAAACTCATTAATCGTAAAACACAATACCAAAGAAATAAGAGGGAAGCAGGGAGAATTTTTATAATATTAATCAAAGGACATAACTCTTGAAAATTATCTCCCATGTAGTACTTCTCAAATCTAACACAGTTTGCGCTACCCATTCAGCTAGCATAGAAGCAGATACAAAGTACAAAAACAGTAAGCTCAGAACACTCCTTTGTATCTGCTTCTATGCTAGCTGAATGGGTAGCGTAAAAACTGTTAGATTTGAGAAGTACTACATGGGACGTAATTCTCAAGAGGTATGTCCTTTGATTAATATCGTAAAACGTAAGACAAACATAGGGTTATAAAACACGCGAAATGGTTAAAACTGAGCGCTCTTTCGCATTGGTCATGGATGATGGTATTGCACAAATAATCTGACCAACAACGCAGGTGTCTATGTCTCTCGGGTTGGGGGTCAGATTTCCCTTCCCCGTGTCAAGATCTTGCCAGGGTGTGGGGTTTTGTGCAGGCTCGGGGAGTCTTCCTGACAACTGACCGAATTTTTTTGGGGAGCGCATATAGAATTGTCCAAGTGTGATGAATCCCTCTTATGCAAAACCCAAACTCCAGTCACTGGGTCACAATAATTCATAATAATATTAATAGAAGAACTTTGTCAAAACGTAAACAAAAGTGTTGGTTTTGTTTTGTTGTTCTTGTTGTCTTTTTTGTTTCTAAGAAGAATGTTGAGAGTTCCATGGACAGCAAAGAAAACAAACGAGACAGTCTTGATGGAGGCAGACACAAGTAGATCACTCATAAGTAAGATTAGGAAAAGACAGGCAACATTTATAGGCCATTTTGTGAGGAAGGGGGATTTGGAGCACCTGGTCACAACGGGAAAGCTGGAGGGAAAGAGAGCACCAGGTAGACCCAGGGAGAAAATGCTGGACGGACTTGCAGAGTGGCTGGGGATGAGGAGGGCGGGGGAGATGCTAGGGGAAACGAGAGATAGAGATGGTTGGAAGGCCATGGTCGCCAACGCCATGCGGCAGGGCACCTGATGATGATGATGATGATGATGATAGTGTGAATAACCCATCATTAGTAAGCAGGCATACTGGATGTTTTCGTGCTTCTGTAATCCACTGAGTACTGTCATGGCTCACAAGATTTTTGACGTGCGTGTTTGATGTCCTACCTACGTATAAAATAAAGGAAGTTCAGACACTAGCAGGTCTGCACATTATGTGGACCCGAGGGAGATTTGAAATATCTCTACCATTTACTTACCAGACGGTACCTCAAGAGGTTCGATCTTTTGATCTTCCAATAGGAGATACAGTGTCTTTACCACTAGAATATCGCACTTGACGAACTGTCTTCTATCCGAGTCAAACAATGAAAGTTATATATCAGAGCATGGTGCTGTTTCTTTAACATTAATATGTCGATGTGATATGATTGAGTAGGACCAATCAACAAGCATTACTCCCAGTTTTTGTCTTTCATTTCATTCTTTTTCCCTGTTCTTGTCCCTTTTTCTTATCTTATTCTGCCTTCATTCTTTCATTTTTTCCTCGCTTTTTTTTCATTCCTTTATTATTTTCTGTGTGTTTTTCTTTAGTTCTATTCTTCTGGTTGGCATTATTTTACAAATAGGTTAATATATACGAACCAGAACTGGAAGGCAAAAATCACTGAATAAGTTGCG
>CM060305.1:46676319-46681319 GCA_030674185.1 Monoplex corrugatus
TTTTGAGATGCCGGAAAATATATGCCCAAAAATAGTATGCTTGTGCGTATGTGTATGTGTGTGTGTGGTGTGTGTGTGTGTGTGTGTGTGTGTGTGTGTGTGTGTGTGTGTGTGTGTGTGTAGTGTGTGTGTGTGCGCGTGTGTGATGTGTGTGTCTTGTGTGTATGTTTGTGTATGCATGCGTGCATGCTTGTCGTGTGTGCATGCGTGTGTGTGTGTGTACGTGTGTGTTTCTGTGTGTATGTGTGGATGTATACGTGCGTGTTGTCTATCTGTGCGTGTGTGTGTATGTGTGTGTGTGTGTATGTGTGTGTGTGTGTGTGTGTGTGCGTGTGCTATTTTTTTTTCTTTTGTCCTTACACTCTTTCTTTATTCACGGTAAACTGCCTTACTTTACTTCGTTTGTTTCTGTATGTTTGTCTTGTTTTCTCCACTTGGTTGGAATTTTAAAATCTTTGACAGTATTCTATTTTCTTATTACGTTCTATTAAAAGTACATTAGCAATGGCCGATAGGTGAGTTAGCCTATGTGCTCATATCTATACCGCTGGAAAGTAAGAGTTTTCTTAATAAAAATATATATTTCTTATAAAAATTCTCCCTGCTTCCCTCTTATTTCTTAGAGTTTTTTTATTTTTGTTTTCACACCCTGCCCCCAGCCCCGTGGGGATGCCGGGGGTTCTTTCAGTATAAATAGTATCCCCACCTTCTGGAAATTCTGTGCAAGAAATTTCCTCTTTTCTGTCACTGCCTTTGTTTTTTTCCTTATTGTTTTGCTTTCTGTCATTTCTTCCTATCATTTTTTTTGCCTTGTTGGTCCATTCACCTGTATGTGTTAGATAAAGTCTTACGTAATTTCTTTTTAGGAATGATAATTGGGTACATGTGTTAAGTGCATTTTTGGCTCCACGGAAATGAGATATGATATGCGGAAGCAATTCTAGGTATTTTAGGCCCGTTTATTACATGTATATTATACATGTATATATGTATGTTTATATATATAATATATAATATGTGTGTGTGTGTGTATATATGTATGTATATGTATATATATGTCTGTGTGTGTGTGCATGTGTTTTGGTGTCTTGAGTTATGCTTAAATTTGTATTCAGGCAAGTGCTTAAATCCTCTGTGTGATAAAGTGGTCGTGGAGTGGTCAACGCCAGGGGCATCATCTCCTTAGATTATGTGCGCGAATGCATCGATGTATGTACTTAATTTTCTTTTCCTTTTCTTTCCTGTTGAAATATGGTATGTGTTTTGAAACGGTCATAGCCCTGATAGGCTCTACACGGTCGGTTAGGCTTTAAAGAAAAATAACAATACAGTCTTTTTTTTTTTTTTTTACTTGTCTGCTTGCTTTTTCAATTTTTTCTTCCCATTTTATTCCTTTTTTCTAAATCTTGACATCGGATCTGTTCAAGAAATGGCGAGTGGTTATTTGTACATGAGCAGGCCTAATTATGTGGGTCACGTCGCCCGAAATGAACTACGACTCCGTTTCAGAAAGGACAAGATGCTTCTTGGTCTGAATTTTGGCAAAGCCATGCAGTGATTTTGCCTTGGGGTTCGGGTGACAGGGGTGTAGTAGGGTGGGCATGCGTGTTAATATTTACCCGATAACCGAGGTCAAGCCAGTATCAATGTCGGAGTTGGCATGTCTGTTTGTCTGTTTGTTTGTTTGTTTCTGTTTGTTTGTATGTTAGTTTTTCGGTTTGTTTGTTTGTTATTTTTTTTATTACATATGTTTGTTTGTTGTTTTTGTTGTTGTTCTTCGTTTGTTTGTTTGTTTGTTTGTTTGTTTGCTTGTCTGTCTACTACGTTGTTTGTTTCCCTACGTGTTTCTTCAGTCTACTTTAATTAAAAACGGAAACATGTTGTAAATGAGAGAGAGAGAGAGAGAGAGAGAGAGAGAGAGAGAGAGAGAGAGAGACAGACAGACAGACAGACAGAGACAGAGACAGAGATAAGAGACAGAGACAGACAGAGACAGAGAAAGACACAGTGAGAGAGAGAGAGAGAGGGAGAGACAGAGGGAGAGAGAGAGAGAGAGAGAGAGAGAGACAGACAGACAGACAGAGACAGAGACAGTGACAGAGACAGAGACAGACACAGAGACAGAGACAGAGACAGAGAGACAGAGACAGAGACAGAGACAAAGAGACAGAGAGATGTTATGCATTTCAAGCCTTTACCTAATGGCAAGCTTTGATTTTGAATTGCCCTAGTGGTATGTACTCTTTCAAACTGAAGATGTTACGAGATTGCTATGAAACTGTTTTTCTAGATTCTTTTGTATACGTTGACAGACTGATTCAATTTGATGTCTGTTGTATATAGCTCTGTACATCTATTGTAAAAACGAAAACCTGATAGCATCAAGAATGGTCTTGTTCTTATTAACCGCAAAGTAATTTTTTTTTTGTACAAAAATTGTTTTCATTTTTTGGGTCAACCATGCTCGATAAAATATAAAAGTGTAATCAGTAACAACGTTTCACAACTACACATGAAATCTCTGCAGCGTGATTTGTAAAAGATGGATATCAATAGATGGAAAGACGAAAAAGTCTTATCAGTTGAGAACAATTTCCATAGATTTATAAATGAACTCATGGCTTATACTTAACATTCTGAGAGTTCAGGGACACATGTTAAGCCCTAAGTTAAACACATTGGCAATGAAAAAATAATTTTTTTTAGAACAACTAAACATCTAGTTTATTAGTTAGTCAGCCAGTCAGTAAGTAGACAGCCAGCCAGCCAGCCAACGGCCAGTCAGTCAGTCAGTCAGTCAGTCAGTCAGTCAGTCAGTCAGTCAGTCAGTCAGTCAGTCAGTTAGACAGTTAGTCAGTTAATTAGTTAGTTAGTTAGTTTGCTTTTTGTGGCACAGCGGACATTTCAAAAGATCTCATTCACATTTCATATCACTTCTCTCATATTTTTTTCCTTCATTGTATTATTTTCCTCCTTTCATGTGCGTTTTGATACAGACATAAATTTCGCCACGGTTGTTGCAGAAATGTAATTCCAGTCAGTCAGATCAATGAGAAGAAGTTAGAGGGTTAATTTTGTTCAGCTTCCAACAGACGGTCAACAATGGTGTTACAAAAGCTTAAACCCTTATCCTGGCAGACTTTCCTTCCTAAATGGGTGTGGGGTGGGTGGGGGGTGGACAATTACGAAGGCATTACAGTGCCCACCCCAAGTGACCTAGGAGCAATAAAAAGTCCCTAGTGAGTAGCCCTATAATGAGCGGTGCGCTACATTAAAACTGGCCTTCTCACTGTCCCATCTTAACATCATTGATGTTCTGGTGGTGTCAGTATAGGATTAGATAAGTCCCCCTTCCCCCGCTTCCCTGGGATGGTTATCCCCGTCGGCCATATCACATGAGGTTGGTGTCGAGGTAAAAAAAAGATCCAAATCAATCAAATCAAAGCCCTATAATGAGGTTACGGTGGCACATTAGTTAGTCTTCTGGTGCTGTGTCTGCAACAAAACGAACTTGAACATAACGGGGTTTTACGCAAAGATGGGACAAAAAACCAGAAACGAAAATTCGAAGCTTAGACACTTTAAAACCAACATAAATACTGCCAATCAAGTGAAATTTTGAAAAATCACCTCCACAGGAGACACTTTTTTTAAGCAAGATGCCGAGTGAGGTGTTAGCTAATCAAATAGCGTTTTTATCTGATCTTGTCTACATAACGAGACGAGTAATACAGGGAACAAAAACATTCTGATGACCAGTTTCCAACATCTGTGACCACCCAACTTGATTTGTCTGTGGTCAGTCAGTCCAATTTGACTCACTGTGCAAGACGGTGTTGTCCACTATTGATCCAGTCTTTGTCCAGTTCAGTTAATCCCTGCTGGGGACGCTGGTCAGAGGGCGCAGATGGCGGACTGAGTGTGTGTTAATGAACAGGTTTACGCCACCCACCTACTTTTCCTTTGTTTGTCCACGTAGACCGTCTGGTGGATTTAGGCGCATCGGTTCTGGTGTTATCAGTTTATCTACTTCTCTGTGTCTCTGTCTCTTTCTCTGTTTCTCTTTCTCTTTCTCTGTCTGTCTCTCTCTGTCTGTCTCTTTTCATTCTCTCTCTCTTTCTTTCTCTCTCTCATTCTCTCTTTTCTCCGTTGCTCTCTCTACCTCTCTTTCTCTCTCTCATTTTGTCTGTCTCTCTGTCATTCTCTCTCTCTCTTTCTTTCTGTCTCTGTCTCTCTCTCTCTCTTTCTCTCTCCTTCTCTCTATCTCATTCTCTCCTTCTCTCTCATTCTCTCTCTCTCCCTCTCTCCCTCCCTCTCATTCTCTCTCTCTCTCTCTCTCCTCTCTCTCCTATTGTCTCTCTCTCTCTCTCTATCTGTCTGTTTGTCTTTTTCACTCTCTTTTCTCTCTCTTTTATATATTCCTTCGTTTGTTATTTCTTTAACATCCATACAATATATGCATTTGGATATACATGTACACGTGCGCGTGTGTTTGTGTGTTAGTGTATGAGTGTGTGCGTGTGTGTGTGTATGTGTGTGTGCGTGTGTGTGCGTGTGTGTGTTTATGTGCATAAAGCAGCATGGCAGAGGTAGGGTTAACGAAGCCAACATAAGGGAGAGAGAAGGGTGGAGTTCTGTGTCCTGTTGGTGTGAAGAGATCGGGTTACCCCCTGCAAGGAGAGTCATTCCTCCCATTAGCCACAGCCTCAATCAATAAGTCTGTTCCCTGGATAAGGCCAGTACAGTAGTGACATCCTCCACCTCTGCTCGCTGACACCTCCAAACATAAACAGCTTTTAATCAGTACTCATTCTGTGGCTCTCACAGAACAATCAAAGTGACGTAGACTCTTATCACGCCTCCTCACTTGTCCACATGACTTTGAAACGTTTTCAGTGTTTTATTAACTTCACATTCACTTTACCGCCATCCCACAAGTATATATAGGCATGGATCGGGCACACAAACAGATACATATAAAGAAGAAAATGTTCAAAACA
>CM060305.1:46686319-46693819 GCA_030674185.1 Monoplex corrugatus
CCTGTCTGCCTGTGTCCTTTATATACATACATTCACACATACACACTCACGAATGGATGCATGCCCATACATTCACACACACACACACACACACACACACACACACACACACACACACAACACACACACACACACACACACACACACACACACACACACACACACACACACACACACACACACACACACACACACACACACACACACACATACACACACAAACACACACGGACACACTCAGCTACAGCACGGAGAGAGAGAGAGAGAGAGAGAGAGAGAGAAGGGACAGACAGACAGGCAGGCAGGCAGACAGACAGGCAGACAGAGACAGAGACAGGGAGACAGACAGAGACAGACAGACAGACAGAGACAAGAGAGAGAGAGAGAGACAGAGAAAGAAAGAAAGAAAGATAGATCGCTAGATAGCTAGCTAGCTAGATAGATAGATGGATAGATAGATAGATGGATAGACAGATAGATAGATAGATGGATAGATAGATAGATAGATAGATAGAGACAGACAGACAGACAGGCTGACAGACAGACAGACAGAGACAGGGAGACAGAGCGAGAGAGAGAGAAAGAAAGATACAGAGAGAGAGAGAGAGAGAGAGAGAGAGAGAGAGAGAGAGAGAGAGAGAGAGAGAGAGAGATGGAGAATGCACGAGACTGACACAGAGATGACTGCAGACAAGCAGGCAAACAAACAGACAATCAAATAGGCAGACAGATATATAGAGTGTAAGAAAATACACCCAAAGAATAAACACTGATGTGCGTTGATCCGCTGACAAGCAGTATAGACTCAGTTGGATTCTGTAAACTGATCTATAGATGAAACATACTTAGTTCACCATCTACGTCTCGGGTCATCTTTCCCGCAAGGATTACTGAACTAAAGACTGGTTCAATTAATGGATAATGCTGTCTTGGACAGCTACGTATCTGGACAGACCGACTAACTACTGAGAATGGGGAAAAATCAAATTCACCGGTCACAGTGCATTGCATTTCATTAGAATGCCTTTATTATCCACATTAGACATATCTTAGTAGAGACGAGCTCTGATAAGATGATGTGTGACAAGCGAATATGCACCAGGTACCTCAGTTTTATATCGTTTATGGAAGTTGTTATTGCGGGTTGGGGTTGCCGTGACCTGTCCTATGGTCGGCAGCATTCTAGTGCTTTTGATTCGCTTGGTTTTAAGACTGTTTTGCAATAGAGGTTTTTTTTTTCTTATCTTCCGTATTGCTTCTGAAGAATCATTTCCATTGTTGTTGGCTAGATTCGCTGTGACTCTACCATGCATGCAGGTTCATTTTATTACAGTTACAGTGTCAGGAGAAAAAAACAACAACAACAGTATCTATGACTCACCTTGAAGTCGTATAAGCCTGATCAGGAAGTATCTCTCTGTTGAAACAACTGCAAAACTCGTTCTCTCCTTCATAATGTCTCGCATTGACTATTGCAATTCACTCCTGTCTGGTCTTCCTGCCTCCACCATCCACATCCTACAGCGCATTCAAAACAATGCTGCACGCCTTGTACTCAAAAAGAAAAAAAGCTGACCACTTTTCTCCTCTCCTGGCACAACTTCACTGGCTCCCTGTATCAAAGCGCATACAGTACAAACTAGACACCGTGTGCTACAAAAGCCTCAATAACGCAGCCCCCGATTACCTGTCAAGCCTACTTGAGATCTATGTTCCCTCACGTACCCTCCGCTCTGCCTCCGATCCTCTGACTTTTCGCTTTCCACGCACTAAGCTCAATACCTACGGTCCACGAGCCTTCTCTGTTTCTGGTCCGTCAGCAACCTACTTTTGTCTCCTTCAAGTCCGCTCTCAAAACTCACCTTTTCTCCTCTGCATGAAATCCTGACCTCACTCATCCCCCTCTGTAGCCTGTCTCCGCTCGGAGTGGAATCACATTGTAATATATATTTGTATGTAATATGCTCTCTATAATTTTCCATTGCTTTTCTTTCTCCCCATTTATAGCCATGTGTGAGTGTGTGTGTGCGTGTGTGTGCGCTTGCGTGTGTGTATGTTCAGCGCTTAGATTTGATTTCTATCAAGATTTTGCGCTATATAAATATTGTAATTATTAATTATTTAATTAAGTCACGCAGCAAAGGTAACTCCACACTTGTGTCCCATTGAAGTCACTCAGAAAAATAAACTCCACACCTATGTATCACCTTGTGGTCACCCAAGAAAGGAGACCCCAAACCTCCACAGCTCCTCAGTTTCAGTTTCAATTTCTCAAGATGACGTCTCCACGCTCAGAACGAATTCCATGTACACTAACGTCACAGGTGCCACGTGTATGGTCACGGTGGCACATGCCTTAAGCCTGCACATAAACCCATGAGCTGTCCAGGTCCTGATAAAATAATTTTTCCGCCACAGCTCCCTAAAGACGGAGTATGGCTGCCTTCTAAATTATGTCCCTTGCTCCCCAAAGACAGAGTATGGCTGCCTTCTAGATTCTGTCTCTTGCTCCCCAAAGACAGAGTATGGCTGCCTTCTAAATTCTGTTCCTTGCTCCCCAAAGACAGAGTATGGCTGCCTTCTAGATTCTGTTCCTTGCTCCCCAAAGACAGAGTATGGCTGCCTTCTAAATTCTGTCTCTTGCTCCCCAAAGACAGAGTATGGCTGCCTTCTAAATTCTGTCTCTTGCTCCCCAAAGACAGAGTATGGCTGCCTTCTAGATTCTGTCTCTTCCTCCCCAAAGACAGAGTATGGCTGCCTTCTAATTCTGTCTCTTGCTCCCAAAGACAGAGTATGGCTGCCTTCTAGATTCTGTTCCTTGCTCCCAAAGACAGAGTATGGCTGCCTTCTAGATTCTGTTCCTTGCTCCCCAAAGACAGAGTATGGCTGCCTTCTAGATTCTGTTCCTTGCTCCCCAAAGACAGAGTATGGCTGCCTTCTAGATTCTGTTCCTTGCTCCCCAAAGACAGAGTATGGCTGCCTTCTAAATTCTGTTCCTTGCTCCCCAAAGACAGAATATGGCTGCCTTCTAAATTCTGTCTCTTGCTCCCCAAAGACAGAGTATGGCTGCCTTCTAAATTCTGTTCCTTGCTCCCCAAAGACAGAGTATGGCTGCCTTCTAAATTCTGTTCCTTTCTCCCCAAAGACAGAATATGGCTGCCTTCTAAATTCTGTCTCTTGTTCCCCAAAGACAGAGTATGGCTGCCTTCTAGATTCTGTTCCTTGCTCCCCAAAGACAGAGTATGGCTGCCTTCTAGATTCTGTCTCTTGCTCCCCAAAGACAGAGTATGGCTGCCTTCTAAATTCTGTTCCTTTCTCCCCAAAGACAGAATATGGCTGCCTTCTAAATTCTGTTCCTTGCTCCCCAAAGACAGAGTATGGCTGCCTTCTAGATTCTGTTCCTTGCTCCCCAAAGACAGAGTATGGCTGCCTTCTAGATTCTGTTCCTTGCTCCCCAAAGACAGAGTATGGCTGCCTTCTAGATTCTGTTCCTTGCTCCCCAAAGACAGAGTATGGCTGCCTTCTAAATTCTGTTCTCTTGCTCCCCAAAGACAGAGTATGGCTGCCTTCTAAATTCTGTCTATTGCTCCCCAAAGACAGAGTATGGCTGCCTTCTAAATTCTGTTCCTTGCTCCCCAAAGACAGAATATGGCTGCCTTCTAAATTCTGTTCCTTTCTCCCCAAAGACAGAGTATGGCTGCCTTCTAAATTCTGTTCCTTGCTCCCCAAAGACAGAATATGGCTGCCTTCTAAATTCTGTTCCTTGCTCCCCAAAGACAGAGTATGGCTGCCTTCTAAATTCTGTTCCTTGCTCCCCAAAGACAGAGTATGGCTGCCTTCTAAATTCTGTTCCTTGCTCCCCAAAGACAGAGTATGGCTGCCTTCTAAATTCTGTTCTTGCTCCCCAAAGACAGAGTATGGCTGCCTTCTAGATTCTGTTCCTTGCTCCCCAAAGACAGAGTATGGCTGCCTTCTAGATTCTGTTCCTTGCTCCCCAAAGACAGAGTATGGCTGCCTTCTAGATTCTGTTCCTTGCTCCCCAAAGACAGAGTATGGCTGCCTTCTAAATTCTGTTCCTTGCTCCCCAAAGACAGAGTATGGCTGCCTTCTAGATTCTGTTCCTTGCTCCCCAAAGACAGAGTATGGTTGCCTTCTAGATTCTGTTCCTTGCTCCCCAAAGACAGAGTATGGCTGCCTTCTAGATTCTGTCTCTTCCTCCCCAAAGACAGAGTATGGCTGCCTTCTAAATTCTGTTCCTTGCTCCCCAAAGACAGAGTATGGCTGCCTTCTAAATTCTGTTCCTTGCTCCCCAAAGACAGAGTATGGCTGCCTTCTAGATTCTGTCTCTTGCTCCCCAAAGACAGAGTATGGCTGCCTTCTAGATTCTGTTCCTTGCTCCCCAAAGACAGAGTATGGCTGCCTTCTAGATTCTGTCTCTTGCTCCCCAAAGACAGAGTATGGCTGCCTTCTAGATTCTGTCTCTTGCTCCCCAAAGACAGAGTATGGCTGCCTTCTAGATTCTGTCTCTTGCTCCCCAAAGACAGAGTATGGCTGCCTGTAGGCGCGATAAAGAACGGTCATGCACACAACATCCCGCTCCCTCTGCGAGGCAGATAGGCTTGTATGAATTTGTATAATGTTATGCTTAGATAGGGAGTGTTGGCAGGAGCTCTGGATCTTATTTTTACAAAATGTTGTTGCACTGATCGAGTATAAGGGAACAACAAGAACAGAGTTCACTTGAAGAATATTGTTGAGGTCCTCGAATC
The DNA here is from genome assembly GCA_030674185.1 of Monoplex corrugatus. Lineage (NCBI taxonomy): Eukaryota > Metazoa > Mollusca > Gastropoda > Littorinimorpha > Ranellidae > Monoplex > Monoplex corrugatus. Next base: position 46,691,089 of record CM060305.1, read on the forward strand.
TCCAAAAAGATTTCAAGAATAAATCAAGAAAATTAGTTAGTTCCTGTTTATAATTGTGTATGGGAGAAGGCTGAGTATGTGTACACGTGTGTGTATGTGTACACGGGTGTGTGCATGTGTGTATGTGTGCAAGCGTGCTTACGCCCGAGTGCGTAGTCTGTATATATGTATGTATGTATGTGTGTGTGTGTGTGTTTGTATGTATGTATGTATGTATGTATGTATGTATGTATGTATGTATGTATGTCTGTATGTATATATGTATGTATGTATGTATGTATGTGTGTATGTATGTGTGTGTATGTGTGTATGTATGTATGCATGCATGCATGCATGTATGTATGTATGTATGTATGCATGTATGTATGTACGTGTATGTGTATGTGTGTGTGTGTGTGTGTGTGTGTGTGTGTGTTGGTATGTGTGTGTGTGTGTGTGTGTGTGCGTGTGTGCATGTGTCCATGTCTGTGAGGTTGTCTTAGTAAACGCATGGGCATGAGCGCGTGTATGAGTGTGAACGTGTGCGTGAGTAAGCGCCCACACGTGGTGCATTGTGTGAAAAGAGGCAACGAACATAGTAGGTTTAATGAAACCAACATGGAGTGGGTGGGTGGAAATTCCGTGTCTCATCAGTATAAAGAAATTGGCTTACCCTCTGAAAGGAGAGTCATTCAACCCATAAGCCACAGTCCTGATCAGGTACTGTATCCACTTAAATGGCCTTCCATGAACAGGGACTCTTCATGAAAAACACCGAGACTTCTTGCAGAGGCGCTGATGATTACAAGACAGTCTGAGATAACCATGGTCCTTGAAACTACTTGTGTTCAGGCTTGATTATGTACATGTACCTGAAGGGTATTTTTCCATTCGTTTTTAGTTCGTTTACTTTCATCCAGGCTCTCAATGGTGTTTAGAGTTTGTTTATCTGTGGTCACATTGTTTCTCAGGAAATCAGAATGTGTAGAACATGCACACACACACACACACACACACACACACACACACACACACACACACACACACACACACACATATATATATATATATATATATATATATATATATATATATATATTATAGTACTGTTGTTTTCTTTTTACCTTACATCATGCATTTACTCAAAGAAGCGCAAAGGGTTTTGCGCAGACTCAGGAAATCTGTTGGATAATTGCTGGCGGATTTGAGTGAAGCGCGTGTGGAGCTGTCCGAGTGCAGTGAATCCCTCTTGAAATAACTGTAATAACACCAGCTTCAAAGGTCTGCAGCAAAAGATAGCTTCAGTATATACATTAAACAAAAAGCGTATTTATGGTAACAGTTAAACTGTTTCTCACTCACTTTCTTAGTGGTTCGGTAATACTGCATTGTGTAATTGTCACATTTTCATTATTTTCAAATACTATTTTTCATCTATGCATAAGATGAAACATAACCAGTATTCAAATACCTCTCATCCTTCCCTTAACCTTTATAAAACAAATATACAGTACAATTAATTAACACAAGGATTAACCTTCACATTATCCTCATCGCCACCAAAGACAAGATCTTCTGGCAGCTTAAAGAAACCTGTACATCCTACGTGATTCTTTAAACACGGCATGTATCGTGTCAAACTTCAGTGAAGGATTACTGCTAACCCTGTAACTGGCTGAAAAAATATATCCCGTGGAATATCCCTGTGCATTATCAGCTCAGTATACGTGCTGCCAAATCGATTCATTTTAAGCAGAAAGGAAAAGTAACCAGATTTAATGTGAATTTCTCGTTTTCTTGTCCTTGTTTGTTTGTTTGTTTTCTGTTTGTTTGTTTGTTTGTTAAGAAAAACCATCCAAAGCCAAGAAAAGAAATGGACGAAGTGTCCTGTTCAACCATCCTGTGTAACCTTTTTTCCGTACTTTCCATACTTTCCTTACACAATTTGCTGAGCTGATAATTCATTGTCTGCTCACTCTCCGCCCATACAGAAACCAGAAACAACGAAAATAGAATGAAATGTGTATTCAGTTGACAAAAACAAGACAGGTCCATATTTTTGGCCAATTGGTCTTTGTCAGTGAACATAGAAAGAGAATGTGTGTTCAATTGACGAAACCAGATAGTTACACATTTTTTAGCTGTTTGTACACAAAGAAATAAAAACACTAGATTTGAGACAAAAACGATAGATCAGATGATTTCCTCATCATGGTCAGCAGAATGTTTTTAGCCCATCCGTTGACACACAGTGGACTCTAGCTTCCATTTCTGTGCAGACACTCAAATGCTTCCTTTTAATGACTTATATCCACAAAAGGACGTTCTCTAAATTCCAAGTTATTTGACATTTGCAGCATACTGAGAAAAAAAGTTTACAGTACTGCAGTACTTCACTGAAGAAGTGTGATAAGCTGGAAGGCAGACTGTCGATTACTGAGGGTGTGATCTAAAAACAAAAAAACAAAACAAAAAAAACAAACAAACAAAAAAAGGTGTTCTTGGTTACTGTGGTGATCTATCAGACAAAACAGTACGTCAGTTGCGGTTATGATCCATAATAGGTTGAAGTGCATGCAACAGTTCTTGTGTGTGTGTGTGTGTGTGTGTGTGTGTGTGTGTGTGTGTGTGTGTGTGTGTGTGTGTGTGTGTGTGTGTGTGTGTGTGTGTGTGTGTGTGTGTGCAGGGGGATCTGTACCACTGGTTTCGATCTAGTTTCCTACAGATGCACAGCGGAAGCGCTAGTCAATAT
>CM060305.1:46698819-46701319 GCA_030674185.1 Monoplex corrugatus
TAAGTATTAGTTTTTAGACTGTGTGAGCTTCGGACATTTTATTTCCTGTCTGATCTACTAAGTTCCTTCTATAACTTTCTGTATGGTTGTTCTGTTTTCTTCGCCGCTTCTGCAGCGCTATTCCCACACCGCTCATTCCAGCTCCCCAACGTGCTACCAAACCCAAGTTCATTCAGTGGAACTCCAAGTATCTGAAAGCCGCCGGGTCAGGGATGATGTAGGCTCTTCTGACAATAGGTGTAATTATCATGTCTGTATAGATCTGTACTGTTTGTCTATCTGTTAGTCTGCCTGTCTCCCTGTTGCTCCCTTGGTGACTCTATCGGTGTTCAGTTTCAATGGATCATGGTGACTGTGTGTTCCTGTGTGTCTGTTCTGTAAGTTTGTCTGACTGTCAAAGAGGAAACAAACGTTTCATAATCTGATATATTCTTTGAAAAGCAAGCAAACACACACACACACACACACACACACACACACACACACACACACACACACACACACACACACACACACACACACACACACACACACACACTCAAACCAACAAACACACATAAAAACTATTTGAACAGAACAGAGAATGGGCGGGCCCCAGTGGCTCAGTTGGTTGAGCATCGGATTCACATGCTAATGGTTGTGGATTCGAATCTCGGGATTAAACTAGCCTTCTCACTGTCCCATCTTAACATCATTGTTGTTCTGGTGGTGTCAGTATAGGATTAGATAGGTCCCACTCCCCCCAATTCCCTTGGATAGTATCCCCGTCGGCCATATCACCTGAGGTGGGTGCCGACGTAAAAACTGAATCAAATCAATCAATCATCAATCAACAGAGAATGATTTGAGCAAATAAATGTGAGAAAGAGAAAAAAGGGTGTATGGAAACACACATGGAAATCAACGTTGCCAAGCGGCCAGGGGTTACCCACATGAGGAGACTATACAGCAGCTGGGTCACTTGCGTAAGTTCAATAGTGCTTGTTCTTATCCATCTTACTCACAATACTGTCTACAAAGCTCCCTATTAATACTCAGTTTCATCATCATCATCAGGTGCCCTGCCGCATGGCGTTGGCGACCATGGACTTCCAACCATCTCTATCTCTCGTTGCCTCCAACGCTCAGTTTGTCTTCCTGAAACACCTTACCTCGGTTTGCTTCGTCGCGGTCACATTGTCAAACGTTCACATAATGTAAGCGATATACTGTTATAAGGCAACCAACCGAAGAAGACCACGCAGCCCTGTTAGATCACATCAGTGGCTTTCTTCAGTCCTTTCTCTCTTAGCGTACACTGGGCATCACCTATAATGAAGAAGGCTAACGATTAACGTGTTATTTCCATACGTGCAGACCAGACGTAGTGAACAATACCCATTCAATATGAATTCTTAAGTTCTAATGACAAAATGATGATTCTACAAGACATAAGTAAAAACAAAATACCAAGAAGGTAATTTGGTGCGCTTATCTGCAACAGCAATAACAGAATTACTAGGCTTATAAAGATGCAGGTAAAGGCGAATGTAAGCAGAGTCATTTGTTTTTGTTTATTCGTTTGCTTGTTTGTTTGGTTGCTTGTTTTTTTGTTTGTTTGTTTGTTCTTTGTTTGAGGGTTATAGGAATTACATACAGGGAGTCACAGATTGCCTCAAAAGTTTGTTTCAGTTACATATTGATACAAGCATAGAGAACAGTATATAAACACCATAAGTTAGGTGCAACCTTAAGACATCACCAGCACGTAGGACTAATGCGCAGCTTATAGCTTATGCCATGGTATTGTGGATCTTCTTCCATCGCTTGTCATTTGTGGCGTTAGATCATACGGAATTTATTCCCAGCACGGATCCGTTGTCTTGAGAAAAATGAAAATGAAAAGGAGGCCAGCACGAGAGAGGAGAGAGAGAAAGAGAGAGAGAGAGAGAGAGAGAGAGAGAGAGAGAGAGAGAGAGAGAGAGAGAGAGAGAAGGGACTTCCTTGTCCCATCGGTGTGAAGAAATTGGGTTACTCATTGCGAGGAGAGTCTTTCTGCCCATTAGACGCAGTCTCAGTTAATGGTATGGCGCCTTATGACCCACCATCAGCCCAGTAGATTGTACTGAGTGAATACTACCAGTAGTAACACCTCCTCCACCGCTATCATGCATTACGTATTGCTTACATAATAAGGTAAGAGACAATCAGGGGACATCATTCCCTGCTACCAGCTGCATGAGTGTGAAGACATAGAAAAAAAAGTATGATTATGGTAACAGTACAGATTTCTTTTTATCAGCGTATTTGATGTATACACGCAATATATTTTATTTATTTATTTATTTATTTATTTGTTTATTTATTTATTTTATCCATTATTTGTTTTTTTGTTTGGTTTGGTTTTTGTTTTGTTTTGTTTTGTTTTTTGTTTTGTTTTGTTTTTGTTTTTTGTTTTGTTGTTGTTGTTGTGTTTTTTTTTTGCTTCTCCGGTAATACTGCCTTACACGATTGTCCTGGT
>CM060305.1:46711319-46713819 GCA_030674185.1 Monoplex corrugatus
GTGTCTTCCTGAAGTATGAACATTTAGAACAGGTTACTGATTAATTAAGAATGACCTGGAATCAGTGAGCAGTACCATGTGGTGTGTGTAATGTGTGTGTGTGTGTGTGTGTGTGTGTGTGTGTGTGTGTGTGTGTGTGTGTGTGTGTGTGTGTGTGTGTGTGTGTGTGTGTGTGTGTGCCTGAGGAGACCGGACATTGATAATTCTGATAGAACATTGACATAGTACCTATATTTTAACGTCCACCTCTTATATTGATGGGAAGTTAAATACACGGCACCCAAGCGGCAATGAATGTTAGACAAAACATACAACTGAAACACTGCAAGATCAAATGAACCTGGAAACGGCAATATCAAACAAATCACTCTTCACCGTTTTCTGATTTAACGAAAAAAATAGCAGAACACAAGCTTGCAGGAGTTGGTGAAATCTAAGTTTTTTAATGAAGTGAAATAAATATTCAATTCACTGTTAGTCTTATTCCACACAGAAAACGTTGTACTCCAAAGGTATCTATAACATCATCATCATCATCATCATCAGGTGCCCTGCCGCATGGCGTTGGCGATCATGGACATCCATCTGTCTCTATCTCTTGTTGCCCCAAGCATCTCCTCCACCCTCCTCGTCTTCAGCCACTCCGCAAGTCCGTCTAGCAATTTCTCCCTGGGTCTACCTGGTGCTCTCTTTCCCTCCAGATTTCCCGTTGTGACCAGTTGTTCCAATCCCCCTTCCTCATAAAATGGCCTATAAATGTTGCCAGTCTTTTCCTAATCTTCCTTATGAGTGATCTACTTGTGTCTGCCTCCATCAAGCTTGTCTCGTTTGTTTTCTTTGCTGTCCATGGAACTCTCAACATTCTTCCTAGAAACCACATCTCGGCTGCCTCAGTCTTGTTCTGGCCTTGCTTGTTGACTGTCCACGCCTCACAGCCGTACAACAGTATTGGTTTATATAACATTCAAGAACTCCTCCTCGATGTTAATTGATAGACATTTGTTGGTAAGAATGTTTTTCATCTTCTTGAATGCTGTTTTGGCTTGGCCGATTCTGCCGGCTATTTCCGATGTGCATCTGCCGTCTGATGAAATGACCGTTCCCAGGTATTTGAACTTATTAACATGTGTCAAGGTTTTGCCATTTGCTGTTATTTTGCATGAGGGGATTTCATGTTTTTTACTGATCACCATGACTTCAGTCTTCCTGCTGTTTAGTTGCAACCCCTTACCTTTGCTTTCTATTTCTAGTATATTCACAAGGTTTTGTAGGTCCCTTTCATTTTCTGCAATTAGCACGGTGTCATCTGCGTATCGAATGTTCTTTATCATTTTTCCTCCAACCTTTAATCCAGGATCTTCTTCTAGGTTTCTAATGATGTTTTCGCTGTAAAGTGAAAACAGATCTGGTGACAAAGCACAACCCTGTCTGACTCCTCTTTTGATGTTTTGGAAAGAGCTTACATTGTTTTCTATTCTTATTGCAGCTGTTTGTTCTCAGTACATATTTCTGATTATTCGTAGATCTTTTCCATCAACATTGAGTCTCTCCAGGTCTATAACATGTAAAGGCAAAACTATATCCAACCAATGGTAAGTTCGCTGGTCTCTTAAACAGCTGAATAAGTCAACAATATGGAAATATGTATCAGATGTTAATCAACTATGCATTATTAAAAGTATCTGGTGATTAGTAGTGCCCATTAGTTTGTCTTAACAGACGGGGAATGGCCGACTTCTTTTCACAATAGATCATGCTACTGCAGTCTTTGTAATGGAGACCCTGACAGCGCTAGCTTGTGACAAACCAGTCTAATGGCGGATTGGATGGTCAGCGGGCGTAGGCTACCCATACCGTCCATCCATATAGCTCTTTGTCTGTGTCTGGTCCGTACGGTCTTTCCCTGTCTGGTCAATAATCACAAACTCTTGACTTCTTTCAAGTCTGGCTTGAAGACATACCTTTTTGCCCAGCAGTGATTTACCCCTATATGTGTCCATCGTTTTGTCCCATTCCTCCCTCCTGTCCTTCTTTCACGGTTTGCATGTGCTTTGTGAGCGATAAATATGGCAGACTTCTACAGCCTGACTGTGGGCTGGCAAGGTCTTCACTAGGCAGGCAAGGGAGGGAACATATGAGACATGAACCTGATATCACCAGAATGATTGGAGCAGTACGAAGTACAGCAAACATGCCATTTTTTTTATGTTTCGAGCTGGATTTAACTCCAGATATGATGATGATGATCTTGAGTCTGCAGCTCTCTCAACAGACTCACACAACCCGTTTGGACATTCAGTATACTCCAGATTAAAATCATTTACCAGGAGTAACTGATAGAATAGAATTGTTGCTGACATAGTTTATTCACATGCATGGTAACGTTATCATTATTCTAACGTGATCGACACTGTGGTTTTGTTGTTGTTGTTGTTATTTTCAACCTACGTTCTTCAGAATGGAACCTAAGCAAACACATGTTCCTAAACAAAACAACAGA
>CM060305.1:46723819-46733819 GCA_030674185.1 Monoplex corrugatus
CACACACACACACACACACACACAAACACAGACACACACACACACACACACACACACACAAACACAGACACACACACACATATACACACACGCACACACAAACGCACACACAAACACAGACACAGACACACACACACACACACACACACACACATACACACACACGCACACACATGCACACACACACATACACAGATAAAGACACACATACATACACAGATAAAGACATACACACACATACACAGATAAAGACACACACACACACACACACACACACACACACACAGACACACACACACACACACACACACAAACACAGACACACACACACACACACACACACACACACACACACACACACATACACAAACACACACACACGCACGCACGCACACACACATCGAATCGGTAAAACATGATCATAATAGTCATCGCTGCTTTACGCAAAAGCAAGAACAAACAAAGAGATGCTGATATTGCGGCTGGCTGGAGCACAATAATGGTAATGGTGCTTTATTGTCTGTTATGGGCTGTGTTGTCTGATTGCTACAAAGAGCATGGTGGACCATACGTCTCGTTTTTCACATCATCTACAATGTACATGCAAAAACCATTCTCCTCGAAAGAGAGGAGTAATGGACGACTCTTCTGATGAAGCTACAACGGATCGCTTGATATATGTGGTCTTCTTCTTGACCAAGTTGAAATAGTTCAGAACTGTTCTTGGAAGATATCAGTGGGGTTTACTGGGGTGAAATAGTATTGGACACTACGTCATGACTTTATTACCTGAATCCCTGATCCACTTGTAATCCAAAGAAAACAAACGAGACACTCAGGATGGAGGCAGACACAAGTAGATCATTCATATGGAAGATTAGGAAAAGGCAGGCAACATTCATAGACCATTTTATGAGGAAAGGGGAATTGGAACACCTGGTCACAACGGGAAAGCTGGAGGGAAGGAGAGCACCGGGTAGACCCAGGGAGAAGATACTAGACGGACTTGCAGAGTGGCTGAAGACAAGGAGGGTGGAAGAGATGCTTGAGGCAACAAGTGATAGAGACAGATAGAAGTACATAATCGCCAACGCCATGCAGCAAGGCACCTGATGATGATGATGACACTTGAGTTACCACCAACGATCAAACAAATCCGCCATATTTGTCTATTTAATGAAAAATAGAAGTCTAGCTGTTGTTTTTTCTCTAAGTTTAGTATATTTAGTCTTTGTTTTTTGTGTGTCTGTCAGCTTGAGAGAGGACTGTTTGTTGAAAATTTGCGCCTGTGTTGGCGTTTTCTTTTTTCTTTTTCTTTTTTTTTAAATTCGCATTTGCTATTTTTGAATGTTTCTGATTTTCAAATATCAACCATCACTGATGATGACATTTGCTTCAATACATAACTACACGGACTTGCGAAGCACTGACAGACAGACAGGCAGGCCAGCCAATGGGTGGGTGGACAATGATCATAATGTCGTTTTATTGCCTGTCGTGGGTTGTGTTATGTGAACGCTACAAGCCGCCAAGGCAAAAACCACACGTCTCATTTTTCACAGCATCCACAATCACGCCCAGCCACCGTTTTCCCACACCTACAGACCAACAAGAAACTGTTCTCCTGTTGTCATCAGCGCCACTTTTGATGGATGGCAGTGAATGGCCGAAGGAGTCTGATGGGAATCACCGTGTGTCAGTTCTATGCGTTTCTTCATCCGAGGCGAGGTTGTCAAAACCTGTCTTAGTTGACGTCACTGAGAGTTGGGTGAAAGGGGGTGGGGTGGGAGGGAGGGGTTGGATGGGATGAAGGGGGTGGAGTGGGAGGGAGAAAAAAAAGAAAAAAGAAAAGAAAGAAAAAAAAAAGAAAGAAAAGAACAGAACAGAACAGAAAAACCGATGGGCTTGAGTACTGCAACGTGCCTTCTCCGAAATTAGCAATCCCTATTTCATGTGTTAATTGGATTATAATCATCATCATGATTATCATCAACATCAACAATAACAATAACAACAAGAACAACAACAACAGCGATAACAACAACAGTAACAACACACACAAATTTTCACACACACACACACACACAACACACACACACACACACACAACACACACACACACACACACACACACACGCATACACACACACACACACACACACACACACACACACACAACACACACACACACACACACACATGAACACACACACAACACGAAATTAAAATGAACGAAATTATATGTCCACTTTGACAGTTCTAATATTTGAGTCTGTCTATCATGTGGGCTCAGTGTGTAAGAAGTTTAGGGTCAAAGCACTTGGATGTGTAGAACTTCTCTGAAGGCTTTCTGCTGTACAGCTCTTCCCAGAGTTCTTACCAGTGGGCGGTGTGACATATCCCCAGATAACAATATTATTAGAAATGTCTTCGAAGATTTTGACTACAAAAGGAGAGAGCTTTCTATTATACCAGAAAGAAATAAGAGAAACAATTTTAGAAGATAATGCTTCACCTACTCTTCAAGCAAGTGCACCCACACACATAAAGGCGTGTACAAGTAACAACACATACTCACACACCAACAGGAAACTCTCTAAGAAAATATAAAAGTAGTGGTGCTGGCATGGTTTAGGGGTGCTAGTGTCGCATGCGTACGTGCATATGTGTGTTCACGCACATACGCACATACACTCACATAAACATGCACACGCGTACACACACACACACATACACACACACACGCGCGCGTGCGCGCGCGCGCGTACACACACACACACACAAACACAAAACACAAATAACACACCACACACACAAACCACATACGCACACACACGCAAACACACACACACACACACACACACACACACACACACACACACCTTCACACACTAACACTAACACATACACACAATAAAGAAGGAAAACTATTTTTTTCTAAAAATATATGTTTGTAGCATAAATAAAACATGGATAGAACAAACAGCTGATAAACACGCACAGAAGGAATTCACAATGTCATCCTATAAACTCTTTAATCTCATTGCTCATCCATCAATAGACAGTATCAGAGTCTGATGAAGCTGTCTGGCGGCTTCTGCTTGCATATTATCGTATTGTGGAACACATGATCACGAGGAACAAACTGAAATCTTGCATGATGTCTTATCTATCACATCCATACTTGTTTACACAACAGGTGTATTAAGACTCACGGAGAATCATTTTCCACTGAGCGAAATTGTTTGGGGATAGACGAAAATCAACTTCTGTCGTCCAGACCTCTTTCCCTTGCTCTGCCTGTCTCTCAGACAGTTTGATTCCGAAAGTATTCAATCTTAGATCACACATTTTATCATGTTTCTATGGCTAAGAAATGGTCAAACCATTCTTACAATATATCTCTCTTTGTATACAAAACGTTATTGCAAAAAATTCAGACTTTATATCTCTGAAGGTCACTATAAGTTTGAAGAAGCTTTTCTGAAATATAACTTGAATTGCGTTGCGGACGATTGTTGATTGTCAGAATTTTTTTTTTTTAAAAACCTACAGATTTCAAGTATTGTCAGAAGTTCATGGAAAAGCACTGTTCACACACTTTGCTTAAAAAGAGTTTATTTAGGCCCTTTTTTGGGCCATATAATTTTGGTGCCACGAGTTTCAAACTTAAGCTTTCTTCTATGAACGAAAATTGGTTAAGATCTACCTTTAACAACAAAGATCTTAAAATGACTAGTTCACAGATTTTTGTCACAGACAGGCTGACAGACAAACAGACATACACATACACACACATACACGCAATACACACACACACACACATACACGCACACACACACACACATACGCACACGTATACACACGTACACACGCGTACACACACAGAGACACACACATACCTACAGACAGACACACACACACTCACACACGCACTCACACACACGTACACGAGCGCATGCGCTCACATACACACACACACACACTTACGTACACATGCTTACATACACGTATACACACACACATGCAAACACACCTCCATCCGCTAAACGAGAGAGGAAAATGAGATTAAAACATGGTTGTTGTTACGTGTTTAACTGTGTTTGTTTAACGTGTAGTAACACTGGCAGTATGCCAGTGCGACCAGCAGGAATAGGCGGTAGCAGTAGCAGTAGCAGTAATAGCAGTACTTGCTGCTGGCGTTCTTATTAAAAGCTAAGCAGCATTGACAGAAGTTATAATAATGTAGTTGTTGTAATAGTAGTTGTTGTCACGGTGGTGGTGGTAGTATTCTTGATGTAGCCGTAACATAGTTGTTCCTGATGTTGCTGTTATTATCATTATTGTCTTCCGGAGGCTGCTGCAGTTTTAGTTTGTTTTTTATTTTTGTTTTTGTTTAAGTTGCTGTAGTTGTTCTACTTGTTCGTGTTTTGTGGCTGTTCAATATCAGCCCACTCTAATTTCTGTGTAACCTATTCCTTCATTGGAAAATGTGCGATCACGAGTGTCGATCGATTGCCCGCAAAAATATGATACTATTCACGGTGTATGTGTATTTGTCCTCAATTGATTCTGCAATGCAGATTTGTAAAAACATCCTGTGAACGAAGACTTTTCTCTTTGTGAGATTCTTTCTTTCTCTTCTGTTTTGAATGCATTTGTGTTTTCTTGTCTTTTTTCCCCCTTTCTTTTCCTTTAAATCCCTATTTGCGTATATCTATCCTTTTTCACTCAAGTTTGATATATTATTTTAGTATTGAAATTCAATTTTTTCTTACTTCCAGTGTTCAGCATTTCCTTTTTAAATATTTTCCTCTCATCAGAATTTTTTTTCGTTTTCAACAATATATTGTATTGTATTGACTTCTATGACATACTCCTCATTCATTTATTTAGTCATTCATTTATTCCTTCATTTATTCATTCTGTCTTCCATTTATTATTCCTTCCTTCATTCATTCATTTATTCATTCATTCATTCATTCACTCACCCACTCATTCCATTATTCGTCCGTTCTTTCATTTCTTATTTTCCTTCTTTGATTCTGTAATTCCTGCTTATATCTCTTCTGCTTTTTTTTTCATGTTTTTCATTTTTATCGATTTGTAGTTCTTTTTTCTTTCGTGTCTTTTTTGTCTGTTCTACTTTCCTTCTTGTCTTTGTTGTCGTCGTTGTTGTCGTCGTCGTCCTCATCAACAGTATAATAACCATTTCATCACCATCACCACCACCACCATCACATTCGTTATCGCCATCGTCATCATAGTATATTCTTTACACCATCACATTCTTCTCCTTCAGTCTTCTTCTCACCATCTTCATCATCATCATCATCATCATCATCATCATCATCATCATCATCATCATCATCATCATCATCATCATCATCATCATCATCATTACCGCCACCACCACACCACCATCATCGTCGTCGTCGTCGCAGTCGTTGTCGTTGTCGTCGTCATCCTCATCCTCAACTTTATTACAATCATTCAAAACAGCATTACCTTCTTCTAGATCCTCCTCTTCCTCCTCCTCATCGTTTTCGTCGTTGTCATCACCATCATCATCATCATCGTCAACACCATGATGGTTATTTTAGTAAGTGTTGTTGCTTTTGTCGAAGTTGTTTCGTGTGTTCTATTTTTACTGTTGTTGATTTTGTTGATGTGGTTGTTGCTATTGTTGTTTCGATCCTGTTGCTAATGTGAATTGTCAGAAGTGTGACAACTTTGAAATCAAGCGCGATGGTATTTGAACGATAACGTAATGTAGTATGCTTTTTCTTTTCAAATGTAAGAATATTGTCAACTGAAAATGAGCGTACACATAATCCACACAGCACAATATAATGTCACTCGATATAAAACATAGCCCACACAACACAACACAATAAAATGCAACTCAGCATAAAAATCTTCTCCTTCAACCCTGCTCTCAACATTGTCATTATCACCATTTTCTTTATCATCATATCATCATCATCATCATCATCTTCATCGTCATCATCATCATCACCGCCACCACCACCCCACCACCATCATCGTCTTCATGGCTATTCAATAGTCCGCACTCTCCTGAAGAGCCATGTGCAGTGTAGAGGAGAAGAGGGGCAGACAGAAACACACACACACACACACACACACACACACACACACACACACACACACACACACACACACACACACACACACACACACAAATACACACACACACACACACACACAACTACACACACACACACACACACACACACACACACACACACACACACACACAAACAAACATGACCCTTCAGAGCCCACTCATTTCAGACCTTCACCTGCAGTCTCTGTTGGAGGACTGCCTTATCCCGCCAGTTATTGTTGTTGTTTAAAACCCAGCCGACTGCGTAGAGCCATATCAGGGCTATAACCAATTCAAAACATACACAATACTTCAACAGGAAAAAAAGGAAAAGAAAATTAAGTACATATCAATGCATTCGCACACATAATCTAAGGAGATGCACAGGGGATTTAAAAACCATACCTGAATACAAACTGAAGCATAACTAAGGACACTAAAACATACATAAAAAAGGACCGATTTACGTAAAATTGCTTCTGCATATCTCATATCCCGAGAGCCAAAAATGTACTTAACTCATGTACCTAATTATCAGTCCTAAGAGAAAGTACATAACACTTTATCGAACACATACAGGTGAATGGACCAACAAGGCAGAAAATGATAGGAAGAAATGACAGAAAGCAAAGGAGGAAGAAATAAATAAAGAGAGTGATAGAAAAGAGGAAATTTCTAGCAAAGAAGTTCCAGAAGTTGCGGATACTATTTATACTGAAAGAGCCCCGGGGGGAGTCAGTTAAAAATGCACCAGCAATAGAATTGAACCTAAATCTTTGCTCGTGGATCCGAACTGTGATGATCTGGTGACATGATTTGTTTTTCTTTCAGCCATTGAAAGTCACATAGGCCTTACCCAGCTGTTTCCATATACTTCGTTCCAGCGCTTTTCCTCTCCAGTTCTTGTCAAATCTATGTAGGTCATCTCTCCATCTAGTTTTCTGTCTTCCTCTACTGCGAGTGCCGTCTCTTGGTATCCAGAACGTGGTTTCTGTTGTCCAACGATCGCCCATGTCTTGCCTAGTTCCATTTCAGTTTGTTGATGGTTTCCAGGATGTCTCGCACTTTTGTTCTTTCTCTGATCCACTGAACCGTATTGCGATCTTTCCAGGTGATACCAAGCATGATTCTTTCATGTGCTCGCTGCATGGTTCTTGGTTTCAAAGGGATTTTTTTTCGTCAGATTCCACGATGATAACAGATATCAAAGCAACATAAGACCATCTAATGTAGTACGATACCATATAATAATGAATAATTCCGTTTGTTTAGCGCAAACAGCTCATGTCAAACCATGCTCCTTACACACTTTACGCAGCAAAGAAAATATGGAAAAAAACTGGAAGGGGGTTGCCATGTCCATACGTATATCCATGCAGTATAAAAACAATCGGACAAGCACACACCAAGGCAGGATAAATACAATAATAAATTCCACTTACATAGCACAAACGGTTTATTCCAGACAATATTCTTTGCACTCCAAAAAAAATTCGAAAATAACATCATAAAATGAAATCAGAAATATATGTAACGGTGATACTCGGTTGCAAAAAGTTTAAACAAGGAAGAAAAATTATAAACCATCTGACAAATACAGTCCCTCAGACACACTCATAGTGACACAGACACAGACACAGACAGACAGACGGACGGACGGACAGAAAGACAGGCAGACACAGACACACACACAGACACACACACAGACACAGACACAGACACCACACACACACACACACAGACACACACAGACACACACACATACACACATACACACACACACACACACACACACACACACACACACACACACACACACACACACACACACACACACACACACACACACAAGTGCGCACAGGGGATGTTGGAATTACTGACTGCGCACACCAATGCAACAAACACTTAAACATTAATGCCGTATGGACATACTTCATCAAGAATAACAACAGGTAATAAGGTGAAATCAGGAACAGGTAATAGTGCCTCTGGTACATGCAGTACATAACGAAGGAAAATGTGGACGATTAAAATCTTTTGACAGATACAAATCTTATATACAAAAGCACAACACTTGAAGCTTACACACACACACACACACACACACACACACACACACACACACACACACACACACACACACACACACACACACATACACACACAGATACTACAATACAGCACAGCAGCACACTTTGCGACAGAGCACAACAAAGCACAGAGCAGCATAACACAATACCACACCACACCACACCATACCACACCACACCACACCATACCACACCACGTAACACCACACCACATAAAACCACACCACACCACACCACACCACACCACACAACACCAAACCAAACCAAACCACACCATACCCCACAATGAAATAACGCAACACGACACTACACGATACGACTCGACGCAACGCGTCACAATACAACACCACACCACACCACACCACACCACACCACAGCACACCACACCACACCACACCACACCACACAACACCACACCACACCACACACCACGCCACGCCACACCACAGTACAACACAACAAAAAGCCACACATACACACACCAAAAAAAAGCAACATAGCATAGCGCATATTAACTCTAAACGGAACCAAACTCGACGTAACGCAATACAAGCCAACGCAGTTCACTGTGATTCAGTGAAACGCCAGAAACCTTTTGCTGATATTGTATCATTTGAAACGCTGCTTTTCTCCCCCATTCAAGCACAAAACCTAATCATAAATGCAAAGGCGTTTCACATCCGCTCAAAACAGTGCGCATACAACGATGACATTTAATCAATGGTGACAAGGACGTAGAGGAGAGTACTTACGTACACGTGGGTCATTGCTAAGGCTGCACCTTCTTTTCACTACAATAAAAAAAAAAAAAAAAGAACATGATGTTTAAAAAAGAAGAAAAAAGAGCCGAAATAGTCATGCTATACTGGCAGTCTTACATTTGCTTTTTAAAGACCGTGAAGCAATAGTTTGTTGCAGGAATGTGTCAAGTTGTTTGTGCAGGTTGCTCGGGTTTCTTGTTGTTGTTTTTTGTTTTGTTTTTGTTTTTATTAGACGTAGAGATCAATATCTCGTGTTCGATCTCAGCAAGATTAACCCTTCGGCTTCGGTACCCTATCCACCAACTGCAAAAACTTAACCCTTTGACTCCTCACCCTATCCACCAAGCTTTATTTGACTCCATCACCTATCCACCAGCTTCCATTTGACTCCATCACACCTATCCACCAGCTTTGTACGAGGAAACTGGTGGCTAGAGTGAGAGAGTCGAAGGGTTAAGATTCTGCTTTGCTAGCATGGTTGGCTATGAAGGATGCTGGTGGATGGGGTGCTAGAGTCAAAGGGGTTAAAAACTGACTTTTTTTGCTGCCAGTCTATATGCTTCCATCATTCTAGGCGTGTCAGCTTAGTGTTTCATATGTTACGTCTTCTTGCGAAGAAGAAGAAAGAATGCGAAGAAGAAGAAGAATGCAAAGAAGAAGAAGAAGAATGCGAAGAATGCGAAGAAGAATGCGAAGAATGCGAAGAAGAATGCGAAGAAGAATGCGAAGAAGAAGAAGAATGCGAAGAAGAAGAAGAAGAATGCGAAGAAGAAGAAGAAGAAGAAAGAAGAAGAAGAAGAAGAAGAAGAAGAAGAAGAAGAAGAAGAAGAAGAAGAAGAAGAAGAAGAAGAAGAAGAGAAGAAGAAGAAGAAGAAGAAGAAGAAGAAGAAGAAGAAGAAGAGAAGAATGCGAAGAAGAGAAGAAGAATGCGAAGAATGCGAAAAAAGAAGAAGAATGCGAAGAATGAGAAGAATGCGAAGAAGAGAAGAAGAAAGAAGAAAGCGAAGAATGCGAAGAAGAAG
>CM060305.1:46736319-46743819 GCA_030674185.1 Monoplex corrugatus
TGGAGCAAGTAGGGGATGGGACAGACAAGGGATGGGGTAGGTAGGGGAATTGGACAGACAATGGATAAGAGCAGGAAGGGGGACAGAGACAGACAAGGGATGGAGCAGGGGAGAGGGGAATCACGTCAGTACACCCACCCGCTGATCGTAACAGAAGATTATCTATGCAACAATTGTCTAAGCATATTCAGAGAAATGCAAAACAAGGGTGAATGCTTGTGTTCAATAAACATAAACCAGAAAAACACGAAAATAAAATCAGATAGCATATCTAGTCTAACAAGACAACACAAGCGTGAATGTTTGGCCAACTGGCCTTTGTCAAACGTAAACGTATGACAACGAATAAATAAACAGTAAATAACAAACACAAAAACTCGTGGAAGAAAACCAAACATCCATGTTGTTTGGACGAGTAAGAGAAAAATGATTGAAGTCATAAAGGAAATGTGAATTGCGGTAACTTGTGAACAGGGGAGGTAAATCGAATTCTCAGGGAACGTGAGATTAATTATACAATGTAAAAGTGGTCATGCCATATCATTATTCCTTTATTCTGAAGAAGGTATAAGACCAAAACATAGGAAATCAACAGACTATGATGCACTTGTTGAGTGTATTTTCTTGAGTATAAGTGTGTGTATATATATATATATATATATACTAAGTTGTACCAATATCCATATATACATAATTATATATATATGTATATACATACATATATATGTATATATATATATATATATATATATACACAAAAAACATGCATACACGCATCCCCACATACTTACACAAATAAAAGGACATATGAACATATGATCGAGTGATTGGAAAAATATAGGTGTGATGGAAGGTCAATGTCAGTGGACTGTGCCCAGTGCAACGAATCTAGTCTGATTTTGGAAAAGGAAGAAAACCAACCTTATCCAACAGTCAAGGACTGAAGAGAAAATCGGAGTACCTGGAGAGAAAAAAACTTAGTCGGATGCGGCAGGGTCTGTCTTGTAAAGCAATAACTGAAACATGCAAAAAGCAAACAACACCAAGATATATGTGCAGCCAAAAAGCAAGACCTCACTGAAGTGCGATATGAAAGAAGGACAATACGGACAATTTCTGTACATACTATGTTTGGAATGAAAGTGTTGTTTATCAGCATTAATGTAGAGCATTCACCGTCTGTCAAGTAAGCCGCACAAAGAACAAGGCCCATCCGTAAGAGTAAAACACACCCTCGACATCATGGCTCTAGCATCATTTTTGAATAAAACACAGTTGGTTTGTTTATGACTTCAGCCCAAAAAACATTGTTCGTGGAGTTGTTGCAGATACATCTGTCAACGTGGATAAGGCATAGAAAACTGAATTCTAAATACTGGAGGGTCAAACCGTCTCAGACGTTTCATTGAAAAAGAAGGACAAGGCACTGGCAATGAATGTTTAACGATCCATAATCATTGGCGAGAATGTATTGTCTGTTCATTCTCAGTTTCTTTATCAACGTCTAGTCGGAGTTGCAAACTGCATGTACGAAGATAAGACGAATATCCTGAACTCTGCTGCTTTCCATCATCCTTATTCCAATCTGCTTGTTACGTCTTCAGCCTCCCTAAGAAAAAGAACAAATAAATAACAGTTGAAAAAATGCAGCACTTGTTGATAAACTCTCTGAAATTTTCTAAAACATCAACACAGAGCCTAAGGAGACGTTCCCTTAGTTTGTCCTTGATGGCGGTTCTCTGTTTCAGCGCATTCCTTGGCAGCATGGAAATGCTTCAAGACGTATTTTAAACGTATGTCTGCTATGTAAACGGCAAGTCTCTACGTGTAATCATTGTTTTTTACGGTTGCTTGTCAGGGCCAACCACTATGGACATCACTTACCTCAGGAGTAGAAAGGAAATAAAAGGACAGACTGTCCACTATGAGTTATATACACTTCTCCAGTTCTCCAAAGAGCACTTCATTTGTAATACTGAAAACAAACAGCGCCTCAATTATGCCCTTGGATCAGCTGTGGAATCTTTCTGCACGGCCATACACGCTGAGTCATGCAGACCTTACAAGTGTTCAGACTGGTACACAGTGTGCACAGTGTCACATGACTCCTGTCACTGTAGAAGACACGGACATCCTGGTATTGCTGGCATACCGTGTCAGCGCAGCTGTACATGACATTTTCCATTTTTCAGACAAAGAGGAAAGCTTAGGTGCTGGGATATCAAGCACATAATCCATGAGCTTGGAGAAAAGCGGCTCTGTGCCCTGACAGGATGCAACACGACCTCCAGGCCGTTTGAAATTGGAAAAGCAACATCACTGCAGAGAATGCTGAGGCGTGATTAGACTGCGAGCTTGTTTGGGACGTCTCTGCATCAAAAGGCTCGACTGGACATTTCCGAAATAGGCGACAAGACCCTAATGCTTCTCTGCAATGGCCGTTCTGAAGATACTCTGAACCACTGTGATATCGGCCTGTCTGTATGAAAGTGACAACTGGAACAATGTGCATTCATTGGCATTCATTGCCACCACCTTTAGCTGCTACCCATTTCCACAGCCAAACGATTTACCTCCAGCTCCAGAAATGGAGGGGATTGACACGATGCAACCGGCTGGACTAGGGTTGTATGTACCCCCAGATGACTGTCGAGCGAGCCTGCAGCACCTGCAAAGCCATTAGAAATCAACCGGTGTTCTTGTAAAGAAAACTGAAATGAAACAAAACGGCTACAAAAAGTACGGTCTCCTGTATTCTCATGGACGTGGTGAATGCACACGGTGTTTGTGGTTTCAGTTCCCCTGCAGTGCGCTTTGACTGGACAGTGATGCTGAAAACACAGGGACAGGGATCTGCCGATATCTTGCTGTCTGTGTGGAACAGTTGTTTTAAACACTTTTATTGCACACGTTCACACAAGGACGCAAGCGCACATGCTTGCGTGCACATGCGTGCGCGCGCACACACACACAAGTACACACACATGTACACACACACACACGAACACACACACACACACACACACACACACACACACACACACACACACACAGACGCACACACACACATGGCTACACGGATAAAATGGTACAAGGGTGAGGAAAAAGGAATGGGATGAGGGCCTTGCAGTAGAGGGTGAGAAGGAGAGAAAGGAACAGAAAACATCGCGTATTATAGCAAATAACAATGCAAACACCAGCAAGCAATTGTACAACATCAATGTTTGCAAATATTTTGTCGAACATTATTAAGCAACCACAAAAAATCCTGGGTGAAAGAAACACAAGTGTGTGTGTGTGTATATGTGTGTGTACGTGTGTGTGTCTGTGTCTGTGTGTCTGTGCGTGCGTGTGCGTGTGTGTGTGCGGGCGCGCGGGCGCGCGCGCGTGTGTGTGTGCGTGTGTGCGTGGTGTATGTGTATGTGGTGTGTGTAAGTGTATGTGTGTGTGTGTGTGTGTGTGTGTGTGTGTGTGTGTGTGTGTGTGTGTGTGTATGTATATGTGTGTATAAGAGAGAGAGAAAGAGAGAGAGAGAGAGAGAAAGAGAGAGAGAGATGTGTAAGAAATGAAAACAAAGAAAGAATATCGGAGAAAATAGGAGGTTGGCGGTCCCACAAGCAGAAGAAAAAACAAACAAGAAAACAGTGAGAACAATGGGAGGTTGGAGGTCACACGCAAGATAAAAGAAAGAAATGAAAAACACCGAAAAACAGGAAATCGGCGAACCCACATGAAAAGTGAGAAAAACAGGAGATCGAAGGTCCCACAAAAAAGAAATAAAGGAGAAGAAAGTGGACAAATTAGGATGGAAGCCCCAGGGGGAAAAAGTAAAGAAAAAGTGGAGGAAAGGAGATAAGAAGCCCCCCAAAAAGTATGTTGAAGACATTTGTGAGGATGAAATCGCTAATTACTGATTCATACATGTACATTTCAAAAATATCTTTGTTTCTTATTTTTAAATGTCCCCAAACCAAAGCATAAGTTGTGGATGGCATAACATCAGAAGTAGTCAAAGCTTGTAAAGATATTGGCAACAAGTGGTTGCACAGAATCTTCAATAAAGCATATCAAGAGAAAAAGGTTCCCAATGACTGGTAATGAGCAATCGTTATATATATATGGAAGATAAAAGGAAACAAACAGAACTATGGAATCTAAAGCAGAATATCCCTGTTAAGCCATGTGGGCAAAATGTTTGCAAAAATAATTGGAGCAAAGGACAGGGTGTGGTACAGAAACCCAATGAAGCAAGGCCCGGTTTAGGTTCCGAAGAAGAAGAGGGTGTACATGTATAGACGCAATCTTCGCGCTGAGGCAGCTGAGTGAGAATATGCTTAGATATAACAAGGAGATGAACATGGCATTTATTGACCAGGAGAAAGCATTTGACAGAGTGACCAGACGTCAGCTGTGGAAGATGCTTGAAAAATTTGGAGTAAAAGGCCAACTTCTAGGAAACATTGAGTCAATGTTCAAAAACAACCAGTGCACAGTTAGAACGTCAGAAGGAATAACATAACGGTTTTCCATTACCTCGGGAGTCAGACAGGGATGTGTGCTGTCACCTTTGCTGTTTATCGTATGCATTGACAGAACAAATAAAATAGCGAATGATGATCCTGCAAGAATTATCAAATGAAAATTAGCATCTCCAAATCAGAAATAATGAAAGTCATCAGAAACCCCTCTCCACTAAGTATGAATATTGACCAAACACAATTAAAGCCGATGGATGATTTCACATTTCTTGGTGCATTATTCACATAAATTGGCAGAATAGACAGAGAAAGAGACACATTTTAGAAGGCAAATGCTGTTATATACAAACTGGCGCCACTTCTCTCCAACAAAACCTCAATGGAGGCAAAAAGACAATACACCCTGCATGTGAAATAAAATGCTTAAGAAAGACCACAAACTCACAAGAATGGATAAAATCAGAAATGAAAAAGTCAAAGAGGAGGTTGGAAACTGTGCAAGTCATGAAGCTTATTGAAAAACAGAATTAAATTGTTTGGATATATGATCAGCATGCCAATCGTTGGACACATGATCAGAATGCCAATCGTTGGACACATGATCAGAATGCCAATCGTTGGACACATGATCAGAATGCCAATCGTTGGACACATGATCAGAATGCCAATCGTTGGACATATGATCAGCATGCCAATCGTTGGACACATGATCAGAATGCTAATCGTTGGACACATGATCAGAATGCTAATCGTTGGACACATGATCAGAATGCCAATCGTTGGACACATGATCAGAATGCCAATCGTTGGACACATGATCAGAATGCCAATCGTTGGATACATGATCAGAATGCTAATCATTGGACATATCAGAATGCCAATCATTGGACACATGATCAGCATGCCAATCGTTGGACACATGATCAGAATGCTAATCGTTGGACACATGATCAGAATGCCAATCGTTGGACACATGATCAACATGCCAATCGTTGGACACATGATCAGAATGCCAATCGTTGGACACATGATCAGAATGCCAATCGTTGGATACATGATCAGAATGCTAATCGTTGGACACATGATCAGAATGCCAATCGTTGGACACATGATCAGCATGCCAATCGTTGGACACATGATCAGAATGCCAATCGTTGGACACATAATCAGAATGCCAATCGTCGGACATATGATCAGAATGCCAACCACTGGACATATGATCGGAATGCCAACCATTGGACATATGACCAAAATGCTAATCATTGGACATATCAGAATGCCAACCATTGGACATATGATCAAAATGCTAATCATTGGACATATGATCAGAATGCTAACCATTGGACATATGATCAGAATGCTAACCATTGGACATATGATCAGAATGCTAACCATTGGACATATGATCAAAATGCTAATCATTGGACATATGATCAGAATGCTAACCATTGGACATATGATCGGAATGCCAACCAACAACCTGCTCCAAGAACATTCTACGCAAGAGATTCAGGGTTCAAGGGCAAAAGGAGACACAGGAATCGATGACGTGAAGGAGGCATGCAACAACATAACATCTCAACAGCAGAAGCCACGCATCAAGCCCAGACCCGTCAGCTGCATCTCTCCTCTTAATGAATACCAGAGAAAGGAAAAAGAAAAAATAAAGTAAGTTTGCAGAGCTTCTAGATCAAATCTTTCATGAGGGGGTTTCAATGTTCACGTGGTCAGTTTCCTTTTTGTGACTATGACGACATTAAAACTCAAATTACACAGTTATTTCCGTTTCTGTAATGTTATAATCTGCTGTGATGATGGTTGGGATAATGATGATTAATTTACTGCAAAGAAGCTCTCTTTTTTTGCAACTTGTGGTGGGTATGATTGTTTATTTCTACTCAATCAGTAGCATGTGATGGAAATCAGAAGACAAGAATCAGTCAAATCTACTTCAGTGTTTATTACATGAATTTGCCATGGGCGCTGAAAGACAGCTAGTTTCTGGCATACTTTTCATCTCTAAGTGCAACTTGTACGTACTGAACATGTTTTTAGAACGTTACAATGAAGAAAATCAATAAAAATTCTGAAGGAAGAAATTTACAGAAACAAAATATCTGTGGACATAAGAGGCAATGGAACGTGATGTCAAAAACAGGGCCAAGCACTCTGCCAAAGTCCTGGTGATCTCACTACGACAAGTTTTGAAAACAACTTGCTAAGACAGGTTTTGACAATATCAGCTTGGAGGAAGAGAGACATGCAATGGATCAAAGGTAATTTCATCCGACTTTACATCGATCACTGTCTTCCATCAAGTGGTGTTGATGACAACAGGACAGTTTTTGTTGGCCTGCAGGTGTGTGGACAGGATGGCTAGGTGTGATTGTGGACGGTGTGAAAAATCGAGACGCGTGGCTTTCCTTGCTGCTCGTATCTTTCAAATAACACACGCCACAACAGACAATATAATGCCATTGTGATTATCGCTTGCCCATTGGCATGCTTGATTGTTTGCAACTGATTGTCAGTATTTTATAAATCCATGTTAAATGTTGTATTAAGACAAATGTCACAGTCTATTAGGAAAGATTAGGAAAAGACAAGCAACATTTATAAGATAATTTATGAGGAAAGGGGAATAGAGCACCTGGTCACAACAGGAAAGCTGGAGGGAAAAAGAACACCAGGTAGACCCAGGGAGAAAATATTGGACGGACTTGCATGGTGGCTGAGGACAGAGAGGGTGGAAGATATGCTTGCAGCGACAAGGGATAGATGCATATGGAAGGCCATGATCGCCAACGCCATCGGCAGCGCACATGATGATGATGAACGGAATTAGGATTCAACTAATATCAAAGGTACTAGACCGTTAATTTTGTGTAGTAAACGTCTTTTTTGTTTGTTTTTCCCTACCATTGCAAGACAGACAAACTTGCTTTCCCTCTCTTGAAGCTGAAGACCTGTATTTCTATTGACTTGTCTAAAGCAAAGGGATTGCTGCATGGCTCTGTTATAT
>CM060305.1:46758819-46761319 GCA_030674185.1 Monoplex corrugatus
TAAAAAACAAATCAAAAATATATGTGTGTATGAGGGGGAGGGAGGAGGAGGGGTAGAAAAAAATCAGAAAAAAAAATCAAAGTCTTCAAGACATCAAACTTCATTAATGGCAATCACACAAGAAAAAGTACACGCCTACAGGAAGAAAACAGACAGACAAACAAACTGACAGACAAACAGACACAATTCTAAAGTCTAAAGTCTTGAAGAAATCAAAAGTGTCATTGCCCTCAAACAAGCAAACCAACAAACAAAAAACTACACCTACACTGTGGACGTTTGCAAAACATGTGACACGGGATCAATAAGAGACAAGTACAATACATGATAACCACGTTTTATGCAATCAGGTAATTCAATATATGTAACCTTGTGATCTGCACACAAAAAGAACAAAACTAAAATGCAGTTTCAAGCAGAGCAGACTTCTGGAGAAAAATGCGTTGCTTTCAAAATGATGAGCTCTATAGCTGATTGAAAATCTGAGATACAAACTATACACACGTGCTATTGAAAGTTTGCTGAATGCATGCACGCACGTATAATATTTTCTGTTTTCAGGGCATTCTCTCTCTCTCTCTCTCTCTCTCTCTCTCTCTCTCTCTCTCTCTCTCTCCCCTCTCTCTCTCTCTCTCTCTCTTCTCCTCTCTCTCTCTCTCTCTCTCTGTCCCCCTCTCTCTGTCTATCTATCTGTCTCTCTCTCATTCTCTCTCTTGTTCTTGGTTACTCTATGTCTGTCTCTGTCTATCTGTCTGTCTGTTTGTCTTCTCTCTTTCTCTCTCTTGGTTATATCTTTCCATTTTAAGTTAGAACAAGAACAAAAACAACTAAATCAAAAGAAATAATTTTAAAAATGCAAATTATAGCACTAATAGAGGAAGCACATCGTTCATGAAGAAAGGCAAAGAAAAACAAAAGAATTGTATGTGTGTGTGAGGGTGGAGGGGGATGGGGAACGAATGAAAAAGAAGGGGAAAAAATCAGTCTTCAAGACATCAAAACACCATCTACGACTATCACACAAGAGAAAGTACACGCTTACAGAAAGAAAACAGACAGACAAACAAACTGACAGATAAACAGACACAAATCCAAAGTCTTGAAGAAATCAAAAGTATCATTGCCCTCAAACAAACAAACAAACAAAAAATACACCTACACTGTGGACGTTGCAAGACATGTGATACGGAATCAATAAGAGACGGGTACAATAATGATAACCACGTTTTATGTAATCAGGTAATTCAATACGTAAAACTTGTGATCTGCACACAAAAAGAACAAAACTACAATGTAGTTTCAAGCAGAGCAGACTTCTGGAGAAAACTGCATTGCTTTCAAAATGATGAGCTCTATAGCTGATTGAAAATCGAGATGCAAACTATACACTCGTGCTATTGAAAGTTTGCCTGAATGCATGCACGCACATAAAATTATTATCTGTTTACAGGGCATCTCTCTCTCTCTCATCTCACTTCTCTCTCTCTCTCTCTTCTCTCTTCCTCTCTCTCTCTCTCTCTCTCTGACCCCCCTCTCTCTATCTTCTCTTCATTCTCTCTCTCTCTCATCTTTCTGTGTTATCTATGTCTGTCTGTCTATCTGTCTGTCTGTTTGTCTGTCTCTCTCTGTCTCTCTCTGGTTATATCTTTACTATTTTAAGTTAGACAAGAACAAACACAACTAATCAAAGAAAAATATTAAATGCAGATTATAGCACTGTAGAGGAAGCACATCGCTCATGAGAAAGGAAAAGAAAAACAATAAAAATTGTTATGTGTAGGGGGAGGGGGATGGGGGGAATGAAAAAGAAGGGAAAAAATCAGTCTTAAGACATCAAAACTTCATCTACGCATATCACACAAGAAAAAGTACACGCCTACAAACAGAAAACAGACAGACAAACAAACTGACAGACAAACAGACACAATTCTAAAGTCTTGAAGAAATCAAAAGTATCATTGCCCTCACGCAACAACAAAAAAAATACATCCTACACTGTGGACGTTTGCAAAACATGTGACACGGGATCAATAAGAGACAAGTACAATACATGATAACCACGTTTTATGTCAATCAGGTAATTCAATTAGTAAACCTTGTGATCTGCACACAAAAAGAGCAAAACTACAATGTCAGTTTCAAGCAGAGCAGACTTCTGGAGAAAACTGCATTGCTTTCAAAATGATGAGCTCTATAGCTGATTGAAAATCGAGATGCAAACTATACACCGTGCTATTGAAAGTTTGCCTGAATGCATGCACGCACGTATAATATTACTGTTTACAGGGCATTACTTTATCATCTATCATCTTCTACTCATCTCTCTCTCTCTTCTCTCTCTCTCTCTGACCCCCCTCTCTCTATCTATATTCTCTCATTCTCTCTCTCTCTCTCTCTCTCTCTCTCTGTTACTCTATGTCTGTCTCTGTCTATCTGTCTGTCTGTTTGTCTGTCTCTCTTTCTCTCTCTTGGTTATATCTTTCTATTTTAAGTTAGAACA
>CM060305.1:46766319-46793819 GCA_030674185.1 Monoplex corrugatus
AGAATAATTGAAGCATTGCGATGGGAAGAGAACAGGTACTTGTTATATTGCAGGCTGGAGCATTACATACAGAATCCATGCCTTCATCAATGGAACCAACCAGTCTGCTGAGAACAAAAAAGTGGCCAGCCTGAAGGTAGAATCTATGACACCTATGTTATACAAGGAGAAGAGTGGCAGAATGGTTCTGACGCTCACCTGCCAGTAACTACACTCGAGGTTCCAGGGTTCGTTTTCCGTTTAGGCCTCGATTTTCTCCTCAGTTTGACCGGAAAATCGAACATGAGTTTTGCTATACACATTAAACAATTAAATTACAAATGCGACAAGTGCGTTCACGAAAATTTGCTGACTTGTGTTTATTTAATTTTAGTAGTTTGTAGTTGAGACACATTTTCTGTCCTTTTTCAAAACGTTATCATCTTAAAGAAAGAAAATTTAAAACACAAATAAGGAAAGAAAGATTGAATTTTTTTTGGAGAAAGATTGAATAAAAATGAATTGAATAAGCAAAAGGATAACGCACGTTACGGATTTAAAAAAAAACAGATACGCCATTCTTGAAGGAATAAAGAAGAGAAAAAAAATAAAAGAAAACAATTTCAAAGTCATTAAGAAATAAAAAACATAATCGATGACAAACGCATACAAAAAAGTCATACACCCACAGTGAGAAATACAGACAGAGAAACAGAAAGACAGACAGGGAGAAACACATTCGAAGTCTTCAAGAAAGCATGTCTCATTAACGATCAACTCACAAGAAAAAAGAATATACACCCACAGAAGTAAAGACAGAAAAAAAGACAAACTTTCAAAGATTTTAAGACATCAAAAGTATCAGCATCGAGAAACACCCAAGAAATAGTATACACCTACATGAATATTTGCAGGACATTTGACACGGAATCGACAAAACTAAGAGACAAATACAATAAACGAAGAACTGCGTTTTATATAATCAAGCAATTCAATGAAACCTTGTGATCTGCACATGAAAGGGAAAAACTGCAGCGTGGTAAAATTTTAAACGGAACAGACTTATCAATATAAAAAGGTTGTTGCTTTCAGAACGAAAAATCCCGTAGTCGATTGAAATTGAAATGAAACTTGACCTGCACGCATGGTGCATACATGCACGACAAGCACTCGTCAACAAACTCTGTCTGTCCGTTTATCTGTCTGTCTGTCTGTCTGTCCCCTCTCTTTCTCTCTCTCTCTCTCCTCTCTCTCTTCTCTGTCTCTCTCCTCCTCTCTCTCTCTGCGCGTGGAAGCGTGTGCTTTTTATGAAACTAAGTTTGCATGTGTACTTCATTCCCTAAAAAAATTAACACACGACCTTAACTGCACTGACGTAAAACAATATCCACTGTTGTTGTTTGTGATGGTGGTGATGATAAGAGAGTGGGGGGGGGGGGGAGGAGAAATAGAAAGAGAGAGAGGGAGAGAGAGATACAGAGACAGACAGAGACAGACAGAGACAGAGACAGACAGAGACAGACAGCAGAGACAGACAGAGACACAGAGACATAAAGAGAGAAGAGAGAGAGAGGTAGACGGAGAGAGACACACACAGAGACACAGAAATAGAGAGAGTGTGTGTGTGTGTGTGCGTTTGTGTAAGAGGGTGGCTAAAACATTCTTCCATCGATGTGAAGACATGAAAATATAATTTATAAAATATATAATAGTGCATTTATAGAGCGCTTTCCGAAACCTCAAAGCGCTTTACATCAGTAAACCATACATATATAAACAATTAACAGGCTACAATACAACAAACTCATCAAAAACTATCCACAGGAAATCAACAACCACACAGACACACCAAATAATCTCTCTCCCTCTCACCCCCTCCCCCCCCACCCCTCCCCCCCCATTTTCAAACACACACACACAACACCCACACACACACAGCCACACACCACACACACACACACACAACACACACACACACACACACACACACACACACACACACACACACACACACACACACACACACACACACACACACTGGCATACACCCCATTGTGCACAATTTCATCCAGAATGTCAAGCAGGATCAACCCACTAGCCAATGAGTACTTTCGTTATCCAAACAGATATTAGCTAAGTTCAAGAATACGGACATGTTTTCATTGTCATCTTTAATAATGTATTACACTTGTTCAGCAATTATGCATTTAAGAATTTTGTGTTGGCGAGGACAAATGATTAAGATACTGATCCTTCCAGTGGGTGATCATTTGTTTAGAGTGTCAACCTATGAACTGAGGAGTATCAACTTCTGCCCCAGCTTGGAACAGTTATTGTTTCTCTCCTCTTCATTAGGCCATCCGTAGCTTGTGTTTGGAAAGTAATAATAATAATGATAATAATAATAATAATGATAATAATAATAATAATGATAATGATAATGGCAATAATAATAATGATAATGGCAATAATAATTAATAATAATAATAATGATAATAATAACAGTAATAATAATAACAATAATAATAATGATAATAGCAATAACAATAATAATGATAATGAATAATAATAATAATAATAATAATAATAATAATTATAATAATAATGATAATAGTAATAACAATAATCACCATCATCACCCATCATCATCATCACAGCATTTATATGGGACCAAATCATGAAAGTTCAAATCAAGGCATACCCCTCACCAGAAAAACGAGTACGATCAACGTAGGTCACCTTATAGCACGCGCAAAAATGTTTTTAAAAAAAAGGTGGGTGAGTGGGCGGAGGGTCAGTAAATTTAAGCTGCATCATGGAATTCTAGACCGGGGGATGGGAGGAATGTAAATTTAAGGAATACGTCATAGAATTCTAGACAAACTTCGGCTTTCCCTGGCAAGTACTCGAGTAAGTTTCAAATTCTATTTGTCTTAGTTTCCTTTAACTGTGTGTTCTATGAGACACACAGCGTGAGCATAGCCAGGGATTACCACTGCATATATTTTCAACAACACAACAACAACAACAACAACGACGACGACGACGACGACGACGAACAACAACAACAACAACAACAATAACATTAACAAAACTGAAATAGAAAGCAGATATACCATTTAGGCACAGTCTCGGGAGGAAGGAAAAGAGGCAGACAAAAGAAGAGATGGGAAGATAATATTCGAGAGTGGACGGGCCTGGAGCTCTGGAGCTGAGGGACACCCTAAGGAAAGCGGAGAGCAGGGAGGAGTGGAGAAAGGTTGTTGTCAAGTCTTCGGAAGCGCCCCGACGGACGGCCAGTCTAAGGGATCGGTGACAGTGATGGTGATATCATTTAGAAATTTCAATAAAAATAGTGATTAAAAATTTGGAAGGAAATTTCTTCGGTGACATTTTGTTGTCCTGACCTTATGTCACCGATGGTCTAACATTATTTTCTACCGTCTTTTGGCAGAGCGTGTAAAAAGCATGCACACACATGGTGGTTATCCGGAAGCATGAGCATCTTTCAGATCACATAGTTTTCATGATAGCAAAAATGGAATAAAATGTCATCGACGAGGCTGTTGGACGTTGTGTGTGTGTGTGTGTGTGTGTGTGTGTGTGTGTGTGTGTGTGTGTGTGTGTGTGTGTGTGTGTGTGTGTGTGTGTGTGTGTGTGTGTGTATGTTTGTGTGTGTGTTGTGTGTGTGTGTGTGTGTGTGTGTGTGTGTGTGTGTGTGTGTGTGTGTGTGTGTGTGTGTGTTGATGCGTGTGTGTGTATGTGTTGTGTGTGTGTGATGTGTGTGTGTGTGTTTGTGCGTGTGTGTTTGTGCGTATGTGTTGTGTGTATGTGCTTGTGTGTGTATGTGTGTGTGTGTGTGGGTATGTTCGTTCTTTGATTTAACGTCTTTTCACTATGAGTGATATTAGACGATGTGTGTGTATGTGTGTGTGTGTGTGTGTGTGTGTGTGTGTGTGTGTGTGTGTGTGTGTGTGTGTGTGTGTGTGTGTTTGTGTGTGTATGTGTTTGTGTGTGTTTGTGTGCGTATGTGTTGTGTTGTGTGTGCGCTTTCTCTCTCTCTCTCTCTCTCTCTCTCTCTCTCTCTCTCTCTCTCTGTCTCTCTCTCTCTCTGTCTCTCTCTCTCTCTGTCCTTCACATGTACCGATCATTATAAGTTGACCAGCGATCAATACTACTGTAAAACTCACACAGTGTTTAAAAAGTCAAAATGATACAACGGAAAACGAGACAGACAAGTCGGCCCACTTTGATAGAAAGGAAGATACGGTCTCTGGCACTGCGGTCGATTCGCCTGCCGACCGGTTTAGCGAGCCATCTTCCCTCATAACTGGTGAAGGTGGATCAGGAACTGGATCCGTCAATATCTAGCTGGTTGTTCCATTGGTTCTTGCAAATCCTTTTCTGCCATCGACCATTCCGGTTTTGTTTCGTTTTGTTTCTGTTCCGTATTCTTTTTGTTTGTTTGTTTGTTTGTTTTTCGTTTCTGTTTCAAAGACTCTGCTGCTGTTTTTTGTTTTTTATTTTTGAGTTGGTTTCTTTTCGCTTTTTTTTCCCAAGAAATGTGCAAGTTCTTTTCGGTAAATAGTAATAGCATTATACTTCCTGTAGAATTAAATTCAGAAATAAAGGTTAAAAAATCAAACAACGCCTTGCCTCAGAATTGCATTAACCTCAAATAGCTATGATATATAGGGATCGATATCGCTGTAAGAATAATTGAAGTTTTAATTCAGCGTGTTCAGCATGAACGCTCTGGCTTGCTCGTATTTTTTCCAAACTGTTACCTCAAACATCTTTTTGTCATCTTAATGGAACTGGTGTCTTATTTGCTCCAAATACATCAGTTTTTTTAATAGTCAAGTCCAAGGAACAATACTGAGCATATAAGTCATAATGCAGGGGATGAAAATACCATCCTGAATACACACCTTTTTTTTTCAGCTACAATGTTCACATATATCCGTGAAACAATGCAAATGAACTTTAAAAAGCGTGTGTGAAATAGATATAGAAAGTCTATCTGAGTTAAAAGCGGAGGAAATGATGCTCGGTTGTAAAGAAGAAGACAAAAACAAACAAAAGAAGGAAGAAAGAAAAGGCGGAGGAAGAAAAGAAATCATGCGGAAGACCTCTCTAGCAAATCTGGATGAAAGCCGTTTCTTAAGTATCTTAAAAAATAGCAAACAACGAAACAAACAAACAACCACCCAAACAAACAAACAAACAAACAAACAAACAAACAACGAAAGAAACTAACAAACTGTGTATTTATCTCTGCATGTCATTTAATCTGTTTTCCCATCTCTCTGACACCGTCTGTCCGTCTTTCCGTCTGTCTGTTTGTCTGTGTTTGTGTGTGTGTGGTGTGTGTGTGTGTGTGTTGTTGTGTGTGTGTGTGTGTGTGTGTGTGTGTGTGGTTTGTGTGTGTGTGTTTGTTTGTTTGTAGGTGTGTGTGTATGTGTGTGTGTGTGTGTGTGTGTTTTGTTTGTTGTAGGTGTGTGCGTGTGTGTGTGTGTGTGTTTGTTTTGTGTGTGTGTGTGTGTGTATGTGTTTTGTTTGTTTGTAGGTGTGTGTGTGTGTGTGTGTGTGTTTGTGTGTGGTGTTTTGTTGTTTTGTTGGTGTTGTAGGTGTGTGTGTGTGTGTGTGTGTGTGTGTTGTGTGTGTGTGTGTGTGTGTGTGTGTGTGTTCACCTGCCTGTCTGATTATCTGTTGGTATACCTACATCTGCTTGTCTGATTTTTTTGTTCTGGATGTATTCCTACACCTATCCATCTGACTGTTCTGTCTGTCTGTACACCTACACTTGCCTATCTGTTTGTTTGTTCTGTCTGTCTATATAGCTACATCTGTCTGTTTGAATGTTGGTTCTGTCTGTCTGTATACACTACACCTGCCACTTTGACTGGTCTTTCTGTCTGTCTGAAGACCTACACCTGCCTGTCTGATTGTTTGTTCTGTCTGTACTCGTTTTCCTACACCTGCCTGATTGTTTGTTCTGTCTGTATACCTACACTGTCCATCAGATTGTTCGTTTTGTCTGTCTGTATACCTACACCTGTCCATCTGATTGTTTGTTCTGTCTGTCTGTATACCTACACCTGTCCATCTGATTGTTTGTTCTGTATGTCTGTATACCTACACCTGTCTATCTGATTGTTTGTTCTGTCTGTATACCTACACCTGTCCATCTGATTGTTTGTTCTGTCTGTATATCTACACCTGTCCATCTGATTGTTTGTTCTGTATGTCTATATACCTACACCTGTCCATCTGATTGTTTGTTCTGTATGTCTATATACCTACACCTGTCTGTCTGATTGTTTGTTCTGTCTGTATACCTACACCTGTCGATCTGATTGTTTGTTCTGTATGTCTATATACCTACACCTGTCCATCTGATTGTTTGTTATGTACTTCTGTATACCTACACCTGTCCATCTGATTGTTTGTTCTGTATGTCTATATACCTACACCTGTCCATCTGATTGTTTGTTCTGTATGTCTATATACCTATACCTGTCTATCTGATTGTTCTGTATGTCTATATACCTACACCTGTCCATCTGATTGTTCTGTATGTCTATATGCCTACACCTGTTCATCTGATTATTTGTTCTGTCTGCCTGTATACCTGCACCTGACTGTCTGATAGTTTTTTATGTCTGTCTCAATACCAACACCTTCTTCTGGTTGTTCGTTCTGTCTGTCTGAATACCTACACCTGCCTGTCTGATCTCAGAGATGGTCGGAACAATCCCTGTAAACCATTCCACCACACAATAGTAGGATCAAGTGATTGGCCACCTGACCAGGATGCCACAGTCAACCAGCCAGCCCTTCGAACTTACAACATGAGATGATGGGACGTCAGAGCCAGAGTATTGGACAGATGGAGTGGCACTCTCCAAAATCTAGAATATGACCGTATGGCTAACTTCCCATCTGGCTATAGACAGGCTGCTTCATCTCCGGTACAAGCGGACGGGGGTAGGGGGATGGGGGGGGGATAAAAGCAAAGATACGTTGTTTCCATGAAGCAAAACTGACTCACAGGAGATACAGTCAGAATGGATCAGCAACAAGAGAGTAGAAACAACATTGCACCCATAGGCCGCGCACAAGAACTGTGTTCCCCAAATCATTATATACATGTATACTACATATTACAGTCTAAATATTTCGATTGATACCTGACTCTCACCATATTGTATGGAATGAACTGATCCTTACTTAAGTCAGGTATGTATTGGAGGAGTTGTCTTATGACATTTTTGACGTCTCACGAGGTCTTCTTCATGATAAGTGTTGGCTGTGTGTATGGATGTGCTTTTGGTGGGTCAGGGGCGGTTACATGATTGCTAACCTGTGTGTAGAGTGTAGGAAAACATCAAAAACAGAGCCAAAAACACAACCAAAAGGCATCCTGAAAAACACTTGAAGTTAAATCGTAGACAACTCTACAAACAACCTTCAGTTTCAGTTTCAGTTTCAGTTTCTTACGATGACGTGTCCGCGTTCGGAATGAATTCCATATACACCAACGTCACAAGTACCATGGGATGGTGATCCTATCACAAGCCTTAAGCCTGCACATAAACCTATGAGCTGGCCAAGTCCTGAGGTCATACCTACGAACAGCTGACTTCGGCAAGTAACAGTCCATTCAAGATCATTATTTTACGGTTGTTTTGTGTGTGTGTGTGTGTGTGTGTGTGTGTGTGTGTGTGTGTGTGTGTGTGTGTGTGTGTGTGTGTGTGTGTATGTGTGTGTGTGTGTGTGTGTGTGTGTGTGTGTGTGTGTGTGTGTGTGTGTGTGTTTTCGTTGTTGCTGTTGTTGTTAATGTCAGTTGCTGGAAGATGCTCTTCTGTATAAATATGATCAGAGAAGAGAAACATTGACGTAGTTTGGCTTGATCTGGCGAATGCATATGGATCAGTTCCACACGATATGATCCAGCTGGCTCTTGAAATGTATCACATCCCAGAAAACATCCGAACAATGCTGAGGAAGTATTTCCAAGGGTTCTCAATGCGGTTCTCTACCAAAGAATACACCACGGACTGGATAGACCTAGAGGTGGGCATTGCAATGGGCTGTGCAATCTCTCCCATACTGTTCGTGTTGGCAATGGAAGTCATCTTGAAAGCTGCAATGAAGAGTTCAGGTCCAGTGAATCTGGGAGATGGATACCAGATGCCTCCTCTGAAAGCTTTCATGGATGACACAACAGTCTTGTCCACGGATGAGGAAGAGACACACCAAATCTTAAAGCAGCTGGATGAGCTGGTGGCCTCTTCAAGAATGAGGTTCAAACCTAAGAAATCCCGAAGTCTCTCACTGCGAAAAGGAAAAGTGGCAGATTCAGTCAAATTCATGGTAGCCAACCAAGCCATCCCCACTGTCACAGAAGAGCCAGTAAAAAGTCTCGGAAGATGGTATGATGACTCCCTGAAAGACACACAAAGGGGATGTGAAACCAAGCAAACAGCAGAAGAAGGCCTGAAGAAAATAGATAACTGCGGACTGCCAGGCAAATACAAAGTCTGGTGTCTACAGTTCATGCTGATACCAAAGCTGCTGTGGCCACTGCTAATCTATGACATTTGCACCAGCACAGTCGAAGCAATGGAAGCCAAAATCAACAAATACACAAGAAAATGGCTCGGTGTCCCACCTGGTCTCACTGATGTTGCATTCTACTGTCGTCAAGCAATGCTGAAGCTACCTCTCAAATCCATAGTGGAGGAATACAAAGTTGGAAAAGTAAGACTGTTGAGCATGCTGGAGGAATCGGAAGACAATATCGTGAGATCAGTTCATCCAAAGCTGAGAACTGGCAGAAAGTGGAAAGTCCAAGAGGCTGTAAACAATGCCAAGAGAAACCTCAGCATCAAAGAAATAATTGGACACACGCAAACCAACAGACAGGGACTGGGAGCAACAAAAATGCAGTGGTGGTCCAAAGCCAAAGGGAAGGAAAAAAGAGACATGATCATACAGGAGTTGAAGGAAGAAGAAGATGTCAAAAGAGTGCAGAAGGCAGTCCAGCAAGGTCAACAGGGGCAATGGACAACATGGGACAGTGCACTCCAAAGAAGTCTCAGCTGGAACGATATGTGGCACATGGCTCCTCTAAGGATAAGCTTCCTCCTCAGATCTGTATATGACCTGCTCCCCTCGAATGCAAACTTAGTGAAATGGGGGAAAGCAGACGACCCAGCATGTCCGCTCTGTCAGAAGAAACAAACAGTGGAACATGTCCTAAGCTCTTGCAAAGTAGCGCTAGCCCAAGGAAGGTATACATGGAGGCACAACCAAGTTCTGAAAGTGATCACAGATGTGGTTAGCGAAAAAACCATGACCCCAAACGCACCAATTGCTATGACAACGTTCTACAAAGCAGGAGGGAAACAGGTCTGGCCCGAAAGTGCTATGACAACCAGCACATTGCCAAAGGGTCTTCTGGATGGAGCAGTCGACTGGGAGTGTACAGCAGACCTCCCAGAGTGGAGAAATTACCCAGATGTCATCAGCAAGACAGGCATGAGACCAGACATCGCTCTCCACTCTGACTCCTCGAAACAAGTGATTCTGATAGAACTCACTGTGCCATACGAAAGCAGAATGGAAGAAGCACATATCTACAAGACCAAAAAATACGCCGGTCTTGCCAGCACCCTGAAGAAAGCAGGTCTGCGGGTCAAAATCTTCGCCATAGAGGTCGGGGCAAGAGGGTTTGTGGGCACCTCCGCTTATGATCTCATGAAACAACTCGCCATTTCTGGGAAGAAGAGGACTAGAGCCCTTAAAGCGATGGCAGAGGCAGCAGAAAGGAGCTCAAGTTGGATCTGGGCAAGGAGGAACGAAAAAAGTGAACTTCATAAGGATTAAATTCCCTACAGATGATGTGTGCCCCGTTAGCACATTGGTAAAACCGCGTACCGCAGTTCTGAAGCGCAGAATCGCCCAGGTTCGATCCCCGGCGTGGGAAAAAAAAAAAATAGACAACAGCAGAAGGGCATCCAGGAGTCATGACCTGGATGTGGCCCGGCCCCCCGAGAGTGTAAGGAATTCAGGGCCGAAACACTTGTCTAAAGGGGGTTACTTCTCTGAAGACCTTCTGTTGTCTAGCTCTCCCTAGAGTTTCTTTCTACCTGCACATGGTCAGTCCATTGACTTCCGGGAATAGTTCGGAGGACATTCGGGAAAGACCGAAGGACACTGGGAAAGACTAGATCTGCGGGCTTTGTGGGTTGGCTTCCCACCTTGCCTTTGATAACATGCCACGAGTTTTTCAAATGAAAGATGCTCCCAGGATTCACCGAAAGGGGGAGAGAATGATGAATCCATCGGCACTGACTCCATCACGACTGGAAACGCACAACGGACCATGATTAATGACCAGTTGGAATTTCCGTGTGCGTGTGGAAGGAGATTCACCACCAAACGCGGCATGAAGATCCACAGGACAAAAATGGGCTGTTTGAAGACACATACGAACCAGCAGCAGCGCACTGCGATAGCAGGTGAGACGTTGGATGACCAAGGCCAGGAATTAAACCATAGTGCCAAGGACATCCACGCTGACGGTTCTGATGCGGATTTTGCACAAGCTCTTAACGCCAAACGTGGAAAACTCAATTTGCCGCCTGCCGGTGCAAAAGAACAATGGGAGAAATTAGATGAGGAACTTGTCCTTAAGCTGAATGCGCTAATAGGGAACAGTACGCTGGAACACAAACTTGACACATACGGAGACATCATATACTCTATCTGCAGGGACACTTATGGAGTGAAGCAGCCAAAGACAAAAACGCCTCCCCAGAAATCCAGAAGACAGCAACAGATGGAGAGCATCCGGAGGGAGAAAAGGAAGCTTAAAAAGCGAATGAAAACTGCCTCAGAATTCGAGAAGCAAGGGCTCCTGGAACTCTGGAAAGATCTGAAGGCCAAACACAATGCTCTCAGCAAAGTGGAATCAGCAAGGCGAAGAAAGAGCAAAAAGAAGAAGACTCAAGATCGTTTCTTCAAAGATCCCTTTGACTTTTCAAGAAAGCTGTTTGAACAACCCAAATCAGGGACTCTCACAGTGGGCAAGGAAACCCTAGAGCAGCATCTCAGGGAAACATATTCCGATTCTCGGCGCGAAGCACCACTTGAAATCCAGAATCTGGTTTGGCCTGCAGCGCCAGAAGGAAAATTCAATAACAAACCACCAACACTGGATGAAGTGAAGAACGTAGTAAAGAAAGCCAGAGCCAAGTCAGCACCTGGACCAAACGGAATACCATACCTGCTCTACAAGAAATGCCCAAAAGTGCTCGAGTGGCTCCACAAGATGATTCGATCAGCATGGAGGAACCAGAAGATCAGCGACCAATGGATGAGAGCTGAAGGAGTGTACATTCCGAAGGAGCAGAACTCCAGCAGCATCAATCAGTTCAGGCCAATATCACTTCTGAACGTCGAGGGGAAAATCTTCTTCTCTGTTATGGCAGCAAGATTGACAAAATACCTGACTGAAAACAAGTATCTGGATATGTCAGTCCAAAAGGGAGGCATACCAGGAATGCCTGGAAACTTGGAACATGCCACGTTGATTTGGGATGCCATCCAAAAAGCAAGAACAGAGAAGAGAAACATTGACGTAGTTTGGCTTGATCTGGCGAATGCATATGGATCAGTTCCACACGATATGATCCAGCTGGCTCTTGAAATGTATCACATCCCAGAAAACATCCGAACAATGCTGAGGAAGTATTTCCAAGGGTTCTCAATGCGGTTCTCTACCAAAGAATACACCACGGACTGGATAGACCTAGAGGTGGGCATTGCAATGGGCTGTGCAATCTCTCCCATACTGTTCGTGTTGGCAATGGAAGTCATCTTGAAAGCTGCAATGAAGAGTTCAGGTCCAGTGAATCTGGGAGATGGATACCAGATGCCTCCTCTGAAAGCTTTCATGGATGACACAACAGTCTTGTCCACGGATGAGGAAGAGACACACCAAATCTTAAAGCAGCTGGATGAGCTGGTGGCCTCTTCAAGAATGAGGTTCAAACCTAAGAAATCCCGAAGTCTCTCACTGCGAAAAGGAAAAGTGGCAGATTCAGTCAAATTCATGGTAGCCAACCAAGCCATCCCCACTGTCACAGAAGAGCCAGTAAAAAGTCTCGGAAGATGGTATGATGACTCCCTGAAAGACACACAAAGGGGATGTGAAACCAAGCAAACAGCAGAAGAAGGCCTGAAGAAAATAGATAACTGCGGACTGCCAGGCAAATACAAAGTCTGGTGTCTACAGTTCATGCTGATACCAAAGCTGCTGTGGCCACTGCTAATCTATGACATTTGCACCAGCACAGTCGAAGCAATGGAAGCCAAAATCAACAAATACACAAGAAAATGGCTCGGTGTCCCACCTGGTCTCACTGATGTTGCATTCTACTGTCGTCAAGCAATGCTGAAGCTACCTCTCAAATCCATAGTGGAGGAATACAAAGTTGGAAAAGCAAGACTGTTGAGCATGCTGGAGGAATCGGAAGACAATATCGTGAGATCAGTTCATCCAAAGCTGAGAACTGGCAGAAAGTGGAAAGTCCAAGAGGCTGTAAACAATGCCAAGAGAAACCTCAGCATCAAAGAAATAATTGGACACACGCAAACCAACAGACAGGGACTGGGAGCAACAAAAATGCAGTGGTGGTCCAAAGCCAAAGGGAAGGAAAAAAGAGACATGATCATACAGGAGTTGAAGGAAGAAGAAGATGTCAAAAGAGTGCAGAAGGCAGTCCAGCAAGGTCAACAGGGGCAATGGACAACATGGGACAGTGCACTCCAAAGAAGTCTCAGCTGGAACGATATGTGGCACATGGCTCCTCTAAGGATAAGCTTCCTCCTCAGATCTGTATATGACCTGCTCCCCTCGAATGCAAACTTAGTGAAATGGGGGAAAGCAGACGACCCAGCATGTCCGCTCTGTCAGAAGAAACAAACAGTGGAACATGTCCTAAGCTCTTGCAAAGTAGCGCTAGCCCAAGGAAGGTATACATGGAGGCACAACCAAGTTCTGAAAGTGATCACAGATGTGGTTAGCGAAAAAACCATGACCCCAAACGCACCAATTGCTATGACAACGTTCTACAAAGCAGGAGGGAAACAGGTCTGGCCCGAAAGTGCTATGACAACCAGCACATTGCCAAAGGGTCTTCTGGATGGAGCAGTCGACTGGGAGTGTACAGCAGACCTCCCAGAGTGGAGAAATTACCCAGATGTCATCAGCAAGACAGGCATGAGACCAGACATCGCTCTCCACTCTGACTCCTCGAAACAAGTGATTCTGATAGAACTCACTGTGCCATACGAAAGCAGAATGGAAGAAGCACATATCTACAAGACCGAAAAATACGCCGGTCTTGCCAGCACCCTGAAGAAAGCAGGTCTGCGGGTCAAAATCTTCGCCATAGAGGTCGGGGCAAGAGGGTTTGTGGGCACCTCCGCTTATGATCTCATGAAACAACTCGCCATTTCTGGGAAGAAGAGGACTAGAGCCCTTAAAGCGATGGCAGAGGCAGCAGAAAGGAGCTCAAGCTGGATCTGGGCAAGGAGGAACGAAAAAAGTGAACTTCATAAGGATTAAATTCCCTACAGATGATGTGTGCCCCGTTAGCACATTGGTAAAACCGCGTACCGCAGTTCTGAAGCGCAGAATCGCCCAGGTTCGATCCCCGGGTGGGAAAAAAAAAAAATAGACAACAGCAGAAGGGCATCCAGGAGTCATGACCTGGATGTGGCCCGGCCCCCCGAGAGTGTAAGGAATTCAGGGCCGAAACACTTGTCTAAAGGGGGTTACTTCTCTGAAGACCTTCTGTTGTCTAGCTCTCCCTAGAGTTTCTTTCTACCTGATCACTGTTATAGTGGAGAGGGATGACTCGACTGCTTTTAGCATGTTTTGAGGATAGGTTGTCTCAGTCTGGATCTTGAGAGCTGACAATTATGACTTGTAATCGTACTTTATTGCTTGGTCTATGTCGTGAAGTGAAAAATGGCTCTTACCCAACAGAGCTACGCAAATACAGTGAGCACTTTCGGTTTATTTATATTATCTTTTTTCTTTCTTTCTGTTTTATTTTTTCAAAGTGCTACGTATATGTTTTTGTTTGTTTGTTTGTTTGTTTGTTTTCTTACTGATTTTTATTCTTATCTACTCTTTCTGTATTTTATATTTGTTTCTTGTTTCTATTGTCTGTACATTTTCCAACACGCTTAACCTTTTCTTTATGTAATATAAAAACGTTTGTTATTGGTTTCTGCTGTTTTTATGATTTGCTTTATACCGATAAATGACACAACTAATATTTGTTCACCCACTCCCAAAAATAAAAAAATATCCACACAACACAAATACGGTCGCTAAACATCAAAACTTGTCACCTATTATCAACAAACAAACAAAAGGAAATAAATAATTTCTCAGAATTAAAGACATTTTTATCTTGTTAGAGAAATGACTCATACTGCACACAAGAGATATATCTCTCAACAACAAACAAATAAACTAAAACACACCAAAACAACCTACCAACCAAACTTATTAACGAAATGATCGAAAAGAACGTTGTACATAAATTTATTCCCAAATAATAATACTCAGAGTGTCGCTATTCTTGGACATTTAGATTGTCAGAGGCAAAATAAGGAAAATAAGAAAAACAAGAATTAATACAACGACAAAAAGCCGAGAACCAGTGTTGTACTGTATCTGCCAAGAAGCGTAGAGGCAAACAAACAAACAAACAAACAAACAAACAAACAACAAACTAAAAACAAACAAACAAACAAACAAACAAAATTAATGCAAAAAGAAAGTCAGCAAGTTAGAAAATAAGAAAAACAAGAGAAAAGAAAACGGAACAACAAAAAACAACAGTAACAACACCAACAACGACAACAACAACAAGAACAACAACAACGACAACATGAAACAAAAACACCCAGAAGAAAGAAGGAAAGAAAGATGAAAACTAAACTCTGCATTTTTTTCACCAGTGAAATACCGCTCCATTCTCCTGTTGCTCTCGGTTTATTTGTCTGTTTATAATCTACGCTAGTGATTCATCTTATGTTGCACGAACGAATAGATAAATGAATGAATAAATGAATGCAAGAACAAGCAAAACAAGGAAGGAATGAACAAACAAACAACAAACAAAAAATGAAGGAAAACAGGAAAATGTTGAATAGTTCTTTTTTTTCTGTATAATCAGAAGCTGAGTAGTGTATCAACACACAAGTGCACCATTAGAGAGCGATATAGATAGATAGATAGATAGATAGATAGATAGATAGATAAATAGATAGATAGATAGGTAGGTAGGTAGATAAATAGATAGATAAGTAGGTAGGTAGATAGATAGATAGATAGATAGACAGATAGATAGATAGATAGATAGATAGATAGATAGATAGATAGATAGATAGATAGATAGATAGAGATAGATAGATAGATAGATAAACGAATAAATAAATGAATACGTAAATAAATGAATAGATAAATAAACAATAAATAAATAAACGAATAAATAACTAAATAAATAATAAATAAATAAATAAACAAACAAATAAATAAATAAATAAATAAATAAATAAATAAATAAATAAATAAATAAATAAATAAATAAATAAATAAATGAAATGTATGAATATGTAGATATGTATATATCCACAAACCACAAGAATTGGCTCATTTGTTGCAAAAATGTAACAAAGCGTAAACGGCAATTATTGGAGAAATGTTGAAGGAACACAAATACTGCCCAGACCTTATCCCCCAAACAAACTTAAATCTGTCAGCAAAGACATGAGAAACCGTCTTGCTCGTTGCACTCATAACCAATATCTATATATTTGGCACTCTTCCCACCAACTTTCAACAGCCAGCGATTCATCTTCTTTTTTCGTTGGCTCTCTACGCGGTCATGCCATATCTAATGAATAAGAAGAGTGGCAGAATGGTGCAGACGTTTGCCTGCCAATAACTAAACTAGAGCTTCCAAGGTTAGTTTCCTGTCGAGGCCTCGACTTTTCTCTTCAGTTTGACCAGACAATTGAACTGAACGTCTGGTCCTTCAAAAAGGGACAAAAAACGAGTCGGGCCCATGTGCCTTCTGGCCTGTGCATGTTTAAGAT
The DNA here is from genome assembly GCA_030674185.1 of Monoplex corrugatus. Classification (NCBI taxonomy): domain Eukaryota; kingdom Metazoa; phylum Mollusca; class Gastropoda; order Littorinimorpha; family Ranellidae; genus Monoplex; species Monoplex corrugatus. The sequence continues at coordinate 46,782,490 of CM060305.1, forward strand.
TCCACTGCAGTTGAAAACCGAGAAGAGCAGGGTTTTCGCCTGGCTGTCCTGGTATAAAATATTGGAGAGACAGGTTGATTTCCCAGGTCCTTCCCCTTGAAGGCCAATTAGCCTTCTTGCCTTTCTGAAGTCTTGGTAAGTAAAATGGGTGGCGCTGCACTGCGGCGACTCGCTTTCAAAGGGGACAGCAGCCCGAGTTTCACGTGGTAAATCCACTGTGACAAAAGAGACTTACTTTACTTTACTTTTTCCTTCCGCTTGTACCGGTGGGCGTCGCGGGGAGATACAGTCGTCTGTCAGCAGCAAGACGGGTGGCCTGGAGAAGGGACATCTCGTGAGCTTTGAGGGTATCTGCCACGGAGTCGCTCCATCGTCGTCTTGGTCTTCCTCTGGCTCTCCAGCCAGAGTATCTGGTGTTGTATGCCCGAAGAGCTGGTTGGTTTAGGGGCATACGTGTGAGGTGTCCGAACCACTTGATCCTCATATGTTCGATGTGTTGTAGGATTGGTGTTGCTCCTACCATGTCTCGTATCACCTCATTTCTGATCTTGTTCCGCCTTGTCTTGTTTACTGCTTTCCTCAGGCATTTCATTTCACAGGTGACCAGTTTTCTCTCGAGGACTTTAGTTAGGGACTATGTCTGGCACTGGTATGTCAGCGTTGGTAGAAAAATGGTGTTGATGAGTTTCGCCTTAGTGCTGGTGGGAATGCTGGGGTGTTTCAGGAGAGGGGCAAGTTGGTAGCTGACTGCGTTGGTTTTCTGGCATCTGGTCTCGATTTCTCTGTCTAGTTTGCCATTTTCAGTGAAGATGCTGCCCAGGTATTTAAATTCACTGGCTTGCTTCAACTGGGTTCCGTTGATGTTGATATCCAGTTTGTTTGGTCTCTTACTGACAATCATGACCTCGGTCTTGCTGACGCTGATCTTCATGCCGTATGTCTCGCAGTTTTCACTGAGCTGGTCTGTGTACTCCTGTAGCTGTATCTTGTCATTGTTCACCATTGCCTGGTCGTCCGCAAACATGAGTTCATTGAGTGCCTCAGGGTCTGGGTTTGCCTCCTTCGTAATCTGATCCATATAGATCACGAAGAGAAGAGGGGAGAGATTACAGCCCTGCCTTACTCCCGATGTCACTGGGAACCAGTCAGATGTTCCACTGGCGGTGCGGACTGCACTCCTGCTGTTGGCATAGATGGCCCGAATGTTGTCTAGCAGCTGGCCCTTGACGTCGTACTGCTCGAGGACCTTCCATAGCTTGTCTCTGTTGACTCGATCAAAGGCCTTTTCTTGATCAACGAATACAAGATGGAGATCTCGGTCGTATTCGATCGCCCTCTCGCACAGTTGTCGTAGTGCAAAGATTGCATCGGTGCACCCTCTTCCTTTTCTGAAGCCAAATTGGGCGTCACTGAGGAGATGTTCTGTTTTCGCTCGAGTGCGCTGCTCCAGGATCTTTGCGTACATTTTCCCTACATGACTGAGTAGTGATATGCCTCTGTAGGTACTGCAGTCTTTCTTGCTGCCCTTCTTCTTCCATATTGGCACCACTATTGCATTTTGCCAGTCTTCTGGTACTTTTCTCTCCTCCCAAGCTTTCTGAAAGATGGTGGTGAGCCACTGAATTGGGGTTTCATCGCACACATGGATGGCTTCAGTTGTTATGCCGTCGTCTCCAGCTGCCTTTCCTTTAGGACTGGTCTTCACTGCTTTTCTTACTTCACTCTCTAGGATGGTAGGTTCTGAGTGGTCTGGGTGGCTGGGGGTGAAACGGGACTGTGTGTCTTGTGCCCATACTCCTGATGGGTTGAGTAGGTCTTTGAAATAGTTTTCCCATCTCTTCACTATTTTCTCCTCTCCATGCAATGTTTCCCCGTTTGCATCGTTGATGATAGTGGTTGGATCGAAAGGTTCATATCGCACTCTCATCGCTTTCACACTCTTGTAAAACTCTCTTGGGGAAGCTTTGCATGTTTCACAGAGTTTTTCACCATACTGGGTCCATGACTTTTCCTTTGCTGTTCTCACAACTTTCTTGCTGTGTCTTCTTGCAAGTCTGTACTTGATGTAGTCCTCTTCATCCTTTGACTTGACCCAGATCTTGTATAGTTTCTTCTTTTCCTTGATAGCATTCTTCACTTCTTTGTTCCACAAAGCTGTTGCCTTTCTGTTTCTTCCTCCTGTCTTCTTGGTGCCACAGGCTTCTTTTATAGTGTCCAGGAGGACTGTCTTGAAGATGCCCCAAGCTTCCTCTACGTTTAGTAATGTAGGGTCACTACAGTCCAATTTTTCACTGATGGTGCATCTGATCTGAGTCTGCACCTCTTCGTCTTGAACCTCCTCTTCTTCTGAGTGACCAACGTCGTGATGATTGGCCTGTGGTCTGTGTCCAGGCCTGCGTTGGGGATGGCTCTTGAGTCTCTGATGTTGCTCCGCATTCGAGATCTTGCTAGTGTGAAGTCGATGTCGATGTCGCTCCATTTGTACCAGGTGTAGATCTGAGTGGCTCTGTGCTGGAAGAAGGTGTTGGTGACAATAAGGTCATGCTCTGCACACAGTTCCAATACATGGTTGCCGTTGTAGTTGCTTGGTGTTCTGTGGTCACTGTGTGGACCAAGGTGTTTTGTGCATGGTGTTCTTTTCTCTCCGACTCTGCCATTGAAATCTCCCATGACGTACAGGTCTTCTTGGTCCGGGATGCTGTTGATGGTGTCCGAGAGTTTTTCGAAGAAGGAGTCCTTATCCTCATCTGAGTAGGAGTCATTACATGGTGCATACACTTGAATGTAGTTGTTGATCTTGTTGTCCTCCCTAATGCCGATCTTCAAAAGTCTTTCTGAAATGAACTCCGTACTCACTAGGTCTTTTGCCTTGTCATGGTGTAGGATGAAACCCACGCCATGTGCTGCTCTCTGTTCCTTGCTTACACCGCTCCAAATGAGAACATAGTTGGCGTCTATTCCCTTTGTTCCTGTTCCTTTCTTTCTGGTGTCTGCAATGCCCAGTATGGAGATCTTGCGCTGGGTCATGAACTCTACTATCTCTGGTTCTTTGTTCGTCAAACCGCAAATGTTCCAGGTCCCAACCTTTTCGTTTTTCTTTATTCGTTGTCCGTTTTCCTCGCCGCGTCGTTTTCCGTTGTGATCCGTCCGTTTGTATCTCCTTATATTTTCTTGAGCAATTCGTTTATCCACTGCCGGCCTGCTAAGCCAGTCACAGCTTCACCAGTGCCCCGTTGGCCAGCATTACCTGTTTCCACCTCCCACGACGAGGACGAGGGGTTGGGCTTTGGGAGGCGACAAAAGAGATGAATATCAATATGAATACCAATATCAATATAATTTACTGTGGGTTTTTTTTTCTCTGTTGCACGTCCCGCCGACTGCCTTGGAGCTCGTTGGTCAGGAGAGGGAGTTGTGATCATCCATATGTCCTGTTGCTTCAGTTGATACAGACAACATCACTTACAATATTTGTTCCGCTGCCTGGTCCTCTTAAACTGCAGAGGCAGGGCAGTGAAGGCGTCAGTTTGCATTTTGCACTTGTCATATGCGTGTCCGTCGTACTTTCCAACATCTCTTGGATGTTGCTTTCCTCATTGACCAGAATGGCCAACTCACCGGGAACCAGTGTTTTTTCTTTTCTTTTTTCAGGTTTCCGTTTGCTTGAACGCGGGCAGTCACACTTGTTTCGGACCCCCTCAGTGTTTTTGGCTCCTCCAGTCTATTACAGCAAAACGTATAAACCCAACATTTTTTTTTCTCTGCGAGGTGGGACGTTTTAAAAAAAATGACAGTTTCAAGGGAGGTAAGTCTGAATGCTGCCTTTACATGAATAAGTCAACACATAACCGTATACACTCAGTTGGTTGAGCGTCGGATTCATATGCTAATGATTTGGGGTTCGAATCCCGGGGTGTGTTATACTAAAACTGCCCTTCTCACTGTCCTATCTTAACATCATTGTTGTTTCTGGTGGTGTCAGTATAGGATTAGATAGGTCCTCCTACCCCCACTTCCCTGGGATGGTTATCCCCATCGGCTATATTACCTGAAGTTGGGTGCCGACATAAAATTCTGAACCAAATCAACTAACCCTTTGACTCCTGCACCCTATCTTCCAACTGCAAAAACTTGACCCTTTGATTCCCTCACCATTTTCATCAGTTTCTTGCAGGAAGCTGGTGGAAAGCGTGAGGGAATCAAAGGTAAGATTTTGCTTTGCTAGCATGATTGGCAATGCAGGATACTGGTAGACAGGGTGCGGGAATCAAAGGGTTAATTAATCAAAACCTTATACAGCATTTATGACACCACTTGTTGTGCGTTTGGGCGTTGAGCCTGGTTGTAGCTGAACAGAGTCTCATCAGGATCACTCGCTGCTTTCAGGACAGAAAGTCGTACTAGTCCTTTTGTGTCCGCGGCTTAAGGAGTGATCTGATGATGATGTTCTTCTCACTGTTACTAACGCTGGTGTTTGGTTGGTCTTCATGGGTTCCTTTTTCTTTGCTGGTTCATTTGCCGTTTGGTTTACTGATATTCCACAGTAAGTGGGGATCCTCTGGAGGACTACTCCAGTGAAGAAGTAAAGGAACTAGCTTTTTACACACTGAAAGGCCTTAGTCAATTGGGGGAACTTCTCGTTCTCCAGGGCATGGAGAACAGAGAGCCCATCTAAGAGGATGACCAGATGACAGGCAAAAGATAATGAAAAGCTAGAGAAGATTTTCAGTGGTTAGTACTAAAAGGTTTGTGTGCACATGTGGTAGTGTATGTGTGAACCAGTTAGAGTGAATGAATGAGTGTATGTGCATGTATGTGCGCGTGCACGCCCGTGTGTATGTTATGTATGTGTGTGTGCGTGTGTGTGTATGTGTATATGTGTGTGTGTGTAGTTCGAATCCAGCACGGGATTCTTCCTCCGTGATCCCAGGTGTACATTTCAAATGGCAGATGTGATGCGTCTAGTGTGTTGGCTAGTGACTGCGTGCTTGTCACCTCTCACTTTCAGCCTGCACCGCTGGATAGCACTGCTGTTTGCAGCTATGCGAAAAGGAGAGTAGAATGCGTAAGTCTCTCTCTGTCAGTACATAGCCTCTCCATCAGCAAGCCCTACGTTATGCCTCCTCGTGGCGACATGTATTAACTGAGCACCTCACGGACTCAGGCTAAATCTCGAGGGACTCGGAGGAGGTCTGGCCCGCAGACGTGCGGCACGCAGGCTCACCGGCGTGTGGATATGCCCTGGTGCCCACGAACCAGACCCCCAGCTATGGGTAAATAGCTCCACTGCCTTCTGGAAATTTCGGGAGAGAATAAGACTAAGGGAGTAAACCCTTAAAAAATTCACCCTACTGCCTTGTAGGTTGTCGTGGGAACGACAAAGGCTAGAGGAGAGACCGTAAACAAACCGATGGAAGGCAACGGGAAACCACCATCGTCCTTTCCCAAGATATCATGGCCAGACAATCCAATGAAAATAAGTGTAACGATGTAAATAGAGGCTCCTATGGAAAGGTAAAGCAAAAAGGAGAATTGGTGCACCTGGTCACAACAGGAAAGCTGGAGGGAAAGAGAGCACCAGGTAGACCCAGGGAGAAGATATTGGACGGACTTGCATAGCGGCTAAAGACAAAGAGGGTGGAAGAGGTGCTTTGAGGCAACAAGGGTTAGAAACAGATGGAAGGCCATGATCGCCAACGCCATGTGGCAAAGCACTTTATGATGATGATGATTATCGCTGGTGTCAGACTGGTCTCTGTATGGAGTTGTCTGTTCTCAGAGTGAGTTGTCCATCGCTATCGTGAAGAACGGTATGAATATATTTAATGTTAAACCGGAGAGGGGTGGCTCGATTGCTCCGAGCATGTTCGGGAGATTGGCTGACAAAGTGTGGATCTTGAGAGCTAACAACCGTGACACCTGATCATATTTCATTGCTTTGTGTGTGTCGTGAAGTGAGATATGACTCATGAACAAGACAGCTACAGGCGTAGCAAAAACAATCAGAAACAGCGCCTAAGAGTTTGCCCAAACCACTTGTACATACATTGGATATTTTTACTCGCGAGTTTCTTTTTAAACGCAAACACCTTCTTTTCCTACTCTCTCCCTCCCTCTCTCTCTCTCTCTCTCTCTCTCTCTCTCTCTCTCTCTCTCTCTCTCTCTCTCTCTCTCTCTCTCTCGTTCTTTCTCACTAATCTTCAAAAGTCAAGACCTCTAAAAATGTACAGTTTTACTTAAGGATCGTACAAGTGTTTCGCCAGTCGAATTTTTGTTCTCTCTCTCTCTCTCTCTCTCTCTCTCTCTCTCTCTCTCTCTCTCTCTCTCTCTCTCTCTTTTTTTTTTTTTTTCTCTTTCTCTCTCTCTCCTATCTCTCTCTGTCTGTCTGTCTGTCTGTCTCTCTTCTCTCTCTTTCTCCCTCTCTCTCTCTTTCTCTCTCTCTCCTTTCTCTCTCTCTCTCTCTCTTTCTCTCTCTCTTTAATACATTTCAAGTATCACAATGCACATGATCCATTTTGCTTTATATTATTGCCAGATTATATAGTCAACCTGTCTTCGTTCATTCCCAGAAGACAAAACCTCTAGAAATGTACTATTGTATTTACTAAACATCAGAACCATAACACATTAACTACAAAGATAGAAAGAAAGAAAGAAAGAATGAAAGAAAGAAAGAAAATAAGAAAACAGAAAGGAAAGAAAGAAAGAAAAGCAAAAGAAAGAAAGAAACAAACAAATAAACAACATGATTGATTTCGGATGGTTAAATTATTCTTTCTACTCCAGGGACAGAATTGACTGCAGATTGTTTACCAAAAGTTCGCATCCCTGCAAAAAACAAAACAAATACATGAAATTCGAAAGCCGAACAAAAGTAAAGAGATAACAAAGAAAATCACGCTTGAGATTCATTACGATAACAGAATTGGATTCGTCTGTACTCTTGGATTAGATTTACATAGCAAGGTGCAAAATTAACCAGAATTCTAGCATGAAAAGGAGCATATTAAAAAAAATGTAAACCAGTCACTGTGGTGTAGTGGTAAGCACAAGGGACTACTGACTGGAAGGTTGTGGGTTCGAACCCCATCAGTCCTTTCAAAATTATTGTGGGATTTTTTCAGCTCCAACCAGCTCCTGTCCAAAGTTGAACGGGCAACGGGCTTATCGAGAAGACTGGGACTGCACTGTCGACTCTCGTGACACTTCACGAATGCGTTATTGAGGGTGTTGCTTAATTTAAATCTTCTGACCAACACCGCAGGTTTGTGTATCTCTCGGGCCTAATTAACGCCAAGATGTATTATTACAGCAAACGCAGAGTACATCTTATAACGCAGTCTCGATCCTAGATGGAACTCCATAGTGATATGTTTATCATTCTCATCTTCATCATCATCATTATCGCACTGTAAAATATATCCCAGCTTCCGTGGCCACGTAAGTGGTGCAGAAAATGGAAATAAAAAAAAATCAGCAATTTTATCTTAAGTTAAATGAATTTAAAAATAAATAAATGAAAACGTTTTCTGTAGAATTAGATACCGGTTAATGTATTAAAATACAAATGCAACAATTATAATTAGATAAATAAAGAAATGTATAATGTCTGCCCACAGATCAACACCAAGGCTGCGAAAATGTAGCAAAGTGAAAATGGTCATTCACAGGAGAGATATTGAAGATAGACAAACACTCTTCACAAGACACATCCAATCAAAATAAAACCTGTCAGCAGAGGCACGAGAAATTGTCTTGCTCGTGGTGCTGATAACCAGAGTCTGTAAGTCTGACAGTCTTCCCTATAACTGCCACTGTCCACGGCCTTCGATCAATGGAAGGCAAGAGAAAATGTATGTATGTGTGTGTGTGTGTGTGTGTGTGTGTGTGTGTGTGGTGTGTGTGTGTGTGTGTGTGTGTGTGTGTGTGTGTGTGTTAGCATGTGTGTGTGCATATTTATATGTGTGTGATTTCTCTGTGTGTGTGTGTGTGTGTGTGTGTGTTTAGCATGTATGTATGTGTGTGTGTGTTTTGCATGTGTGTTGATATGTGTGTGTGTGTGTGTGTGTGTGTGTGTGTGTGTGTGTGTGTGTGTGTGTGTGTAAGTAAGTGTGTTTTGTTGTGTGTGTGTGTGTGATTGTGTGTGTTGTGTGTATGTGTATGTGTGTGTGTGTTAGGTTGTGTACAATGTATGTATGTGTGTATGATTTTGTCTGTGTGTATGCGTATTGTGTGTGTGTTTGCGTTTTATAGTATGTATGTGTGTATGTGTGTGTGCGTGTGTGTGTGTGTTACATGTGTGTAATGTATGTTTGTTGATTTTGTGTGAGTATTAGCATGTGTATTATACGTGTTGTGTTGTGTGTGTTGTGTGTTTGTGTGTGTGTGTGTGTGTGTGTGTGTGTGTGTGTGTGTGTGTGTGTGTGTGTGTGAGTATGTGTATGTGCGTGTGTGTGTTAACATGTGTGTATGTATGTGTTGTATGATTTTGTGTGTGTATTAGCGTGTATATATATATATATATATATATATGTGTGTGTGTGTGTGTGTGTGTGTGTGTGTGTGTGTGTGTGTGTGTTGTGCGTGTATGAGTATATGTGTGTATGTGCGCACGCGGATATGCAAAAACCTACCTATTCGTCTGTCTATAGGCGTGTAATAGAGCGTAGGAGGCTTAGAGAACTCAAAACAAAAACAAACAAAAACGTGGGACAGCTTCAAGGGAAGCAACTGTTAACATCAGAGAATATATCTTTACCCTATGTTATTTTGTTCATCCATGGTGTCGGTTCCTTCAGACATAAAGACGGGTTCTCTTTCAGTAATAATAAAAAAACAACAAAAAAAACGGTGTTTCTTTGCATAGACATGGCATTCATGGATATTGCGGACCTGTTTCATTCACAAGTGTTGACGTGATTTGTGTGGGGGCGGATGGCATATAAGCTGAATGGCTGGAAGGAAATGTCAACAGGGGAAGTAATTTCTCCCTGACAAGTTGCTCCTCTATCAAGATGTTGTGTAAATATCTAACAAGTAGCTAAATGTAACAGGGGAAAGTATGGATTACTTGTGAAGTCCACTTGTAAAGATGTAAGTTAATGAGAAAATGGCCGAAGAATTTATTGCAAGAATAAAGTTTTTCTTTTTTGGGGGGGAAATACTGAAGCGGACGGATGATCGAAATTATGGGAGATATAAATCCTGTGGAAGTACTTTATCAGAGAATGGGGATGAAGTAGTAGTTATAAGATGCATACACACGCACACACGCACGCGCGCACACACACACACACATATATTCACACACACACACACACACACAAACACACCACATATAAATACTCACGCGCACACACATACACCACATATACATACACACACATACATACACCACATATACATACACACACACACACACACACACACCACATATACACAGACACAGACACACACACTCACGTACACACACACACACACACAAGCACACACACACACACACACACACACACACACACACACACACACACACACATACACACACACACATCGTCTAATGTCACTCATAGTGAAAAGAAGTTAAATCAGAGAACGAAAACACACACACACACACACACACACACACACATACACGCGCGCGCGCACATACACACACACACGCGCGTGCGCACACGCACACACACACACACACGTATATGTCACGTGAGGGATTAAATTTAATCAAACTTCAAGATAAGAGAGAATATTAGTGTGGTTATTTCAAATTTTGCCTTTACTCTCTAAGTGTAGGTTATTTAAGTGTGTCAGATTTCATTCCAATTTTCAATGAATAAGAGAATAACCTTCCTTTCATTGTGAAGAAATTCGACATGTCTATGCCTGTTCCTTGAATAAGAACTGATTCGCTTGTTAACTTGTCAGACCCCATCATGCAGATTCACTAGGACACACATAGCGTGTATATCTGTCCTTTCACCCTTCAGTGTATTTTCTCTGTGCTTGTCACAATGTCAAAAACATGTCTGCAAACGTATCTTAAGCCCCGCTTCAAACTGAAGGAGGACGCCTTAGGTTGGACATTGGCAAGCCTTCCAGGATGTGGTTGGAACAGTCCATCTCCCCCTGGTCTGCTACTGCAGTGGAAGCGGAATGAACGTGCCAGAAGCAATTACTGGTGGTCAAAGAGTCGGTGATGAGAATGTCTACGCTGTTCTGAAAACTTGATTGCCAGTGGCGTCATACTGCCACTACAGGACACGCCCACTAAGTGACTTTTGTAATTGTCATGCTATAGAAATCTGTCTCCTTTTCTTCAGATTAGAATCTCAGGAAGTCCCGTGCTCTCTTTACGTTTAAAACAGAAAATACCAGACACTGTTTTGTATAAGACAAACGTTATTTTTAGAATTGATTAATAGTTCTCGTCGTGAGGCTTAGGACTAGCTTATTCTGAATAATAGTTTTTGTGCTTAGGAGTGGATAGCTAACTGTGTTGTGATTCATACCTTTCATTATTTACTTATTTATTGTATATATACATATATATATAATAAATATATATATATATGTGTGTTGTGTGTGTGTGGTGTGTGTGTGTGTGTGTGTGTGTGTGTGTGTGTGTGTGTGTGTGTGTGTGTGCGTGTGGTTCCTTTTTGAAGGTAAGACACACAGACACACACGTCATTTACATGCAACCAAGATTATTCCCGTAGTAGGCTGTGTAATACCAGTATAAAATATATACTTCGTAAAACATAGTCTAGATAGGGCCTCAAGACCTGGCCAGCTCATGGCCATACACATGGCACCTGTGACGTTAATGCATATGGAATTCATTCCGAGCGCGGAGACGTCATCTTCAGAAACTGAAACTGAAACTAGCTACTCTGAATAATAGTTCACGTGGTTAGGCATATGACTAGCTACTCTGAATAATAGTTCTTGTGGTTAGACTTAGGAATAGCTACTCTGAATAATAGTTCTTGTGGTTAAACTCGTGTGTGTGTGTGTGTGTGTGTGTGTGTGTGTGTGTGTGTGTGTGTGTGTGTGTGTGTTGTTGTGTGTGTGTGTGTGTGTGTGTGTGTGTGCGTGTGTGTGTGTGTCTGTGTGTGTGCGTGTGCTACGAGCATGTAAGGTCTTGTGCTGGCGTGCGACAAGTCATCTGTTATTATCTGGTGAGTTAGAAGGGGGAGAAGAGATTGTCTTATTGAATTAAAAGCACTGAATGTGTTTGTGTATGTACATGCCTCTGTGTGTTTGTGTGTTTGTGTGTGCGTATATGTGTGTGTGTGTGTGTGTCTGTCTGTCTGTCTGTCTGTGTGTGTTCGTGT
>CM060305.1:46798819-46803819 GCA_030674185.1 Monoplex corrugatus
CAACTCTTATAGAAAAAAGTACGCTTTTTTCCTATGATGAAAATCATTTTCAAATCGGATTTCAGGGTTTTGAGAAAAACAGAGATATACTTCCCAGAAATTTAAACTAACCAATTATTTCTGCATGTTTATTCATTCTATGTTCTTAACTTAGCCAGTCAAGACCTACATTTTTCTAAACGCCGGAATCCCACGCGGGTTCATTCCTGCTGGGGAGGGAACGGGATAGTTACAAATGGCTGGTTTCAGTGCAAATTTGCAACCAAAACTGATAGGATAGGTGTTTTAATACACACTCGTTTTGCTCAAAATGGTAAAATATCGCATTATCGCTTCACCAATGTGCAAACTAATGATCTTAAAATACATTTCAAGCAAAACCAGAAAAGAAAGACCAAGTACCCTTCACACTTCTTTCGGCTTTATCTCAAAACTGGGCCAGGCACATGTCGACTCATTCCATATGTGGAGGGTCACATAGAGTCTCATTCAAGGCGGCTATGTCAATCTAAGTTATAGCAATCCAACATCCTAATGACCAAGGCCATATGCCGTTCTGGTCTATCAGTTCTGTCCAGAAGGGCTTGGACATACCATGCATCAAGGGATGAAGGTGGTTTCTTTATTTTGATGTTTGCACTGTTTGCATTTTGAAGCTGGATTACTTGGCAGACGGGGCTATCTGCCAGGTACTTATGAAATAGACTTTGTTCAGATGGTTCTTACCCGCCTCCCTCTCCCTTTTTGAGAAAAGCAGTGCTGTCTATATGAGGAAGGGGGATTTGGAGCACCTGGTCACAACGGGAAAGCTGGAGAGAAAGAGAGCACCAGGTAGACCCGGGGAGAGAATGCTGGACGGACTTGCAGAGTGGCTGGGGATGAGGAGGGTGGGGGAGATGCTAGGGGCAACGAGAGATAGAGATGGTTGGAAGTCCATGGTCGCCAACGCCATGCGGCAGGGCACCTGAAGATGATAATGAGTGCTGTCTATGGAAAGAGGTGCTTCGTCGCTGTGAGAAGATCAAACTCCCATGTGCCTATGGTAGAGGACCATCGCCCCACAACCGTCTTCGTGCACAATCATAACACGAAACCTCCAGCATCATCCTCTGTCTGTCCTTCTTTACCACTTTTCCATCGCCGCAGGGTTTTGATGATTGAATGCTTCATTGTTCCTGTTCGTCTGTATGCCTAACCAGCACATACGTTTTTTTAAGAGTGGAAGGACGGTGTTGTTGTCTCCCCATTGTCTCCCTTACTGAAGCTCGGATTTCCACAGGTGCCACCATTGCCATTTGTAGAACGTCATCAGCAGGTGTGGGTTTGTTGTTCAGAGGATCCGGTCTGGCTTCGCCTCTGGCTCAGGAACCTCTCTCGGACGCGTGAGGGCATTTGCCTAGGCTATGAACACTTCGTGAGCTTGAAATCAAACTTCTTCTTCTCGATGGGTTGTCTTGACAGGGTTTAATCAGTTCAATCTATCAGCCTACCCGGGTTTGAACTTAATTACTTCTGTAGATTTAGTGCAAAAAAATAGGTTTAAAAGGATAATGGACTAAGCATACAAGATTACTTCTTTTTGTTATTTTATTATGAAATCCCATCTCTTCAATCCAATATCCCAGACAACACGAACACGCACGCACACGCGCACACACACACAAACAAACAAAAAAACACACACACATTCACACACACACACACACACACACACACACACACACACAAACACACGTGGACACACACACACACTCACATAGACACACACATAGACACACACACACACACACACACACACACACACACACACACACACACACACACACAAACACACACAACACACACATACACACACTCACACACACGTACAAAACCATCACTTATGAGATGAATGCACCAATCAACTCCAGACGACTGGAGGATGGCAGAGTGATCATTTCCATTTTGGCACTACTATGCAAGCGCATAGACAGTGTTTCTTACATTTTACCGAAATGGGCAACATTTCAGATCCTCTTTCAGACAGACGCAGGACAGCTTTAAAGAATATCTGAAGAAATTTGTCGATACGTCTGTGCCATGAATATAAGCTGATTTACTCAATAACTGGCCAGACCCAATCATGCTGGTTTACAGAGTCACATATGTGTTTTTTACCATTAGAGTATTTCTCCCATTTTTTTATCGTTGCCATCTCAAAAACACGACTGTAAACGAAATTTCATCCAGTTTTAAACTGGGTGAGGATGTAATATGTTAAGCGTTGGCAAGTCTTTTAAATCAGCGACGCTAGAATGGAATACAAATAGTCCTTCCTTGCTTGCTTCCTTGGTAGGTGGGTTGTAAACAATACTTCTTTGTTTGGTGACTGGATTAACATGGCGAGTGAAGTGCAAGCAGTCCTTCCTTCCTTCTTGAGCGAATTCCAACCTCCAAATAGTCCTTTTTTTTGCTTGGTGAGTGGAATGCAAATCCACACACACACACACACACACACACACACACACACACACACACACACACACACACACACACACACACACACAAACAAACAAACAAACAAAAACAAAACATTTGTCTTGGCTTGGTGAATAGCATGTAAACAGTCTTTATGTGCTTGGTGAATGGGGAAAAAACCACCACGATGAAAAGATTGTAAACAGTTCTTCCTTGTTTGGTAGGTGAATTGCAAACAGGCCTTTCATATTTGCTGATTGTATTGACAGGTTCTTTCCTTGCTTGGTGAGTGGATTGCAAACCGTTCATTCTTGCTTGATAAATTCGATGCAAACCCACTTTTTTACTTGATGAGTGGAGTGCAAACAGTCCTTTACTTGTTGATTGGTTTGCATATAGTCTTCCTTGCCTGGTGACTGGTTTGCAGATAGCATTCCTTGCCTGGTGACTGGTTTGCAGATAGCATTCCTTGCCTGGTGACTGGTTTGCAGATAGCATTCCTTGCCTGGTGACTGGTTTGCAGATAGCATTCCTTGTCTGGTGACTGGTTTGCAGATAGCATTCCTTGCCTGGTGACTGGTTTGCAGATAGCATTCCTTGCCTGGTGACTGGTTTGCAGATAGCTCTTCCTTGCCTGGTGACTGGTTTGAGGATAGCTCTTCCTTGCCTGGTGACTGGTTTGAGGATAGCTCTTCCTTGCCTGGTGACTGGTTTGAGGATAGTCCTACCTTGCCTGGTGACTGGCTTGAGGATAGCCCTTCCTTGCATGGTGACTGGTTTGAGGATAGCTCTTCCTTGCATGGTGACTGGTTTGAAGATAGCCCTTCCTTGCATGGTGACTGGTTTGCAGATAGCTCTTCCTTGCCTGGTGACTGGTTTGAGGATAGCTCTTCCTTGCCTGGTGACTGGTTTGAGGATAGTCCTACCTTGCCTGGTGACTGGTTTGAGGATAGCCCTTCCTTGCATGGTGACTGGTTTGAGGATAGCCCTTCCTTGCATGGTGACTGGTTTGAGAATAGTCCTACCTTGCCTGGTGACTGGTTTGCAGATAGCTCCTCCTTGCATGGTGACTGGTTTGAGGATAGTCCTTCCTTGCATGGTGACTGGTTTGAGTATAGTCCTTCCTTGCATGGTGACTGGTTTGAGGATAGTCCTTCCTTGCACGGTGACTGGTTTGAGGATAGCCCTTCCTTGCTTAGTGACTGGTTTGCAGATAGCCCTTCCTTGCTTGGTGACTGGTTTGAGGATAGCCCTTCCTTGCCAAGTGACTGGTTTGCAGATAGCCCTTTCTTGCTTGGTGACTGGTTTGCAGATAGCCCTTTCTTGCTTGGTGACTGGTTTGCAGATAGCCCTTTCTTGCTTGGTGACTGGTTTGCAGATAGCCCTTTCTTGCTTGGTGACTGGTTTGCAGATAGCCCTTTCTTGCTTGGTGACTGGTTTGCAGATAGCCCTTTCTTGCATGGTGACTGGTTTCAGATAGCTCTTTCTTGCTTGGTGCGTAGATTTGCAAACAATCCTTTCTTACTTGCTGAGTGGAATGCAGACAGTCCGTCCTTACTTGCTGAGTGGAATGCAGACAGTCCGTCCTTACTTGCTGAGTGGAATGCAGACAGTCCTTCCTTACTTGCTGAGTGGAATGCAGACAGTCCGTCCTTACTTGCTGAGTGGAATGCAGACAGTCCTTCCTTACTGGCTGAGTGGAATGCAGACAGTCCGTCCTTACTTACTGAGTGGAATGCAGACAGTCCTTCCTTACTTGCTGAGTGGAATGCAGACAGTCCTTCCTTACTTGCTGAGTGGAATGCAGACAGTCCTTCCTTACTTGCTGAGTGGAATGCAGACAGTCCTTCCTTACTTGCTAAGTGGAATGCAGACAGTCCTTCCCTACTTACTGAGTGGAATGCAGACACCCTTTTTTGCTTCGTGAGTGAAATGTTACATCTGTCTGATTTGTCGATTGTAAACATGTCCTCTCTTGCTAAACGCACAGTCTCCTGACTGGTACGAGCTCGTAAGTGATTGCAATCTGCTCTTGATTAGTGACTGGAATGCAGACTGTACTGCCTTGCTTGCTGATAACTGTCGTCAGGTGATGTTGACAAGACCGCTCCGAAAACTGTTACCTGTGATCGTAGAATACGTTTTGAGGAACTGTACAGTTCAATTATGGCGTTATGTTGCGACTATAACACACGCTTAATAACTTAACTCACTCCCCACTGGGCGATTTGGAATGTAGCATTTCTCTGTGCACTGGGCGTTTGTATAGACTTCTAAAAAAATCAATAACAACAACAACCAAAAAATTAATGGTAAAACACATACTTTTGAAATTTTAATATATGATTATCACTGGATTAAATAAGCATGTGAGCAAGTTGGAAAGCTCTAATCTTTATGGTGCTCATTTTGATGGTGTATTTTTATGGTAATAAAATTGAGGGTGGTTGCTTTTGTATATAAGGGAAGTTCACACTGTTCCTGAAAAGAGGACTGTTTTCACATAAACCGCATTGAAAATATAAGTAGAGAGTAAACAGTAA
>CM060305.1:46808819-46841319 GCA_030674185.1 Monoplex corrugatus
CATACACAAACACAGATGCAATATTCACACACACACACACACACACGCACACGCAGATACTCACACACACACGCATACACGCTCCCCCCCCCCCACACACACATACACATACACATAAACATACACACACATACATACTCATACATAGAACATACTCACAAACACACACACACACATAAACACACACACATAAACACACACACACACACATAAACACACACACACACACACACACACACACACACACACACACACACACACACACACACACACACACACACACGCACACACAGAGGCAAACAAACAAAGCATTTTTTTCTTTTTATAACTTTTCACAAACACACATTTGCTCAAAATGTCGATTTAATGAAACTAGAATAGTATTAGTGAATATGTGAAGTAGCATGCTGGTATCCTAAACTTATTCCAAAATGCACGTTGAACGGTGGGTGAAATGCCTGGTGTTCCCAGGCTGTAGGGATTATGCACTGACTGATGGTATCTGCCATGAATATATTCCATCTCCTGACACCCGACAGATCATTTTAACTGAATGTATCTTTCACATTTCCACGAAGAATGTTAAGAATTTCCATGGACAGCAAAGAAATAAACGAGACAGTCTTGAAAAAGGCAAATACAAAAAGAACATTACAGAAGAAGATTACGAAAAGACAAGCAACATTTATAGGACATTTTACGAGGCGAGAGAAATCAGAGCATCCAGTCACAAGAGGAAAGCTGGGGGTGGATGGGAGAGCACCAGGTAGACCCAAGGAGAAAATAGTGGACGGATTTGAGGTGTGGATGAAGACAGAGAGGGTGGGAAATGTATTTGTAGCGACATAAGACAGATTCGTATGGCGGGCCATGATCGCCAACGCCATGCCTCAGGGCACATGATGATGATGGTGATGATGATGATGGTGATGATGATGATGGTGATGCTGCTGCTGCTGCTGCTGATGATGATGATGATATCTTTCACGTGCTGTGATCCTTTCTTGTAGAAGCTTAATCTCATGAAGATGATGGACTCCTTAGTCAGTCCAACGGATCAGTAGACATACTGATCCCCAGCGCCTAGTGTGGGTCTTCGTGTCGGTAACAAGACCGATCCTGGACGTCCGGACACACATGTTCTTCTACAGACATCGCATGGGAAAGAGTTAATGTGCCCAAGATTCTGCTTCAGCCCGTCCTTTGTATTGAATAGCAGCTGTTCTGCGCTGTTCAAATGTGACTGTGCCCTGCCAGTATACAGTGTTCTGTCCAATGTCTTCCTAAATAGTGGTGCTGATGCCATGGCTGGGTTCGCTGGGTTCTTTTGATAGAGCCGTGGACTCTGGATCTGATATCTTGAGTTCAATCCCAACCCGCAACATTAAAAATAGGCCTGTTCACTGACCATTTTAACGTTTCCATCATTCCGGTGGTGTCAGTTTATTGGTTCAAAAGTCTTCCCCCAATCCCCCCCCCCCTCCTTTGCTCCTCTGTTCAAGACCTTGCCAGCGCACAGGGAGTTGCGCGGGCTCAGGAACACTGTCAGGTAGCTGCTGGCAGATTTGGGTGGAGCGTACGTGAAACTGAACGTGTATGATGAATCCCTCCAACAAACTCCAAACTCGAAGCTGCCACAACTGATGAGGCCGGCCTTCAGTGTATACTTGGTTCGAGTTAATTGTCTTCCTTAGTCATGGAGTCTTTGTTTCAGCTTTCCGTACGGGACCATCTCTACGACAATGTGTCCTGTCCAACCAATCTGGCATCTGATGAGTAGGCAGTCATTGTTTAGCAAACCACAATTCCTCAGCACCTGTAAGATTGGAAACTCCGATCTTGCCACATGGTGTTACAGGCCTTGAGCAGACAGAGTTCGTGAAACCGTTTCAGCTGTTGTATGTGTCGTCAGCAGGTAGTCTCGCAGTCTCGCAGTAGTATACCTCGGTGCTCAAGTTTACTGCTCTGTATACAGCAATCTTTATGGCCAGACTAATATCATGGTTTACCACAGTCTCTTGGTCAACCTCCCAAAGGCGAAGATAGCCTTTGGAGATGCACAGTATCTCCTATGTATCGAGATTCTTTGCTCAATCAGAGACTATGGTAAATCTTTGGGGCAGGTATTAGTGCTGCTTGAATATAACATACTGAAAATTGCAAAAGAAAACAGTCCGGTGTTCGGTGCAATTCCATTAACATATCTGTTAGAAAAATACCTCTCCATCTTATTGTTATTACCTCACTTGGGGTATGTGTGTCGCTGGAATTTCTTTTACTAGTCAAGGTTGTTAGCCCGTAGCCCAACCACAAGACAGTGTTGAATAGTTTTCACTGCGGAATATTTTGCGCACAATACCATGTGATGAATTTTGTTCATGTGTTTTATATTGGAAAGTAGCAGTCAAATTCAGAAAGTGTAATTTTTTGGTATATACTGAAAAAAAAATTGCGATGAACAAAAAGCCATTCTTAGCCTGTAACCAGAATTTTTTTTTTAAAAATCAAAAAAAAATCATAGATTTCTATATCTTATTGGTTATTGATGTCGATCTGCAGGCATATTTCATGGTAACAACATAGTGCCACTGGCAATAAGGATTTCAGTACAGCGTAACCATCCTCACCACCAGTTCTTTGACTACCAGTAATTGTTACTGGCACGCTCGCTCTATCTCTACTGCAGTCCCCAATCAGTAAATATCGACTCCTTGCATTGCATTCTCCTGTCCTAGTCTTAAGAGAAATGCAATATTCCATCTGCAATAGCATCTTCTAATCTGATGCAAGGTTGAAAATACTTTATGGCTATTTTTATTGTTAGTTCGTTTGGGGTTTTGTGTCTTCATTTTGAATTTGTTGAGGCTCTGTGTGTGTGTGTGTGTGTGTGTGTGGAGGGGGGTCTGTGTGTGTGTGTGTGTGCTTGTGTGTGTGTGGGGGGGGAGTCTCTGTGTGTGCGTGTGTGTGTATGTGTGTGTTTAATATATATATATATATATATGTGTGTGTGTGTGTGTGTGTATGTGTATATGTATGTGTGTGTGTGTGTGTGTGTGTGTGTGTGTGTGTGTGTGTGTGTGTGTGTGTGTATGTGTGTGTGTGCATGTATATGTGTGTTTACATACTGAAACTTGGTGAAAGGCCAAAAGAAAGGAGATATCTCTCTGTGAGTCTTCTTTAATCAGCATGATTCAGCCTAAGACGGTAGCAAGCAAATCAGCCCATATTCATTGGAGAGACATGTCGAGGAGTTTATGTAGCGAAATGAAGGCTGTGGTTCTAGTTTGGCTGTAAATCTGGTGCTCTTAAATCCATCCCTGAACTTCAAGAATAACGTCGATCAAAATAATAACATGGTCTTCCTCTTCTGACGGTAGAGTTTGAGTAATCAAGCAGCCTTGTGGTAGTCATAGGTCTGTGGTAGTTTCTTTCGTGTGCATGATAGAGAGAGAGAGAGAGAGTGATGTGTGTGTTTATAGTGTGTGTGTGTGTATGTGTGTGAAGTGTGTGTGTGTTGAGTGTATGGTGTGTGTTTGTGTGTGTGTGTGGTGTGTGTGTGTGTGTGTGTGTGTGTGTGTGTGTGTGTGTGTGTGTGTGTGTGTGTGTGTGTGTGTGTTACAGAAAGACTAAGAGTGTTAAGGGATCTTTTACAAAACGCTGTTAATATGCTTGAAAGAATTTAGGAAATGAAAAGATTTGTTACAACATGATTAGATATAGCAATCCATAAAGATAAAGAAAGAAGAAAGATGGGAAAAATACTAAAGAACAGAGAGAAAGAAATCCATTGACAGTGCATTTTGCTTCAGAATTTTATCTCGAACAATTCATTTGTTGCCGTGGGATTTTAACGTGCGCTTGCACTGGGTGAGTGCTACACACAGGACACCTGTTTGTTGTCTCATTGGGGAGACTGGCATCTATATCGCAATTTCAGGTCTAGATAACAAGAAACACCACAAGGGTGAGGATAGGACGTAGAATACCAGTGCCTTGCCATTCTCCGGACAATCACCTCCTAAGATCCAGAGGCCACTCGACAGTCATTTTATCAAGCAAATTAGGGCTGTCCGCGCGCTGCATGATCCATTCGAACCCAGTCATCAGTGACCTTGTTTACAAACCGAATGGCAAGGTGGGGAGATGACAAACCCTGGGACATAGCCACTTAATGTGCACCAACTGGATCCAGCCCAGCCTTCGGACCAAGAGAGAATAGATTAGCTCTCTCTAGCCCCACTCTGGTCTTCATCTTTCTTTTGGGCAGCCCGCTCTGCCACCAGCTCGCATGGGTACCGGTTCTTTTCCTCTGGCTATACTCTCGACTGGAACCAGCAAGAACACGAAACAAAGAATCAGAACGCACATTTAATACAACCAGGAGTCCTTTTATCACTCTGGACGAAGCAGCAGGGAAGTTTCAGTCTTTTTCTTCTATTTTTTCGTATTTGGTGTTTGTTTGTTTGTGATAATACGCTTGACAAAGCCAGTTGGCCGGAAATTTGCGCCTGTCTTGTCTGGTTGTTTTGAATATGCGGGGTTTTTTTTTTGTTTTTGTTTTTTTCTGGTTCATGTTTACTTGAACGCCAGCAGTCACACTTGTTTTTGATGTTGATACTTCTCGACAGTTAGCAGTTGGAAGCTCCCAACGTTGTTTTACCTCAGGGTTGTTTGAACGGCCGCGAAAGTGGCCAGGCATGATGCTACAGTGGAGTAGAAGAGAAAATCGCTATTCGATCAGTGATTTGAACTCAGGTTTTGGCGTCCTGGACAGGTATACATCATACACTGTACACCCTACACATTTTGGCCTTCAGTGCT
This sequence comes from Monoplex corrugatus, assembly GCA_030674185.1. Classification (NCBI taxonomy): domain Eukaryota; kingdom Metazoa; phylum Mollusca; class Gastropoda; order Littorinimorpha; family Ranellidae; genus Monoplex; species Monoplex corrugatus. Next base: position 46,813,641 of record CM060305.1, read on the forward strand.
AGTATTTTTGTGGCGACATGTCCGCTGTACACTGAGTGGGTGACTATCAATCTAGCCATCTGAAGATCATGTATCTGCTTAACTGTACTGCATAAAACCATTATACATGTAATGATAATGTTCTTTAGCCAGTTTTTCCCTCAACATTTCGTCTGTCTGTCTGTCTGTTTGTTTCTCTCTCTCCTCTCTCTCTCTCTCTCTCTCTTCTCTCTCTCTCTCTCTCTCTCTGTCTCTCTCCCTCTCTGAGTGTCTCTCTGTCCCTTTCTGTCTCTGTTTTTGTCTCTGTCTTTCTCTGTCTCTCTGTCTCTGTCTCTGTCTCTGTCTGTCTGTCTGTCTGTCTGTCTGTCTGTCTCTCTCTCTGTCTCTCTCTCTCTCTCTATATATATATATATAGACACACACATATATGTATATATATATATATATATACATATATGTGTGTGTCTATTTTTTTCTATTATATTTGTTTCTATACGCCAACGCGTATGCCCACATCTGTTAAACTGAGCCATTTGTTACATATTTACACTGTCTGACAGAGGAGCAACATGTTACATAGACATTACATCCCCTGTCGACAGTTCCTTCCACCCATTCAGGTTGGATACAATCTACCACCATGCAAACAACGCCGATACTTGTGGATGAATTTTGACAAGCTTCAATTCACCATGATGGTCATTTCTGTCAGGAAACATGAATTAAACATTCTTTCCGTTTCTTTTTTCTGTTTTCGTTTGTTCTTTTTTTTCTTTTTTTTTCTTTCTCTCTTTCTTTCTTCTTTCTTTCTTTCTTTCTTTTATTGTGTTTAAAAGAATCGACACCATGGGTGAAAAAGTGACAGGAAGTAAAGAGGGACTGTTTGATGTCATAATGCTGCCCCACATAGCTGCTGTACCTTTATGTATTCTATTAATTTCAGTCTTTTTCCCTTGTCACACACATACATACATACACACACATACATGCAGGCCTTCACACACACACACACACACACACACACACACACACACACACACACACACACACACACACATACACACACACACACACACACACAACCACACACAACCACACATACTTAAACGCACTTACACTCAACAGCGAGCATGCATTGATCGTGAGTCGATACCTGTACGTTTTGTGTGTCAAATTGATCAAGAAAATCAATGTGTGCCAGACGTTCTCTGTGTGTCAGAAGATCAATGTCACTCGATCAATGCCACCAGATCAGTGTTTGCAAGAAGATCAGTATTTGCCAAAAGATCAATGTGAGCTAGCAGATCGATGTGAGCCAGAATATCAACGCCAGAAGATCAATGTCACAAGATCCATATGAACCAAAATATTAGTGTGAGTCAGACAAACAAAGTAATCCAGAAGATCAGTGTGTGTCAAAAGACCAATGTGTGCCAAAAGATTAGTGTGTGTCAAAAGATCAATACGTACCAGAAGATCAAGGTGTACCAAGAGATTAATATTTGTCAAAAGATCAATATGTACCAGAAGATCAATGTGTACCACAAGATCAATGTCTCTCAGAAGATCAATATGTACCAGAAGATCAATGTGTACCACAAGATCAATGTCTGTCAGAAGATCAATATGTACCAGAAGATCAATGTGTACCACAAGATCAATGTCTCTCAGAAGATCAATATGTACCAGAAGATCAATGTGTACCACAAGATCAATGTCTGTCAGAAGATCAATATGTACCAGAAGATCAATGTGTCCCACAAAATCAATGTCTGTCAGAAGATCAATATGTACCAGAAGATCAAGGTGTACCACAATATCAATGTCTGTCTGTACCAGAAGATCAATATTTGTCAGAAGATCAATCTGTACCAAAAGATCAATGTGTACCACAAGATCAATGTCTGTCAGAAGATCAATATGTACCAGAAGATCAATATTTGTCAGAAGATATCAATATGTACCAGTAGATCGATGTGTGCCAGAAGATCAATGTATGTCAGAACATCAGTGTGTGCCGAAAGATCAGTGTGTGCCAAAAGATCAGTGTGTGTCAAAAGACCAGTGTGTGCCTAAATATCAGTATGTGCCAAAAGATCAGTGTGTGTCAAAAGATCAGTGTGTGCCAAAAGATCAGTGTGTGCCAACAGATCAGTTTGTGCCAAAGATCAGTGTGTGCCAAAAGACCAGTGTGTGCCAAAAAATCAATGTGTGTCAGAAGATCAATATGTACCAGAAGTTCAAAGTGTGCCAGAAGATCAATGTCTGTCAGAAGATCAGTGTGTTTTAGAAGATCAATGTGCATCAGAAGATCAATGTGTGTCAGAAGATCAAAGTGTGCCAAAGATCAATGTGTGTCAGACGATCAATGTGAACAAGAAGATCAATATGTGTCAGAAGATCAATGTGTACCATCAAATCAGTATGAATCAGTAGGTCAATGTCTCTGATGCTGCCAGAGACCTTTAGTTTTTCCAACAGCAACAAAAGGGGGAAGGTGAACTCTGTGTGTGTGTGTGTGGCGTGCGTGCGTGCGTGCGTGCGTGCGTGCGTACGTGCGTGCGTGCGTGCGTGTATGTGTGTGTGTTCTTGCTCATGTTTAACAACACTTGATTTCCAAATTGAATGCATGTGTGTGTGTGTGTGTGTGTGTGTGTGTGTGTGTGTGTGTGTGTGTGTGTGTGTGTGTGTGTGTGTGTGTGTGTGTGGTGCGTGTGTGTGTGTGTGTGTGTGTGTGTGCGCGTGTGTGTTGTGTGAGTGTGTGTATGTGAGTGTGTGTATGTGAGTGTTCGTTCTTTGATTTAACGTCTTTTCACTATGAGTGATATTAGACGGAAAAAAAAAAAAAAAAAGTATGAGATGAGAGATGGGTTTGTTTGTTTTGGGGCATAGAGGAGACATAGTTATAGACATAAGTAGGTGGGAAATAGAAAAATGGAACAATAACTTAACACTAACATTTAACATCAACAATGTGTATGGAAAATTTAACTCTAAAGTACAAACTTCATAAACTTAAAGTAATGCATTAACAGGACTGTGAACCAACGATTCTGAAATTTTAACTGACAAAAATTGATCGGAAGTTACTTCTTTAAAATGAGTTTCAGAATAATTGTCTTGTGTAAACATTTTTGGTAAAAAAGAACGTAGCATTTTGCAGTAAAATAGACAGTGAAACAGTGTGAATTGTTCGCCGCAAATACACTTGACATTTTTACAGTATTTTGTTTTCAATGCGTTTAGCTGAATACGAAAATGAACAGCAACAATCGTTCTCAAATGATATATGGAAGAAAACTGCAATTTTTTACACACATTTTGAAATGAAAGTTTTATCATTTGTTGTGACACAAACTTTTCATGGAAATGTTCATGAAAACGAATCCATGAGGCTGATTCTAGCAAGTTGCAAGCTTCTTTTACGGAAGTATTAATACGTAATTCTGTAGTATTATCAGAATTGTGTGCACCTTGCTTAGCTGCTCTGTCAACTACTTCGTTGCCGTGAAGACCAACGTGAGAAGGCATCCAGCATAAACTGAGATCTGTACCTTTTATCCTTAAACGATGTATAAGATGATTTGCCTCAGTAATTATATCAGGTCTTGTGTCTGTATCAAAAGACTGCAAGGCATGTAATACAGATTTTGAATTAACAAAGAGAACTACTCTGAAAAATACATGTGTAAGGTTTACTAGATAATGCAACGCTTGTAAAATAGCGACTAATTCCGCTGTAAAGATAGATATATTTGCCCCAATGAAAAATGACTTTATTATTTTATATTTTGGGACATAAAATGCTGCTCCAGCACATTTATTTTCTAAGACTGATCCATCGGTAAAAATATGGAGGTGGGTACGGTATTTTTCATCGATATGTTCTCTTGCTCTGCATATCGAAATGTTAACGTTTTCATATTTCTTAGCATCTGTATAATCAATATCAAAAGTAGCTTTTAGCATTTCCCATGTAGGGATGGTCGTTGTGGATGGTGTTTCAGCTATTTCATCCAGATTTATGTTAGACTGTTTGACCAGGTCAGATACGTAAGTTGCAACAGTCATTTGTGATGAAATGTTCTTTGCTCGTTTCGGAAAGTCAACATCTGACCTGATTTTTACTTCCTTACTCACAAAATTGTCCGTTTGTGAAGAAATTCTAACGGCAAACTTTGCTGTCGCTAACTCACGATAGTTGTTCAGAGGCAGAATTCCAGCAACTTTGTACGTTTCCAGGCAAGAGGTATGGACTGGTACACCTAGTGCAATTTTAAGACTTTTGCAGTCTAAGCTTTGAATCTTCTTTAGTAAATATTTTGGTGCACTGAAGAACACTTCTTGTGCATAGGATAATTTAGATCTTACAAGTGCTGTTGACAGATGAAGTAGTATGTTTGTATCCATTCCCCAGGGTAATCTGCTTATTATGTGAGTGTGTGTGTGTGTGTGTGTGTGTGTGTGTGTGTGTGTGTGTGTGTGTGTGTGTGTGCGCGCGTGTGTACGTATGTATGACTATATGTGTGTGCGTATGTGTGGGTTTTACTATGTCTTTGGTTGTGTGAGCACGCGCTCGTAAATGTATGTGTGTATGTATGTGTGTGTGTGTGTGTGTGTGTGTGTGTGTGTGTGTGTGTGTGTGTGTGTGTGTGTGTGTGTGTGTGTGTGTGTGTGTGTGTGTGTGTGTGTGCATGTGTGTATGAATGTGTGCTGATATTGTGTTGTGTGTGTGCATGCGTGTGCCTGTGTGTATAAAAGCACGCGTTTTGTGCTTGTGTAGAGGAGCGTGCGTGTTTAAGAAATGCGTGTGTCTTAGTATGTCATTTAACGTCTATTCACATCAATGCTTTTACCAATTTTTATGTGTACACAAGTCTGTGTGGTTTTTTTGGGTTTTTTTTTGTGTGTGTGTGAGAGAGAGAGAGTGTGTGTGTATGTGTGTGTGTGTGTGTGTGTGTGTGTGTGTGTGTGTGTGTGTGTGTGTGTGTCTGTGTGTCTGTGTGTCTGTGAGTGTGAATACGTGTGTGTGTATATGTGCGTGTGCGTGTGTGTGCCTGTATGTGTGTTTCTTCTTGCATGTAGATACTTTCCTCTGTGTGTGTATGTGTGTGTGTATGTGTGGTGTGGTGTGTGTGTGTGATGTGTGTGTGTGAGGTTATGTGTGCGTGTGTGTATGTGTGTGTGTGCGTGCGTGCGCGTGCGCGCGTGAGATTACGTGTGTGTGTGCTTCTGTCTATGTCTGTTTGTCTATGCCTCTACTTAGTACTTGTGCCTGTGTGTATGTCTGTGTCTCTGTCTGTCCGTGTGACAGTTCAACAGAAACGCCAGCTGGTGCATGAAATGTATCGTTAGTGTAGCTGTCATCAGAGACTGGAAGTGTCACTGGCCACAAGCAGCTGGCTATTTGGAGGTCACTTCTGATTTGATGCAGATGGGGATGAAACGCCGGTAGGTCATTGCTGGGTGTTGTTTCTTCTTGCTTTCTTTTCTTATTTTCATTTCGTTTTGATTTGTTTTTCACCTTTCATACTGGTTTTTCCCTTAACATTGAATACTTAAATAGAAAAAAAGTTAAGTTTAAAAATGACCGAGCGAGCCAGCGAGCGAGACAAGAGAGAAAGAAAGAGAGAGAGAGAGTGAGACAGACAGACAGACAGAAAGACAGGCAGACAGAGAGAGACAGAGAGAGAAGGACAGACAGGCAGACAGACAATGACAGAGAGAGAAAAGAGAGAGAGGGGTGGGACTGTGTGTGTGTGCGTGCGTGCGTGTGTGTTTGTGTGTGTATATGTGTGTGTGTGTGAGTGTGTGTGTGTGTGTGAGCGAGAGAGAAAGAAAGAAAGAGAGAAAGAGAGAGAGAGGGGGGGAGGAGAAAGGGAAGGAGAGATAAAATACTACGCTACTTCAAGAACCATACGTAACCACAAAACAATATTGAATTCATCACAGACGCTGGAATGGAGTGAAAATTTTCAGTTGAAATTTTTCTCATTGTTTGTTTTCTTTTGCATTTGTTTTTGTTTCTTTTGTTTCAGTTTATACGTGTTTGGTTGCGCAGATTGTTCATTTGGCTTGACTGGGGCCATCAATTACCATTTTTCTTCGCGTGTTGTCCCTGTACCACCCCTATATCCACTTCCACGTGTATTAGGGAGTGTTTGTGTTGCATTTGTTGTATATGGTACAGTTAAGTTCAGCTCTGGAGGTCCATGATTTTGCTAGCCATATTGCTTCGTCACATGATCGTATATCCTCTTGGTGTGCTGTCGATTCCCACGTGTATTTATTTAGTCAGGCTAACACATGCCAGGTATTCTGACAGTGTTAAGTTGTGGATGGACTTCTGTCCTAGAGGCTAGAACAAGAAACAGAAGAAGTTAATGTTTCTATGTTAGCTGCATGTGTGGGTGTCCTCAACCATTTTGATGTGGGTGGAAGGTTGTCAGCTGTACTGTATTGTCTTCTTCAGCATATTTGTTGGGCACATGTGCTGGTGTGATGATGCTGTAAGGAGTCTGGTATCCCAGTTTTACAAGAGTGCACTTGTCTTACTGGAAGAACTGGCCTAAGTCACCAGAACTATGCTGTGAAGGGAGAACCACCGCCTTATGGGAGATCTTCCTGTGGAAGACTGCTTTGTGGAAGATTTCCTGTGAAAGACCACCTCGTCGGGCATTGTTCTGTGGAAGGTTGCCCCCTGGAAGATCGTCCTGTGAAAAGAGAAGTATCGCCCGGCGGAAGATCGCCTGTCTGCACGCCTTGTACTCAAAAAGAAAAAAGCTGACCACATATCTCCTCTCCTGGCACAACTTCACTGGCTCCCTGTATCAAAGCGCATACAGTACAAACTAGACACCATGTGCTACAAAAGCCTCAATAACGCAGCCCCCGATTACCTGTCAAGCCTACGTGAGATCTATGTTCCCTCACGTACCCTCCGATCTGCCTCCGATCCTCTGACTTTTCGCTTTCCACGCACTAAGCTCAATACCTATGGTCCACGAGCCTTCTCTGTTTCTGGTCCACTTTCCTGGAACAAACTTCCTCTCTCAGTCCGTCAGCAACCTACTTTTGTCTCCTTCAAGTCCGCTCTCAAAACTCACCTTTTCTCTTCTGCATAAAATCCTGACCTCACTCAATCCCCTCTGCAGCCTGTCTCCACTCGGAGGGGAATCACATTGTAATATATAATTGTATATAATATGCTCTCTATAATTTTCCATTGCTTTTATTCTTTCTCCCCATTTATAGCCGTGTGCGTGTGCGTGTGCGTGTGTGTGTGTGTGTGTGTGTGCGTGTGTGTGTGTGTGTGTGTGTGTGTGCGTGCGTGCGTGTGTGTGCGTGCGTGCGTGTGTGTCTGTTTTAGCGCTTAGATTTGATTTATCAAGATTTTGCGCTATATAAATAAAATATTGTAAAAAAATATTGTTGTATTGTTGTCTTGTGAAAGACTGTTTTGTGAGAAATAGCCTTGTGGAGCACGCACGATCATAAGTGACAATTTCTTCTTTTAAGAAACGTTTTTGTAAACATTCATGACTTATTCACCTTGTTGCGCTGGTTACTTATTCTGTGATACTTAGTGGCCAAACATTCAGCAGTGTACTGCCTCTGTGAGAATATAACATTGCCACTACATGGGCGTTGTATTGGTGATTAAAAGTGTTATTACTGAGGAGGCCGTTTAAATGTACATAAAATCAGATATTGTATACTTTCCTCTGTAAAGAATGTAATGGTGTCACAATTTTATTGCACTGGTAACTTCACATACAATTGTCACGAAGCTAATACTCAATCGTGATTTCTGACTTGTGGCTTGATAATGTGAATGATGATTAAAGGCGTCCATAGCTTCGTATTGTCTATCATTGTTTTTGTTATGCGTGTGCATTTGTGAGAAAGGGGAAAAAGTGATTAAAACTGTCACACACAGAGAGAGAGATAGACAGACATAGACAAAACCAGAGACAGAGAGATAGACAGACAATCAGAGAGACAGAGAGAGAGACATACAGATAGATAGAGACAGAGACAGATTGACAAACAGAGAAACAGATTGACAGACAAAATCAGAGACAGAATGAGACAGAGAAACAGAGAGAATAACACGATAGTTCAAGACCCAGTAACATCGAAACAATATCAAATGTATATAAACTACATGAATAACAAACCATTATTTTCATTGACAATGCAAACGCAATCACGGTAAAATCTTGCGTAAATAAAAAGTTCAATCTTGTACGCAAAAGATGGCAAGACATAAACGTCTATTGCTTGTGTGATTTACATTGAATTGTTTTAATTATATTTCTATAGTCGTGTTGAATGAACTCGCTGAAGTTCATTTTCTTCTGAAAATAAAACATTGTTTAGAGAAACAATGTCCATGTTTTGCCGGACAGCCAGGATGGGAATTCATTGTTAGGGGAGAAGCTTCTTGGTTCCAGCAACTCAGCGCCATACTGTATTGTCAGGGTAAGTTCCGTTGATTACCAGCAGATTCCCACGAGACTCATACCATTCAGCTCTGCTAACGTTCTCTTAGTTGCATATCCCGTGTGCAGCGGAGCATGATTATATTTTCCCCAACAACCAAACACGTTTTGTCTACGGCTGGTTCAGTAGATTGCATCATGGATAAAGTTCATTGTAACTTCACTGTAATTAAAACACACAAACAAAAGGGTTATAGCTGTGTGGATGTATGACATTCCAGGCTGATGGCGAACTATTCTATGGCAAACTATTCTTTATCAGCTTTAGAAATTTGGTTGGCAGAAAAAAGGATGATAGAAAAAAAAACCTTAAGAAACTGGTTAGAATTGCAAGTATTCATCAAGACTTATACGCACTAGATGACGATATCTGCTACAATTGTTTTTTTGTATTTAACTCTTCATTGCAAAATCACGACAGCTTAGTTTATTGTGGTGTTTAATAGTAGTTTTATCTTCAAAAATTAACAAATGAAAGAGGTTTTGATTGATTTTTTTAATCTACCGCATTGCGTCGCTGCCACTGATTGCACACCTCTCATGTTGACTATTTTCAAAGCGTCAGTAATCCCAACTTCATTTAGCGAGAGTCCCGTTTGGTGTCAAAAAGTTTAGAGGATCAGCCATGTCAAACCACCACAAGGCCACTCATATGAGGAGTATCTGCATTGTTAGGTCTTTTGGTAGAGTCCATCATTGCCTCTTCTTATCCAAAACACAACATATGTAATAATTTTCTTACTACCCAAAAGTAATGACTCGATCATGGAATCAGACATAATAAATGTTCTCTAAAGAGAATTTATGTATACGGTTCTAAAGCTCATATATTTTTAATGAAGTCATTAAAGATATAGGAAAGCATCCTGACACTGTGCGTCTGTATGTGCAAACTGAAGCTGCAGTAAATGTTGGGTTATTGGTGTTTCCCGAATACAGACTGATCACACTAGTGTCTGGCAATATAACAATCGAATCTATTCATATTCCTGGGACAGACATGCTGATGAATTCTTTCAACAAAAATGCCAGACTGTTATAACTTATGATTGAGAGTGGGGTTGATTTCTGGCGAATTTATAGGCTACCTCCCCAAAATTATACTTACAAAGTAATACCAAGAGTGAAATCTGCCTCTCATCCTCTGAGTATGATCGGTGAAGCTAAACCATTTTCCTTTCAAAAACTAGCCAGCGTATTGACTTTTGCGTTGGCTCAAGGTGTTTTCCAGACACTCACTGGCATATTGGGTGGAGCGCATGTGGAAATGTCCGGTGTGATAAAGTCATTTTAAACTAATTCCAAACTGAAGAGTCGCGTGACTGTCGCGTGTTTATAGCATGGCACACACATACACACACACACACACACACACACACATACACACACACACACACACATACACACACACACACACACACACACACACACACATACACACACACACACACACACACACAAACAAACAAACAAACAAACAAACACACATTACACACACACATACACACATATACACAAACACGACACACAGATACAAACACACACACACAGTACACACACACTCACACGCACACGCATTACACACACACACACACACACACACACATAAACACACACACACACACACACACACACACGCGCGCGCGCACGCACACACACACACACGTACATGCATACACTTTACACACACACACACATACATTACATACACACATCCATATATACACACACACGTACACACATACACATACACACACACACATGCACACACACACACGCACAAACACACACACACACGCACACGCACAAACACATTGCACAAACACATACACACACACGCATGCATACACATCACACACACATACATTACACACACACACACACAATACACACATACACACACGCACCACACACACACACACACACACACACACACACACACACACACAAACACAAACCCAAACACACACATACAAACATACAAACTCTTTTTACAGAAATAACATCAGATTAATCTTTGTTAGTTAAAATTTCAGAATCATTGGTTCACAGTCCTGTTAATACATTCCTTCAAGTTTATCCAGTTTGCATTTAAGTGTTAAACTTTCCCTTCACACTGTTGAAGTTAATTTTTAGTGTTAAGTTCTCGTTCCATTTTTCTATTCTCCCACCTACTTAAGACTTTTACTCTGTCTCCTCTCTGCCCCCAATCCAGCCCGCCCAACTCTCATCCTCCATTTTTTTTTTCACCGTCTAATATCACTCATAGTGAAAAGACGTTAAATCAAAGAACGAATGAACGAACGAACGAACGAACGAACGAACGAACGAATACACACAAACACATACACACACACACACACACACACACACTCACACACACACACACACACACACACACACAACACACATACAACACACACACATACACACCAATACAACAACACAAGATATACAAACAAGACACACACACGACACACACACACACACACACACACACACACACACACACACACACACACACACACACACACACACACACACACACACTCCGTCTAATACACTTATAGTGAAAAGACTTAATCAAGAACGACGAAAACACACACCACACAACACACACACACAAAAACACACACCACAAACACACACACAAACCACACATCCAAAAACACAAACACAACACACACACGAACAGATGAGAACACACACATAAATGGTATACAGCACCACACATACGTTACACACTCACCCACAGACTGATGACGATCTGCTCACACTGATACAGACGCTTTCTCGTGGAGATGAATGATAGGATGCTTTGTCAATGGACTGAATATGGCTGGAAGGATGGATGATCCTACTAATTGTACAGACATGCTCTCTCTTCGTTCCTAAATGGGTGTACAGTTCAGAAACTATTCTATATGATCTTAATGATCTTATTGACTGGTAAAGTAAACTGGATGAAAGCCTGCTTGTCACATCGATCTCTTCTTGGTGTACTGTTGTGTTCCAGAACAATGTACTTTGTCTTGTTCGTATTGGTATAATCTGAAACAGATTCTCTCTGTCCTCTGTCTCTGTCTCTGTTGTCTGTCTGTCTGCCTGTTTGTCTGTCTGTCTGCTCTGCTCTCTCTTTCTCTTTCTCATTCTCTCTCTCATCACTCTCTCTCTCTTTCTCTTTTCTCTCTCTCTCCCTTCCTCTCTCTCTTCTCTCTCCCCTCTCTCTATCTTCTCTCTCTCCTCTCTCTCTCGTTTTCTCTGTCTCTCTCGTCTCTCTTCTCTCTCCTCTCTCTCTCTCTCTCCTCTCTCTCTCTCTCTCCACACACACAAACAGACACACATGCATACGCTCACACACACACACACATACACACGCACGCAGAAACACACATTCACATACACACATACAGATAGGTAAATAGATAAATAGATATATAGACAAATAGACAGACAGATAAAAGATAGATAGAAATAGATAGATAGACAGATAATACATGCATACATAATACATACATCATACATACATACATACATGATACTTACATACATACACAATACATACATACATACAACATACATACATACATACATACATACATACATACATACACACGTACGTACATATATACATACATACATGGGAAAATTACAATGTGTTTTGTGCTTTTACATATGTATTAAATATCACAAAAAAGCAGACAAGGCATTTCTATTGTGAAATACAAGAAGAAACTGAAGAATTAAAATTGTCATTCTGAGTTTTCAAAAAGACATTCTAAAAGTTATTTAAAAAAATGTCGATTACTTCACGCTTAGAAAAACTTTAACGAAAAGCGTGTGTAGTATCAAATAGTTGAATAAGATTAAAGCAAAATTTGCTACAGAACCTGACGTAAAAGGGAGTGAAGTGGTAGAGGCCTCAACTTATATCGGGGCTAGCATTTTCTTCTTTTCTCTCTGAACAACAGCAGTATTGAAAATCAGATCTTCGAGTTTGCACGTTGCTGAAGGTAGCTTGGCACCATCTTTCTCAACTAAAACAAAGAAGATGGAACTTCCCCTGCGCCATATATGTAAATTTGGATTTGGTTTTACAAGAGGGATTCATCATACTCAGACAATTCCATATGCGCTCTACTCGAATCTGCCAGCAATTATCTGGCAGACATACTAAGCATGCGTCAAACCCACTGCCATGGCAAGGTCCTGAAAAGAGGAAGGGGGAAGGAACCTATGAAACACTAAGCTGATGCCATGGAAGTATTAAGATGAGCAGTGTAAGATGAGCAGTGAGCAGGTTAGGTTTTTTAACCCTTTGACTCCCATACCCTCTCCACCAGCTTCCTGCATTGTCAACCATACAGCATAGCAAAATTATAAGCCTTTTATTCCTTCACCCTATCCACCAGCTTCCTGGAGGGAGCTGGTGGATAGAGGAGTGGCAGTCAAAGGGTTAAGTTTGTGCAGTTGGTGGAAAGGGTGCGGGAGCCAAAGGGTTAATGTTGAGGGCTGGGATTACATTCGAGATATCAGTTGTTGCGTCCACGGATCTACCAAAAGAACCAAACAGCCCGCGCAAACACACACACACACACACACACACAACACCACACACAACACACACACACACACACACCCACACCACACACACACACACACACGAACACACACACACACACACACACACACACACACACCACACACACCACACACACAACACACACACACACACACACGACACACACACACACACACACAGCACACACACACACACACACACACACACACACACACACACACACACGCCACACGCACACACACAGACACAGACACACACACACACACACACACACACACACACACACACGAGCACGCACACACACACACAGACACACACGCACACACACGAGCAGAGACACACACACGCACACACACACACACACACACACACACACACACACACACACACACACACACACACACACACACACAAAACACTTATAGCCTGCTAATGGTTCACTTCTTATCTATCAAACAGAAAACAAACTGTTCTCATCAATGACACTTACTCTCAACCTGCATACCTGACCTGTAGTGTTCCACAAGGATCTGTCCTTGGCCCTGTTCTTTTCACTCTGTACACCTCCCCCCTGTCACCATCATCAACTCCCACTCTATAAAACACCACTTCTATGCTGATGACACCCAACTTCAAGACAGTGACTCACCTGACAATATACAGCGCCTCCTGACTCGCACCACTGAATGTTACTCGGAATCAAAAATTGGATGACATACAACAAACTTCAGCTAAATGATGACAAGACAGAAGCTATCCTCATTGGCACCCGTCAGAAACTTTCTCAGCTGCCTCCTCTTTCTCTCCCATTATGTAACACATCAGTCCTAATTTCTGATTCAGCTAAAAACCTTGGTGTCTGCATTGACTCTACCCTCTCCATGAACAACTTTGTTTCTCAAACTGCCAGATCTTGCTACTATCACCTCCATCGTATAAGCCTGATCAGGAAGTATCTCTCTGTCGAAACAACTGCAAAACTCGTTCTCTCCTTCATAATGTCTCGCATTGACTATTGCAATTCACTCCTGTCCGGTCTTCTTGCCTCCACCACTCACATCCTACAGCGCATTCAAAACAATGCTGCACGCCTTGTACTCAAAAAGAAAAAAGCTGACCACATATCTTCTCTCCTGGCACAACTTCACTGGCTCCCTGTATCAAAGCGCATACAGTACAAACTAGACACCATGTGCTACAAAAGCCTCAATAACGCAGCCCCCGATTACCTGTCAAGCCTACTTGAGATCTATCTTCCCTCACGTACCCTCCGCTCTGCCTCCGATCCTCTGACTTTTCGCTTTCCACGCACTAAGCTCAATACCTATGGTCCACGAGCCTTCTCTGTTTCTGGTCCGCTCTCCTGGAACAAACTTCCTCTCTCAGTCCGTCAGCAACCTACTTTTGTCTCCTTCAAGTCCGCTCTCAAAACTCACCTTTTCTCCTCTGCATAAAATCCTGACCTCACTCAATCCCCTCTGCAGCCTGTCTCCACTCGGAGGGGAATCACATTGCAATATATAATTGTATATAATATGCTCGCTATAATTTTCCATTGTTTTTATTCTTTCTCCCCATTTATAGCCGTGTGGTTTGTGTGTGTGTGTGTGTGTGTGTGTGTGTGTGTGTGTGTGTGTATGTGGTGTGTATGTGTGCGTGGTGCGATGTGCGTGCGTGCGTGCGTGTGTGTGCGTGCGTGGTGTGTGTGTTTCAGCGCTTAGATTTGATTTTATCAAGATTTTGCGCTATATAAATATTGTAATTATTATTATTATTATTATAAATCGTTACCGCCTTTTTTTTTTTACCTCTTCCGTGTCTTCAATGAAAAAACAAAGGGTTTACATGTAACACCTCATCAATCCATCTTAGAAAAAACTTGACTTTTAATGTAGTTACCACTGACAGGATGGGATATCAAAGCACTAAACTCAGTTCTGATGAAGGGCTTAACAGAAGGACGGATAGTTCCTTATAAAATTGGTAAAACGGTCATACTGCAGATTTTAGGACTCTCCAAACATGCTTAAAACACCTGAACAGATTAGAACAACTATAGACAACACTGCAGATTAAATATTTGTTCAGTAATCTAGACAACCTTTTTGTTACGTACACAAGGACAAGGGACATAATCGTAAAAGAGAGCTGAATAGTTATTACCCTTGTGGTTATACACTCTTCTTCTCATACATAAATTTTATTCGTGTTTTTCGCCTAATTTTTTCTTTTTTTAATAAAATCTCCTGAATTGCTGTTTTTGTTTGCAGTTGAAGTTTGGTGAAAAAAATATGTGGATAAACAAGCGAGAAGTGCTCTCTGAAATATTTTCAGACTCTGGGTAACGTAACACTGTTCCAACAACACACACACACACACAAACACACACACACACACACACACACACACACACACAACACACACATACACACACACACAACATACACACACACAACAACACACACACACACACCACACAACCTATATATATATAGGGACTGTCATTCCCGCGTCGGACTGGCCAGCCACACCCGACGCTGCACCAGAATAAACACCCAGAGCGCAACTCCATAGTCTTCCGAGACTGAAGGACGCCTCTCTCTCTCTCTCTCTCTCTCTCTCCTCTCTCTTTTTCGTTTGTGTGTGTGTGTGTGTGTGTGTGGTGTGTGTGTGTGCCTGTGTGTCTGTGTGTGTGTGTGTGTGTGTGGGCGCGCGCGCGCACACACGCGCGTGCTCGTGTGTGTGTGTGGAGGGGTGGATTTTGTTGTGTCTTTTTTTCTGTTTTCTCCTCTTCTGTTTTCCTTTTGGTGTTCACTGGAGACAAGAGATCATACTGAATTAAAATGAACTATTTATCTGTCTTGTAGAGTTTATTTCAAGTCTACATCTGACTGTGAAACAAACTCATTTGAGAGGTCTTTTGTTGTCTAAATGTATTTTGAACGCAATTCGACAAATCCTGCTATTTTCTCTTTATCGTGAAATTGAATTCATAAACGAGTTGGGAATGTTGTCAAACAAGCTAAGCACATTTGTTCGCTCACTTTACCCGACCTCTTGGTTTGAAAAATAATCAGAAAAGAACAGTCTAAAGCAAGTAATCCGATACGCTTACCAAAGTAAGGGAAGCAATTAAGAGAAAGAATTACTTCCCCTGGCCTTTGATCTGCTTTTTGTTCCATTCAGTTGTGCTGGAAACGTGGTGTTCGTATTTCAGATGGGTTACATCTTAAGTTCCCTCTTGAGCTGAATGTGTGACCTGAATTCACAACAATTATTTCATCTCTGGAACGATCCAGAACACACAAAAGTTGGAGTTTTGTTGTCTGTTCAGAAGAGGTTGCAGTATTCGATTCCGACTGTTCGGTAAACACCCCATCTAAATCTGCCAGTAATCACCAACATAAAATCTATGTGCTGACAAAGTGTGGAACTATAGAGGGGCAAGGGAGGGGAGTTGTAGAACGAGAGCTAGAGAACATAGAGCTGACGCCACCATAATGACTGAAGCATGGCATCAAGATGGCAGTGCGCAAGCTGACTTTTACGTTGGAGGCTGGGATGGAATTCGAGAGTCCACGGCTCTGTTAATAAAACCAAGGGGCCAAGACCTGGACAAAACAAAACAAAAATAGTCGGAACACTTCAGTTCTCGACTCTATCAAGAGCCAACTCACCTGTCTCACCTGTCGGCATCACCGTGTTCGGTGTTGGCTGCTACGCACTTAGACGTCACCATCTCCTTCCAGGCCACTCTGTCTTGACTTTTGTGGCTCTTGAATATTTAGTCCAACGATGTTGGTTATGTTCTCGATGTATGAGACTGGAGGTGTATTTTAGTTTTCTCCTGTTGATATCTGCTAGTAGTTTTCTGGTGGTATCAAGTTCTTCCAGGATACTTTCATTATTTCTTGTATTTGTCCATTTGACTTCTAGTAGTCTCCGATAAAACCACATCTCTGCAAGAGCCAGCTACTCAGACAAAAAGAAAAGTCTAAAATTTGGAGCCGTTATGATTATTTCGCCATGCCTATTCAGACTAAAGCTCATTAGTTTTAACTAAATATGCACACCACAATCCCTGAGCTTGTTCTTGCTCAACTTTATTTAAGTCTTCATCAGTGTATTCATACATCAATGTATATTCTTTAGGATAAACAATGTTGCTTAAACCAACTAGATTTGCACAAATCGCACTATAAATAAGCAACCACAACAAAATCGCTGACGACAAAACTAATTGAATGACAGACACACTCAGATATACTGCAATATTCCAGACGCCTCGGGTCGATAAAAATCAATGGAGGGAAAAAGAAAATCAGAACAGTGAGCAGAAAGAGGAAAACCGGCCGTTGCTAAAGCGAAGTACTAAAGGACGTGACTGTGAATGTCAGACCTGTTGGCAACGCAGACGTCTCTACTGCTAACCAAGCTAACAGCACCATGAGAGATTGCCGATGGTCTGCTTCACATACTTAGTTACTGTCCATTATGCCATTGGCAAGAAGGACAACAATAATTGTCCTCCACTACTGTCTGTTTTAGATCAGCCTCTGTATAGTACCCAAAGTGTATTTCAGGGCCTTAAGGTCTCCTGCTGTTGTTCGTCGCTAAGTATTCATGTGTGTCTAAGGTAAATTGAACACGGTTTCTTCTGTCTTCCTATTTTGTCAATTTTACTTTAATCTCATGCTTCTTTCAGGTCACAGCGACCTTGAGAAGTACAGATTTTGGGTTTTTGTAAAAAGCCATATACAAAAGATGTTGATATGTCTTGACCATCTCAACACCATGACCCTGCCGCTCCCCTCACCCTAACACCCGTCCCCTCCCCCTCCCCCCTCCCCCCAGTGCCCATAACTGATCCAAACGAGCAGGCCCATCCTTGGGTGAAATCATCGCAAGGACGTTAAGGTTCAGAGATTAAACTCCCACGCCCCCGAAAGTGGGCACCCTTGTGAAAGGCTGTCTGTTTTGTGGTAACTGATTTATGAAGCGTTCGTGTCTGTTCACACACCCTTGTTGTACGCCTCTGTCCGGAATGAAATAGCATTCAGTCATACCATCAATGCTTCACATCATCATCACCATCACTATTCCACCCTGAAGCTCAGCACTCCCAACAGCCTTCTCTAGAACTGTTGGTGTCAGTGTGGAGACTCTCAAACCTAAGTTGAAAAATCCCAGATCCATATAAATCAATTAGTTGGTGTTTGTCTCGCTGCGAAGCAAACAACCAAACCAAAGAATAAATAAACAAAATGTGGGAGCGCATGCCCACGAACACACACACACACACACAAACACACACACAAACACACACACAACACACACACACACACACACACACACAACACACACAAACACACACAACACACACACACACAACACACACACAACAACACACACACACACACACACACAAACACACACACACACAAACACACACACACACACACACACACACACACACACACACACACACACACACACACACACACACACACACACACACACACACACCACATAAGCCACACCTTCTTTCGTTCTCAATCAGCTTGGGTTTTTTTCCTCAGTTGTTTTAGCAAACGACTAAACACACACTCAACAAGTGACACCACCACCCGCCAACCATCACACCAACTGGCCTCACACTCAAACATATGGTTAACCCTTTCCACGCCTTCACCTTACTAACCCTTCTCTCTCTCTCTCTCTCTCTCTCTTTCTTTCTCTCTCTCTGTCTCATTCTTTCTCCCTCTCTCTCTCTCTCTTTCTCTCTTTCTCTCTCTCTTTCTCTCTCTCTCTCTCTCTCTCTCTCTCTCTCTCTCTCTCCTCTCTCTCTCACTCTGTATCTTTCTTTGTTCCCTCTCTATCAGCTTCCTTGCAGAAGATGATGAAACAGTGAAATAATTTGGTTAATGAGAGAGTGAAAGGGTTAATTTAAAAGGCAGACACACACACACAGACACAGACAGACACAGACACAGCGGCAGTAGTAGTTGTCGGCCCAAGCGGTTGCGTGTGCGGTGGTAGTGGGTGTTGGCGATGGCTTTAAAGATGCCGCTAGCGGGGCCGCTGCTTTGACAACAAGCTCGCCAACCATCCCGACCAGCCAACACGCACTCTGACAGGGCGGAGAGAAGACAACTCACTCACTCACTCACTCCCCACTTCTTCTTCTGTCTCTTCCTGGCTTTGATAACTGGCGCGATATTATATCGACAAGACGAAAAGAACTTCACAAAGAGTTTTGTATTTTAGCTAAGCATCAACGCCTGGGAGTAATTCCAGAAAACTGAGGAAAAAGAAAGTGAAATAGTCTTGAATAGATGAAATTTACATGAGCTTTCTTTTGTCAAACTGTTACCTTGCTGACGAAATTGAAAACAAGCGCTTTTGAGTAAAAACACTTTCTTAATACTTTGAGGTTTCAGAATCATTCGTTCTTCGGCGTTTCACAATCAAAATAAATCTCTTCTTTAATTCCATTGTGACTTTCAAAGCTTTATTGGAGAAAAACTGTAGCAAAATCTCTATTTCCAACACAGTTTTCATATTTCAGGGAAGCTTTTTTTTATTCTTCAGACTTGCAGGAGAAAAACTTGGTTCTAGGCCTACTTTCCTGATTTTGATTTATACTATATAAATAGTGTGACAACAGAAAATTACTAATCAACGATCGTACTTGTGGTGCTCAAAGAAAATATCCAGTCTTGATCTTCAGGTGGGTAAAAAAAATGTTATCTCACGTGTTTTGTTGTATTTGTATCCTCAACTGTTTCATGTTATTCGTTCTGTTTCTGTTGTACTTGTTATGTACCAATTGCTTAAATGTTTTACGTGTTTTAATAAATGTTTTCGGTTTTTCTTTTTCTTTCTTTCTACTTTTTTTTCTTCCTCTCTCGTCTTGTGCACGTGCTAATGATTCTTTAATGTCGGATTGCGTTATTGCCTGTCTGTGTGACTGTGCGTCTGTGTCTGTGTCTGTGTCTGTATTTGTGTCTGTGTCTGTGTCTGTGTCTGTGTCTGTGCATGTGTATGTGTATGTGTATGTGTCTGTGTCTGTGTCTGTGTCTGTGTCTGTGTCTGTGTTGTTCTGTGCATGTGCATGTGTATGTGTATGTGTATCTGTCTATCTATCTATCTATCTATCTATCTATCTGTCTGTCTGTCTGTCTATCTATCTATCTATCTATCTACCTATCTATCTATCTGTTCATCTGTATGTATGTATGTCTGTTGTTTTCTCCATCAACTGTTTTCAATCAGCCTTGATGTATGCTGTTCTTTTTGTTAACAAATCAACGAAAACAAAATTGGAACGGACTGGACGATCAAGCCTTAATGTTGTTCTTATTTATTATCGTACATGGTTGAAATTGTGATTTTGCAAAATGGACAATTTAACATCTTACTATATGTTTAAGGATTTTTGTTTGTTTGTTTGATTGATTTTGATAGTGGAATTAAGATATGTTTTAGGAGATGTGTGTAGGTTTTCATTTTTGCTTTCATTTAGTTTTCATTTTTGCTTCTGTTTTCCTTAAAGTTTGATTAGTTTGTTATTGGTCATTTTGTCTGTTTTTGGATGTGCAATGTTTTCAAGTTAACACAGTAAGTACATGTACTAGTAGACTAGTAGAGGAAGGATAATGGGCATTTTGTTTCGCAATTTCTTCTTTTCTTTTTTCTTGTTTTGTTGTAGTTGTTGTTGTTGTTGCTTTTTGTTTATTAATAATCCACCGTTCGTTTTTCACTTTCGAACAATCGTTCATTTTCATTTTTTGTTTTGGTTTTGTTTTTGTTTTGTTTTTGGTTTTTTTTGTTTTTGTTTTTTTGTTTGTTTTTAGTTTTTCCTTATTTGTTTCACTCGTTTTCTTTCCTAATAGTTTCAGTTGCAAAGCAATTCTTTAAGACAGGATTCAAGCTCAAAATAAATCATCGTATATGCAGAAAACACACAACCAAAAGCAAATACAAGGAAACTTACAACGATTCTGTCAGAAAAGATCAAAAATTTGAAGCATCCTTATAGATTTAAATAAAAGCAATGCACCCAGACCAATAACCAACCTATAAACCATTTTCAAAATGATACTAATTTGGCAGTTATAATCTTATCTTAAAGTGCAGTTCCATGCTATCTTATGACAATTATATGTGTATGTTAGTGCAGGTTATATGCGTATGTTAGTGCAGGTTATATGTGTATGTTAGTGCAGGTTATATGTGTATGTTAGTGCAGGTTATATGTGTATGTTAGTGCAGGTTATATGTGTATGTTAGTGCAGGTTATATGTGTATGTTAGTGCAGGTTATATGTGTATGTTAGTGCAGGTTATATGTGTATGTTAGTGCAGGTTATATGTGTATGTTAGTGCAGGTTATATGTGTATGTTAGTGCAGGTTATATGTGTATGTTAGTGCAGGTTATATGTGTATGTTAGTGCAGGTTATATGTGTATGTTAGTGCAGGTTATATGTGTATGTTAGTGCAGGTTATATGTGTATGTTAGTGCAGGTTATATGTGTATGTTAGTGCAGGTTATATGTGTATGTTAGTGCAGGTTATATGTGTATGTTAGTGCAGGTTATATGTGTATGTTAGTGCAGGTTATATGTGTATGTTAGTGCAGGTTATATGTGTATGTTAGTGCAGGTTATATGTGTATGTTAGTGCAGGTTATATGTGTATGTTAGTGCAGGTTATATGTGTATGTTAGTGCAGGTTATATGTGTATGTTAGTGCAGGTTTATGTGTATGTTAGTGCAGGTTATATGTGTATGTTAGTGCAGGTTATATGCGTATGTTAGTGCAGGTTATATGTGTATGTTAGTGCAGGTTATATGCGTATGTTATTGCAGGTTTTCACATCAATGAACGCGGCTAGACAGATGGTTGTTGCACTGACTACACAAAGCGAGTGTATTATTTTCCAGCAGAGTCGGGAATAAAGTTCCCAAGGATATCGACAAAACTATGCGCAAATACCATTTCTGCCAAGAAAAATAACAAACAAACAAAAAGAAAAGAAAAGAAAAGAAAAAGAAAGAAAGAATTGGAAGAAAAAACACAGACAGACAGACAGACAGACAGAAAGAAAGAAACACAGAAAAAAAGTAAGAAAGGAAACAAGGAAAGAAGAAAGAAAGAAAGAAAGAAAGCAACGAAGGAAGGAAGGAAGAAAGAAAAAAAGGAAGAAAGAAAGAAAGAAAGAAAGAAAGACAGACAGAAAGAAAGAAAGGGATTCCAGACAAACAAGAAAAACGACCTGTTCTGACCGGCTCCCACTCACAGTTCATTGTGCTATGGGCACGTTCGGAAGACTGGGACCACTCAGTCGAATCTCGTCCATTTTCAGTGTGCGTAAATGAGAATGCTGCCTAATTTTTGCTTTCTAATTTCGTTCGTATATGCATATCTCTGATCTGGTTGACGCCAGGATTACATACTGTGAAAATAATGTACAGCAGCCCTGAGTCAGTCCAAAATAGTAGAACTCCACAGCATCATTATTAACATCCACATTCTCATAGTCTTAGCCCAATGGGAAAATTGTTGCAGATTTTGATGCCTCTCGTGTCATGTTATCTTTCTTTCTCTGTTTCTTTCTGTCTATCTGTCGGTCTGTCGGTCTGTCTGTCTGTCTGTCTGTCTGTCTTCTGTCTATCTGTCGGTCTGTCTATCTGTCTGTCTGTCTGTCTAACTCTCTCTCTCTCTCTCCTCTCTCTCTCTCTCTCTCTCTGTTTCTGTATGTCTGTGTGTCTGTCTGACTCTCTCTGCCTCTCTCTCTCTCTGACCATCTCTCTCTCTCTTTCTCTCTCTCTCTCTCTCTCTCTCTCTCTCTCTCTTCTCTGGCCTCTCTCTTTCTCTCTTTTTCCATCTCATTCTCTCTGTGTTTCTCTGTCTTGTTTGTATGTCTCCGTCTGACTGCTCTGTTTCCTTCTGTCTCTGTTTCTCTCTGTTTCTTTCTCTCTCTCTCTCTCTCCCTCTGTCTCTGTCTCTCTCTCTCTCCCTCTGTCTCTGTCTGTCTCTCTTTCTCTCTCTCTCTTTCTGTCTGTCTTTCTCCTTCCCTCTCTGTCTGTCTCTGTCTCTCTCTATATATGTCTCTCTGTCTGTCTCTGTCTCTCTCTGTCTGTCTGGCTGTCTGGCTGTCTGTCTGGCTGGCTGACTCTCTCTCTCTCTCTCCATTCAAAACAAACAACGGAGATTGTTTTATATCAAGGGGAGGTGTGTGTTTGTCTGTCTGTCTTTCTGTACAAAAATGTGTCAGCAAGATTTTTCAGCTGTTCCTACATAGATCTTCACCAAGTTCGTATCAAAGATGTAGACTGCTTGTGATGTCACATACGCACATTTGAAAGTCATGCAGCCGGAGTCTTTATCCCAAAAAACAAAAATACGGCTAAAATCAGTACTTTTTCAGCAAGATGTGTGAACAGCACTCCCTTAACAGTGTCTGACAATAAAATTATTTATAAGCTGTTGTTTTTCAGTTGTAACAGTTTATTATTGTCTCGCTTCATGGTAAGTATATTTCAGCTGTAGATTCTACAAGGTAACAGTGACCTCAAGAAGTATCAAAATTAGAATTTACCGTAATTCATTTTGTATTAAATGGAAGATCGTGAGAACGGCTTGAACATCTTGCTTTGTTGTTCTTCTTGCTCGTCTGTGGGTGTATGTGGACGCATGCACATGCGCACGAGCGCAGGTATTTGTGTAAAAATGTTGTGCTTATTCACATACGCTTGATCGTTTGTAAGTAAGTCTGTATTTATTAATTTTGCGTGTGTGCGCATGAAAGTAAGTAAGCGCGCAATGCATACGTGTTTGACGTGGCCTTTTCGTTAAAAAAAAGAAAAAGAAGTACATGTAATGGTTTGTTGACGACAAACATTATTGAATAACTACAGGTGTGGGGGAAATGTACATCCGAGTGTCTTCGACATCATTGACAAGAAGAGGATGTTGATGTCATTCTCATCCACAAATAGAGCTGAATAACTAGTATTCTGCTGTGCTTTCTAACTCTCTCTGTCTGTCTCTCTGTCTGCCCGTCCTTTCTGTCTCTCTCTCTTGTCTCTCTGTGTCTCTCTGCTCTCTGTCTCTGTCTGTCTGTCTGTCTCTGCCTCTCTATCTCTCTTTCTCTCTCGGTTGAGCTGACTCATTTTTCTCTTTTCTCTCCCTCTCTGTTTCTAAGTCTCTATCTGGCTTTCTCTGTCTCTGTCTTTCACTTTAACTCTCTCTCTCTGTCTCTCTCTCTGTCTCTGTCTCTGTCGCTGTCTCTGTCTCTCTCTCTCTCTCTCTGTTTCTTCTCTGTCTCTGTCTGCCTGCCTGCCTGCCTGCCTGCCTGCCTGCCTGCCTGTCTGTCTGTCTGTCTGTCTCTCTCTCTCTCTGTGTCTCTTTCTCTCTCTGTCTCTCTCTCTCTCTGCCTCTCTCTTTGTCTGCCTGTCTGTCTCTCTCTCTCTCTGTCTCTCTCTCTCTCTCTCTCTCTCTCTCTCTCTCTCTTTTTCTTCTCTGTATTTCTTCTCTATCTCTGTTTCCTTTACTCCATCCTCGTTCTCTCTCTCTCTCTCTCTCTCTCTCTCTCTCTCCTCTCTCTCTCTCTCTCTCTCTCTCTCTCTCTCTCTCTCTGTGTGTTCATACTGTCATTTGGAGTATTTTCGAAAATGGATTTTCAATGTATCACAATGGAAATCATGTATGAAAACCATGTACTTTCCTTTCCACTTCTGTCCTTGTTGACAATGGAGCATATCAAGCCCATACCGTTGTAAACCTCGTTCTCTCTTCATCCTTCGTCATATTTAGACAGGATTATAACTACCAGTGCATTTCTTCTGGTTATGATCTACGGATCTGTTTTCAGTAAAATCAAGCAGGGGAAACGTACGTGGCTGGACATTGATCATTTATTTTCAGCACCTAATCCTTGTCAAATTGTAGTGTGTTACTGAAATTTTAGTTTTAGCTACAGAAAAAATAAAGAACCAACAACAACAAAACTTAGTAAAATGAATGAAGAACAAACGAATGAATGACTGAATGAACGAATGAACGTACGAATTGATATATGAATGAAATGAATGAATGAATGAATGCACGGACGAACGAACGATTGAATGAATGAATGAATGAATGAATGAATGAATGAATAATGAATGAATGAATGAATGAATGAATGAATGAATGAATGAATGAATGAATGAATGAATAATGAATGAATGAATGCAGGAACGAACGAACGAACGACAAACAAACAAACGAATGAATGAATAAATGAAAGAAGGAATGCATGCATGAACAAATGAATGAATGAATGAATGAAGGAAGGAAGGAAGGAAGGGAGGGAGGGAGGAAAGAAGGAAGGAAGAAAATAGGAAGAAAGGGAGGAAGGAGGAAAGGAAGTAAGGAAGGAATAAAAGCGTGAGACTGGCAAAACTTTTACGTGGTGATGAAAGTGAGGACGTAATGGAACTGACACTTTATATTCTTTGCAGGTGATCATTGATGAAACAAAAAAAGGAAAAACGAAAGGAAAATGAAAAAAAAATGCAAGAAAAAGCAATAAACAGAAAGATGGACGACAAAGAAAGAAAACCCCAAATGAAACAATAGTGTAAAGAAAGAAAGAAAGGAAAGTAAAAAAAAGGTGCAAGAATAAGAAATAAACAGGAAAATAGACGGGGAAAAACTAAAAAGAAACAAAACAAAAACAAAAATAAATCAATAAATCCACACACAAATGGTGTGAAGAAATAAAGAAAGGCAAGTAAAACAAGAAAAAAAAAGCAAAAGAAAGAAATAAACGGAAATGGACGAAAAAAATAAAAAGGAACAAAAAACAAAACAAAACAAAAAAGAAAGAAAGAGCAATAGTGTGTACCAACGAAGCAAGAAGAAAATTTAATGTCATTTATTTTGAAAACTTTTCCATCGATAAGCTTGGAAAGCGGGAAGACACTTAGGACTTTAGTTTTGGGCGAAGTCTTATTGACAGATAAGTCGATCATTGTCGACATTGCTGCATGTTTTTTTTGTTTGTCTATTGTCTCTGTGTCTAGTTCTTCTCACTTTTGAAGACAAAAGGAAAAAGTTGATTCATATCGACCTGTAGCTTCTGATTTTCCGTGTGTGTGTTTCACGGCTGAGAGGCCTGTGCATATGTCAACAGGGGATTCTCAATGCCTTTCATATAGATCTTTTCAAACTTTTTGGTGCAAAGCAGTTGTGAGTAAGAATTGCAAAACTGTAATATCTGGATGTGGTTTTGTGGTTAAAGCACTTGCCTAAGACACGAGAAATTCGAGTTAAAAAAAACTGATCAGATCGCGATTTTCCTTCCCTTTCTTCTAGATCTTAACCCTTTGATTCCTGCACCCTGTCCATCACCATCATGTATTGTCAACCATGCTTGCAAAGCAAAAACAACCCAGCACGCAGGAAGCTGGTGGATAGGTGTTGGCTGCAAAGGGTTACGTTTTTGCAATAAACTGCAAGAAGAAGTTGGTGGATAGAGTGAGAGAGTCAAAGGGTTAGGTTTTTGCAGTTGGTGTATAGGATGCGAGAGTCAAAGGGTTAAGTAGTGGTCTATATGCTAGTCTTTCTAATGAGACGATAAACCAAGATCCCATATGCAACATGTAGTCAAGGGACGTGGAAGATCCCACGGCAGCGAGGGATTTGACACTAGCAAGATTGTTCACAAAACTCCACCTACTTAGGTAAACAAACACAAGTATGCAAAAATACACATATACACACAAAATGGAAAAATGGGTGTCGCTGTACTGGTGCAACGCGCTCTTCCCGGAGAAAGCTGCCCAGACTTAACACAGTAAACCTGTCTTGCTAAAAATCACCTAGAAAAAGAAAGAAACAAATACAACAACCAAATTGTTGAAAAAGTATAAAATCAAGTGAATGTGGCTGTTGGAGAATACTATCACAAAAAACAAACAAACAAAAATGTAAATGAAACGTACCATTCATGTTTTCTCAGCAATTTCCATGTTGATTTTACTTACACAATTAAACATGATAAAACATTATGATAAACGTAGCAGTAATGTTTTCTCAACAAATTCCATGTTATCTCTTCTTAACAATAGATATGATTATACACTCTGATAAGCGTATCAGTCATGTTTTCTCAGCAATTTTCATATTGACTGTATTCAACAATAAATATTATTACACACCCCGATAAACGTATCTGTCATGTTTTCTCCATGAATTCCGTCTTATCTCTTCTTAACAATAAATATGATTATACACTCCGATAAACGTACCAGTTATGTTTTCTCTGCAATTTCCATGTTATCTCTTTTGAACAATAAATGTTATTATACACCCCGACAAAACGAACCCGTCATGCTTCCTCTCAGAAAGTTTCATATTGACTGAATTTAACAATAGATATGATGATATATGCAAAAAAAAACGTACCAGTGATGCTTTCTCAGCAATGTTCATGTTGACTCTACGTAAACAATCACTATACTTGTCCACTTTAATATGATCCAACATTCAGATTACTCATGAGCCGAACAACTGTTTCCCAACATCTAAAACAAAAGCAACAACACTTCCATATGTCTTTCT
>CM060305.1:46848819-46853819 GCA_030674185.1 Monoplex corrugatus
TTTCTGTCTGTCTGTCTGTCTATCTGTCTCTCTCTCTCTCTCTCCCCTTCTCTCTCTCTCTCTCTCTCTCTCTCTCTCTCTCTTTCTTTCTTTCTTTCTTAAAAACGCATACAACGGCTTGTTCATTGCCCTCGTAAATAAAGGTTATATTCTCTCTCTCTGATTCTCTTTGTTTTTTTTTCTCTAGCCACCTCCCCCCCCCCCCCCCCCCACTCTCTTTCTCCTTCTGTTTCTGTCTCTGCACCCATTCTGTGCCTTTTTCTTTCTGTCCTTTCTCTCTCCCGCTCCAACATCCCCACCCCCCACCCCAACCCCCAAACCCATCCCCCATCAGAGCCGCAGCCCAAATCAGAATCCCAACGTGAAAAGCAGTGCATATACATGCCGCAGACAGACAGCCCATTTCCCTCCTACAACTCTCAGGCTTCCATCTTCCAAGCATGGGACTGTGGAACCATACGAGAGTCCCGATGAAATATTTATTAAAAGGAGGCAAAGATCGACCCATCTAATCCCCCTGGTGCAAGCGGCAAGTGCTGTTACGCATACGTATAGCCACTTTACTTTCTTCACTCCCCTCCCATGTGGAGAAATGGAGCAGTGAGTGGTGTGATGACCTTGGGAAAGTGTTAGCCGACAAGGGCTAACAGGTCAGAAAAGTCATGATGTTGCTCAATGTCGAGTTCTCAATTTAAATAAACAGAAAAAAGGTCAGGGTATGATAGTATGGAGCACAGAGAAGAGACAGTTATAAATCGTTGTGCCTGGCGACAGGCTTTACGTGCAGGTAATGGCTATTCATCATCATCCGCTCTGCATCATGTGCCCTGCTGCATGGCGTTGGCGATCATGGACCCTCCATACCAATTTATCCCTTGTCGCTGCAAGTATGTCTTCCATCCTCTCTGTCCTCAGCCACCCTGTAAGTCCGTCCAATATTTTCTCCCTGGGTCTACCTGGTGTTCTCTTTCCCTCCAGCATTCCTGTCAATCGCCATTGCAGAGGAGAAACGAACTCGACTGTAGTTGGACAGAATAGAAGAGAAGAGACAAGAGAGAGAAGGGACCTCCCAGCCACAGCCACCAGCCGTCATGCGTGTGAGTTGTGCTCAAGAATCGGCTTGTTCAGCCAGATCCGATGCTGATGCCCATCCAGTTGAGTTTTTAACTGAGCAGATCCATTGTCTAATCAGACGGACAGAGTCATCAGACAGCGAGGAGACCGCAGTTACGTATCTAGGAGTTAGACTCAAGAAATAATCCTATCAAAACTGAAAATGTTCTATCACGCTACCTCCTGCCAGGATTAGATGTCTGATTGAAATAAGGTGTTGGCTGATAAACTGCCTGTTGATTTTCATACCACAAAGACGCCCACTGAAGATGTAATATGCGGACTGTGGATCAAAATACTGCCAGCACAATGAGGGTAATACAGCGTGCATACGCGCATCCGAAAAAGATCGGGACGCCAAAAAAACAAATAAAAAAACAACAACAACAAATAAACAAACAAATAAATAGAAACTCGCTTCAAGGATTTTTTGTGGATGCTGACAAAACACACGCAGTCTAGTTACGAAAAATATAAAAGGATCAAATATTAAATATATGCATACATTCAAATATATTCACGGCTATCCGAAATGATTAAAAATCTTAGGTGCATAGTTTATAAATGACAAAAAAAAAGCTGTGAAGGAAAGAATTAATGAGAACAATTATCAGAAGCAAGAGATTTGCTTAACATTGGGGTGAAAAGAATAACACCTTGTAACAAGAGGGTGACAAAAATATGTCTACTGTGAGCCACCCCACAGAGTAGGCATGGCAGACGACATAAGCCTGCGCCTAGGCTACGTGCTAGAGCGAAGGGTGGGCAGAGGAGAGAGAGGACGGAGAGGTGGATGTGGTATTTTTAACATGTACAAGTTCAGAAGAAACGACAGAAACAACAAACAATGAAAACAAAAGCAACATATAAGGTATTTATTATTTTTATTTTGGGTCATCTCATCTGTACATCTGAGTCTTGCAGACGCCATGTCTCTCATGAGTCCAACCTGGCATTGGTTAACCTGGCTCCAAATACTCTTGCCCAATGTTAACCAATAGCGAACGGATCAAAGGCACACCAAAGCAACACCAAAAACTACAGCATGCTGGACAGATCATGAAAAAGGTGTATACTTATATCTGAAACATAACCAAACAGAATGTAATCTTGTGCAACAAAATGATGGATGACATTCGCAGTGGAAATTTATAGACGCTGAAAGTAGATTCTACATGTATGCAGCTTGAGCCAAAATAATGATATGAAATGAATGAAAATATTCATGGCATTGTTCGCCTAGACTATCAAGACGGTAGAATGTGTTGAGATGAGTGTGTGGACAACAAAAGAAGGCACTTAGTTTGATAATGTGTAAATTTGAATAAAAGTATATAAAATTAGGTCGACAGTGGAATTGGGTGATAATCAAACGGCAAAAGAGACGTCTGCAGGCCGCAAAAATGGCTTGCATCTAAAGCTTTACAAGCAGAGAAACATTGTATCCAACGAAAGTCTAAAAAGTGCAGGGGACGAAATCTTGATTCACACAGTGCCAAATGCATATTTCTCATCGATATCTACGATTTGTGAGAGAGCGAAATGGCCAAATGGTTTAATGTTTGTCTAAAGCTGTCACATTTTTTCCTGCGCTTTTCAACATTCCTTTTAACTGGTCTTGTGGGGAAAATGGACAGAACATTTCATCTGTTGGTTTAAATGTGCGTCTGCCTGCGTGCACTCACACAGACACACACATACAGGTACACACTCTCTGTCTGTCTGTCTGCCTGTCTGTCTGTCTGTCTGTCTCTCTCTCTCTCTCTCTCTCTCTCTCTATCTCTCTCTCTCTCTGTCAATGGCAGTGTCTGTTTTCATGTCAGTCTCTCTGCCTCTCTCTGTCTGTCTCTTTCTTACACGTACACACACACTACACACAACACACACACACACACACACACACACACACACACACGCACGCACGGCGTGCGCGAGCACACACACACTCACACACACACACACACACACAACACACACACACACACACACACACACACACACACACACACACACACACAACACACATTTATACTTCCACTAGTATCTGAATCAACCATTTATTGTTTTAGTTCGCTAAGCAAAGAACTTGCTTAGGATTCTTTCCGTTTGGTTTTCACTTGATTAACTTCAACGAAAATTCATTGTTATATTAAATGATGTTGCGCTGTACTTATGTTTAATTGAAGACTTTTGAGTCTGGTCCGATTCAAGAGGAATGCATCGCACTCAGACAATTCTATAAGCACTTCACCTATACGACTGCCAGTGGAGATCTAGCAGAGATGACCCTTCTCAGAACCCAGTGTGCTGGCAAAATCATGGAATAGTAAGGAGTAGGGGGACTGACACCACCAGAATATTAGGAGCATTCTTCTTGTTCTTGTTCTTGTTGTTTTCGTTCTTGTTCTACTTCTTGTTCTTGTTCTTCTTGTTTTTGATCTTCTTCTTGTTCTTGTTCTTCGTCTTGTTCTTCTTCTTGTTCTTCTTCTTTTTGTTCTTCTTGTTCTTCTTGCCCTTGTTCTTCTTCTTCTTGTTATTGTACTTCTTGTTCTTGTTCTTCTTCTTGAACTTCTTGCTCCTCCTCCTCCTCTTCTTCTTCTTTTTCCTTTTTTTTCTTCTTCTTCTTGCCCTCCTCCTCCTCTTCTTCTTCTTCGTCTCACTCGTCTATTTTTGTTCTTTCATTCGTGGTCTACGTGGCCGGGCCACATCTGATCATAAATAACTATGATATCAAGATAGGCGGCGCACATGTTAACTTTCATGTAGCTGGGTGAAACTGGACTCCAGATATGAGATGCTGGGTCTCCAGGCAGGCCGCAGAATAAATTGAAGAACGTGTTGTGTAACGTCAGTGCCGCAAACGGTGAACAGATTGCATGAGAACTGACTCCCACCGGACAGACCGCCCACGTAAATGAACAACTGGAAGTGGACTATGAGATACAGAGCGAAAGAGAATCACGTTTTCCTTCTGCCTTTAGACTGAGATGGGGAAACAATGAGAAATCGTAGGAGTGGACAACAACGATAGATTACTGTCTAGAAAACTAAAGACTAACAGTGGGCGTTTTTCTCCTGGACAGCAGATCAGCTGCAAAGTCCATCTCCTTGTGTCTGCCTCCTCACCATCCTTAAATAACCCTTTGATTCCTGCACAGCACACCCTATCGACCAACAGCAAAACAAATTAACCCTTTGCTTCTGTCACCCTATCCACCACTTCTTGTAGGATGGTGGATAGAATGAGGGAGTAAAAGAGAGGTTTTTGCTTTGCTAGCATGGTTGACAATACAGGATGCTGGTGGGACAGGGTGCGAGAGCCATAGGGTTAAACAAGAATCATCCTCCTCTCCGTCAAATTTTGCTTTGTAATTATCATTTAGACATGGACCCTCACAGCGGTTTTGGAAAGACGCACGCGAGCCATTGGAATAAGCAGTTTATCGGAAGATACTAAACACCAGACACACTGATCATATCACCCCTGAACAAATGTGCCAAACCAATAAACAACACATCGGATCATACGACGTTCTGCTGACTTCAGTCAAGAAAATAAAACTACGTTGTTATGGTTATGCAACAAGATCCAGTGGCCTTGCTAAATCAGTGCTCTATGGAACTGTTGAGGGAGACAGACGCAAAATGAGAAAACAAAAAACAAAAAAAAGAAAAACAGAAAAATACCGATGGACTGACAACATTGCAGAATGGACATAGAAGCCATTTGCGGTGACACAGGCGCTGGCACACAGCCGACGGAGTTAGAAGAGTTTGGTGAACAGTTCTTTAATGTGACTCTTTAAGGAAGTAAGGAAGAAAAGAAAGAAAAAGAAGAAGAGGATAGAAGAAGAAGAAGAACAACAACAACAACAACAAGAACAAGA
>CM060305.1:46863819-46871319 GCA_030674185.1 Monoplex corrugatus
GAACCAATCATAGACATTGAAAAAGTAGGTGTGTTTTTTTGAAAAAATTAACAACTTAGTACATAAAATTGATAGCAAAATGTATATAGCATTGGTATCTGTACTTTTAATGGTGACATTGAAATAACTGTACAGCGTTTCTTCTTAATTTAATGTGGATGCCCAATACGACAATGCTAGCCTTTGTAAAACGAAGTTTAAAAATCAACAAACAGAACAACAACAACTCCAACAAATACGACAATAGTAATAATAAGAAGAAGAAATCAAACAGTGGGCACTCTTGACACATAAACAGCATGCTCTAGAGTGAATTGCTGTCTTCGTAAAATAAAGTTAAAAAATCAACAACAACAACAAGAACAACAACGACTCCAACAAAGATAATAGCAGTAACAATAATAATAAATCAAACAGTAGACGCTATTGACACATGAAACAGCATGCACTAGAGTGAATTGCTTGGGGAGAAAGAGGTGAAATGGAGACTGAGAGTGATAGCTGGGTAATAGGATGAAAATTTTCATTATTGGAATAATATCGGTGAAAGGGTTACAGGGGACAGGGCTGATGTATTGTAAGCCATTGAAGCTTTTAATCACTCATATATTACTTAAGTCTGAGATGCACGATTAAATGGATAGGTAGAGTGCGGACCGTTCCTTCAAGGAAAGTGTCGCGATAGAAAACTGCTATCATTATCTTTATACAGACATTTCTGTTAGCTGTTGCAATGGATTTCCATGATACATAATCTTTGAAATGTATGTGTATTTCTGGCACATATACGCACAAAATCAAAACAAACAACTACAAAATAAACACATTTTCCTTTCCCCAAGCTGAGATTTCTGTTAACCTGTTAGAGTGGGGTTTTTTTACGATATATAATTTTTTTCAATTTATTTAAGGCGCATACACCCAAACTAAAAAAAAATCATATCTCAAGCTGAAGCAGACATGAATACATGTATCCTGTCTTTATGGTGACAGAAAACGAAAAATGAAAACGATTTTTCAACAAATATTGCATAGTTGAACTTGTCAGACGAACCATATTAGAAATGATCCATTCGGGAATTGGCTGAAATGGACGGGATGGGACAACTGGGACATCCACACTTCGCATGTCGCGCCATAGAAATTCTCAATGTAGATTTACATCTTCTCTTAACCAAATTTGTCGTCTACCGTGACATTAATTCGTTGGGCAGCTGAGATTTTGCCGTTAGCCCATGGTAATATATAAAGTGGAAATCACATGAGAGAGTACTCTCTTCAGACGAATCTGGATTGATACATATGACTGCGTTTGAGAGATCAGTTGGGTTTGTAACTGATGTGTTTGCTTTCCTCCTTGAATAGTGCATGAGTTAATCAGACCAGTTAGGCTGATGTATGTAAGTAAATTTGACAGATCTGTTTCTTCCCTTCGTCTTTCGTTTACGACTGAACTGCGTTACACTAGCAATCCTTTCCTTTTGTCCAATTAATGACTTAAATTCGTAGAGTTCACCCAAAAGACAGAGATTCAGAAATTGGCATTATCAATTCCATTTTACACTGCAACTGGTCATAATACACCAGTCATATTTTTACATTTAACATAAAAGTGGATGGGCATACTTCACGTTGACCAAATGAAGGTTATGTTTGGGTATTTTCATGTACATGTGAGTGTCGTTTGTCTGTTTTCACATCTGTCTCTATTTAAGACATTCTGTCGTCTGTTCCTACACGGATCTGAGCCAAATTTAGACGACAGATCCAAACCAGTGGAAAAAAATGCATAGATAAGTTTAAATTAGTAAGACATCCTTTGAGTTATTCTGATCCAGAATGTTAACATTTGCGGGCAGATATTGCTCAGTGGACTTTTGTTCATTATTTATCATATGTTTAGCTTACAAGAGATTTTCTACTGATGTCATTTTCAGAGGCTTCGATCACGTGTTTCGTGTATTTTTATTTTTATTTCAAAATTGTTTTTTCGTAAAATGCATAATTGTGATTATTCTCTGTCCACACTTACTGTTTAATCCCTGGCTTGCATCGTTCGTGATTGCGTTTTCTTCATTTCCTTCAAAAAATGAAAGAGAGAGAGAGAAAGAGACAGACAGACAGACAGAGACAGAGAGAGACATGTTACATTTGATTTGACCAGTATTTGTTGTTCTTAGCTGAGTTAATGAAAAGTTAATCTTCAAATAAGCGCTTGTAATAATTTCGGTTCACCGAGTGAAAGGGTGTGGGTTTGAATCCCCATCTGTCTTGTCAAAATCATTGAGAAATGTTTCAGTCCATCCGGCTCCTGCCCAGAGTTACGTGCTAAAGGATCATTGGGAAGACTGGGACCACACAAATCGTGTCTCATCCACTTCAAAGATGTGTCACTGAAGGTTCTGCTCATATCTCCTGAGCAACACCACAGGTGTCTGCGTCTCCTAGGCCTGGTTAACGTCAGGATTCATTATGATATTAAGCGTAGATTATTGCCTTGTCACATTTTTAATCCTAGTTGGAACTCCATAGCATAACTGTCATCCCCATCATCATCATCATCAACATCATCATCATCATCATCATCATCATCATTACCATCGTCGTCGTCGTCATCCTCGTCGTCGTCGTCGTCATTATCATCATCATCATCATAATCATCATTATTATATTATGAAAAGTATCCCAGCTTCTATGGTTATGAAAGCACGTAGAAAACAAACACACACACACGCACACACACACAAAAGGTGAGCACAAATGAAACAGCGTACTTGGGATGACATTACTAATACCATATTTTTATTTCTGTACGTCTTTTTTTCCCCTTCTTCCTACCTGTTTGTTTTGTGACAGGTGATTTATAATGTGACCGACGCCTGAGTTAAAGTGATTTGTCCAGGGAATAATGTCATTTATTATCAGTTTATTCAAAAACCCAAAAAGGATGTGAACGCAATACCTGATTCCCGTTTTCCATATAGCAGAAAATATGTTTTTCAATTGTTCATCTACGGATTACAAACGAGCGTTTGATTTAGTCTAGTAACAGGAAGTGAAAGGACATTTTGACATGTGTGTGTGTATTTGTGTGATCACGTGTGTGTGTGTGTGTGTGTGTGTGTGTGTGTGTGTGTGTGTGTGTGTGTGTGTTTGTGTGTATCTGTGTGTGTGCGTGTGTGTGTGTGCAATTGTGTTTGTTGTGTGTGTGTCTTAGTGCTTGTGTTTGTGTGTGTGTTTGAGTGTGTTTGTGTTTGTGTGTGTGTGCATGCGTGCGTGTATGTATGTGTGTGCGCGCACATGATATTATTGTCTATCATTGCTTTGACATACATATAAGTAAAATGGCTTCATGGGTTTTGTTTGCATGTTTTCTTTTAAATTAATAATGATATCACTATCGACCACACGGTGAACTATGACCAGAGAGAGGGGGAGGGAGGGAGGTAGAGAGGGAGAGAAGAGGAAAGAGATGGGAGAGAATGAGATAAAGAGTGTGTGTGTGTGCGTGTGTGTGCGCGCGCGAGCGTGCGGGGCGCGCGTCTGCGTGTCTGTGAGAGACAGGCAGACAGATAGATAGGCAGACAGAAAAAGAGAACAATGGTTACTGATAAATCACTTCAACTTCCCTGGCAATACTAACTAGTCTTGCACACTTTCCCTTAGGATTGATAATTGGGTACATGTATTAAGTGCTTTTTTTTTGTTTTGTTTTACTCTTGGGAAATGTGATATGTGGAAGCAATTTCAGGTAACTTAGGCCCGTTTTTAAATATGTTTTAATGTCATTGAGTGTGTTTAAATAAAAGAGAACCAGACTAACAAATTTAATTTGTAGTTAGGTTCTCTTTGTTTTTAAAAAACCATTGTGTGACAAATTGGACGGAATGGTCAACCGCCAGGGGCATCTTTTTAGATTATGTGCGCGAATGCATTGATATGTGTACTTGATTTTCTTTCTTTCTTTTTTTCCCCCTCTGTTGAAGTATAGTGTATGTTTTGAAACGGTTATAACTCTGATATGGCTCTACGCAGTCGGCTGGGCTTTAGACAAATATAACAATAACAATAACAGGCCCTTTCTAAAGTCCATCTCTACGTTCCACATTTACGCCACGTAATAATGAGCGCCAAATAATTAGTAATAATGTATGTCATTATCATGAATTGTTGCCTTATCAACTGTAAAGTACTGAAGCGGGATCCACACTGGGGCATCATTTTCCGCCTAGAGGCTCTAAATTACAGCCTACTTGCTTCGTTAGTTGTACTGTTTGCACCCTCTCCGCGGTCATTTCTTTGTGTGACGAATCACTGCGGTCACCACGCTAGATTTGCGCCTGAACAATTTTTTTTTTTACAGAGAAGAGAAATTTTGTTCATAAATTGGAACTCCATTTTTGTTTTATGTTATTGTGATATGCACTAATCGTTATAGTCATAGCTATCTGTAATATTAACACTGGCATTACCAGTATGCACTCAGTTCAAGTAAAATCCACGATAATTCCAAAATCGAAATCCATGGCAACAGAAAAAAGTGTCATGTTCTAACCTTTGTAAACAAATATCCGCACTATAAACAAAAACAGAAAGAAAAGAAAAGTGTCATTGTGACGTGCAGATTTCATTTGGCATGAAATTTTATGTGACTGCGGAATACAATACAGTACAATACAATACAATACAATACAATACAAGACCATACGATGGAATGAAATGTGATATTTTGTAATACAATACAATGTAACCTCCATGTTCTCAATGTACTCATGATTCCCGCGTCTTGATACACAGTAGAGTAGCGAGGTCTCATGTTTGTGAAAAAGGGCTGGCACATTTCTCCAATGCAGTTGACTTTAAAAAACAACAACATGTGAATGCAAAAATTGCCTTGAGCTGGATTTACGTGTGGGTATTTCTGTAGAGTGTCACCGTATCTGACATTGACTGGGATCGTATATACGCTACACGCTACTCTCTCACCTGATCGTCAGTGTAATTCTGACCTTCTGAGATGACCTGCGAAGTAATCATGTGTGATTATCTCCAATTTACGACGTGCTCGTGTACTTCTAACATAGTGTTCAGACACTGTAAACAGAGAATAGTTTCCCTTGTTCGTATCTTGCCATGAGTTGTAAAGTGGTCACCTGTAAATCATTCTGCCTTAATTTAACAACTCATGAAATGAATATAACTGCTGTAATTCTCGCCGTAAAGTTCACACACTTTTGGCAGATTAAATTCTGCCATGGCTTTCATATTCGAGTAGGAGTCTGACATTCAGCAGGCTTTTGACGAAAGTGCGGTGACGTGACTTTGTTCTCCTCACACATGGTTGCATCATGACTTGTATCATATACACCTGAACACTGATGACATCAGAATCACGTCAGAGACAAAAGTGTTGCAAATATAAATGGGCGTATTGCAAAAGTGAGCGTATTGCGAAATCAAGATGAATTTACTATGTCCGTACAGATACACTTGTGTCATCACATGCTCAGCCAAAGGCATAATAAAGACAGAATGCATGTATGATGAAAAAATACATTAAACAAGACAGTTAAGCCGTTCTAACAATCTCCCTACTTTTCATACCAACATCAGTACAGAATGTCGAAATTCGCACTCTTTGGTTGAAATCAAACTTATGCAAGCAAGACAGTACAAGACTGTCAAAATTGTGAATGCAGGTTTACAACATTTTTAGATGTTCATGAGAAAGTGTTGTTCAAGCACCGTCGCAAAAAAAAAAAAAAATCTGAGTTCAGGCACATTTCTGGTTTGTGTGACCTTGAACCTGAATTCATGCTTTTACGTTAATCCTCAATAGTCACACACACACAATACAACACACACACACACACACACACACACATACACACGCACACACACACATATATATGCACACACACACTCACACACGCACACACACACACACACAATGCACACAAACACACACACTCACTCACACACATGCACACACACACACTCACATACGCAACACACACACACACACACACACACACACACACACACACATACGTACACATACACGCACGCACGCATACACGAACACACACACACATGTCTCTGTGGGTTGATATGAGATTGAAAAGAAAATTACAAATAAAAAGAATAGAGAAGAAGAGAAATACTGCATATTGAGTAACTACGGAGCAATACTTCAGTCATTATGGCCACGCAATATTGTCAGTGTAATGAAGCACAAATATTGGTCATCTCATATTACATCTGACATTGATTTCTTCTATCATGAATTGTATAAGTAACTTCCATTTAAAGATGTTTACGTCAGATTAGGGCATGTAGGCCCATACTATTTTACACTTACAAACGTTTCTTGTAATGATATCTTATTAAGAAAATTAATTGGCAAAACAATCACATCTGTCTGTCTGTCTCTTTGTTTCTGCCTGTCAGTCTGTCTGTATTCCTGTCCACCTAACTCTGTCTGTCTGTCTGTCTGTCTGTCTGTCTATCTGTCTGTCTTGTGGTCTGCTGTCTTTGTTTGCAGAGATCAATCGATAGAGATCAGTTAAACAAAACGCGTGTGGTTCATCTGATCGATTTCACTGTGGAAGAAGTTTCTAACACTAGCAACAGAAGGTAGCAGTAAAAATGTAAGAGCTTTCATAGGATAATATAACGTGTGTTCATTTTCAGGTTCAGAACTGTGGACTGACTACGCATTATAATTGCAGCTTCGTTTGCGTGCTTTTTGTTCATATGTTTGAACTGATGTTGGCGACGTACGTGTGAACATTGAGATGTGTGTGATGTGTGTCAGTGAACATGTGTGTCTGTGTATCTGTCTCTCTGAACGTGTTTACGTATTACATTTTCGTGTCTGCGATATTTGGATAATCGTGATCAGGTAATAGAACAAAGCAAGAACAGATCCATTGAAACATCCCCTCAACACACTCTCCAGTACAAAAATGACAGAGAGACACACAGAGAGGGAGTGAGAGAGAGGAGGGAGGGAGGAAGAGAGAGAATCAGAAAGAGAGACAGAGACAGAGAGAGAGACAGAGACAGACAGACAGACAGACAGAGGAAGAGGAAATACCTGAAAGAAAGTAATACAACGACCAGCCAATCAAACACAGCCTCTTTGATGTCAAAGTTTAATCAAATATTAACGCTTCTTTGAATTGGATTGAGCTCATCAATTATGCATCATTTGTTCTGTGCCGTATATGTCTTTAACTGAGAAACAAAGCACTGAGATAAAAATGGCGCTCGAGGGCTGTTTGGGAATAAACAAAAAAGGCACAAGCGTTGCGAATAAATGAGTCAACATATATAGTAACGTACCGGCAGTCTACTTCTGTAACGAAAACTATCTTGACATACATGCCATATTGCGATGTGGACAAGAAAAGAAGCACAGGGATTTGTTTTATAAGTTCTTGCAGAATCAGATTCAGGCCTGATGACAGCAGGGAAAGACCTGCTGGCTGCTCGGAA
>CM060305.1:46881319-46886319 GCA_030674185.1 Monoplex corrugatus
ACTTTTATCGTTGGAAAATAAAGCATCGGTGTCATTGTCATTGTTATTCTCATTGTCATTGTCATTCTCTCTCTCTTTTTCTCTCCCTCTCTCCCTCTCTCCTCTTCTTTGTATGCGTGTGTGTGTGCGTATGTGTTCGTGTATGTGTGTGTATGAGTGTGTATCTGTTTCCATGTCTGTGTACCTAAGTATCAGTGTGTCCCTTTGTATGTTTCAATCACATTCATGAAAAACAACCTGACATTATTCCATACTTTCTGTTTTGTTTGTTTTTTGTTTTTTTTTGTGGGTTTTTTTTTTGTTTTTTTTTTTTTGAGAAAGGGAGACAGATAACTAGATAGATAACCAGACAGACAGACAGACAGTCAGACAGATAATTGCTGTTAAATGTCTTCCACTTCAGTAGCAACATTCGTAAACCCATCCAGAAGATAACCTTTGCTACTTTTCTCCATTAAGGCACGACCTATCAGGTGCCAAGTAATTTTCTATCATTATCAGGAATTTTCGCCCCTTCAAAGAAAAATCTCGAAAGCGGCTCCACACTGGAGTGTCCTTTTCCGACAAGAGGCAAAATCATGGTCAACTTGCTCCATAGCTTTCACAGTTTGCTATCTCTTTGTGGTCATCTCCCTCTGGAACCAGCTACTTGCTGTTACCATGTTAAGTTTGCTCCCAGTCATTCTTTTTTCGGAAAAAGGCGAGTGTGTGTTATATGACTTTGGTCATCTGGTTGATATATAAGTAGAGCTCCTACCCTCTAATCTACATGCATGGATTCACCTGGGTGTAAATCACACCTGGGAATCTTTAAATGTGCGTGCAGTCTCCAATCCACCCAGCTGTGAGAGGGTACCTGATCCTCTTAAGAATTTCTGCTTCTTCTTTCTTTCTTCCTGTTCTTCTTCTTCTTCTTTTTCTTCTTCTTTTTCTTTTGTTTTTCTTCCTCTTCTTCTTCTTCTTTTCCTTTTCTTCTTCTTTTCTTCCTCTTCCTCTTCTTCTTTTTCTTCTTCGTGTTCTTCTTCTTCTCTTTTCTTTTTCTTCTTCTTCTTCTTCTACTTCTTCTTTTTGTTGACTTTCTTCTGCTTCTTCTTCTTCTCTCTCCCCTCAATCCCGAAAAGTCACTTAGGCACCGCTCTGAAGAACAACTCACCATATTCCTTCAGCTTTGTTGGTTATATGCCAAAGCCTAGGTCTTTGAGGATAGAGAAGATAAGAAAATAAGGGAGAAGAGTAGGACCCGTGGCATATAAAATGTTGACTCGAGAGTAGTGAGGTCTACCACTCCACTACCCAAAAACCTGGTTCGGGTGCATGGAACTGTCTTTACCTATGTTTTTAACCATGTCATTTCATTCAGTACGCACAAAGAAACTTAAGGCAAAAGAAAAACATCATCAAAAAATAAAAATAACAACAACAACAACAACAACAAAACGGGTGTCCCTGATACAGCTCTGTATAGGAAACAGATTTTGTTTCACAAAAGAGAGACAAAGGAGAAAAGTGGCGTTTAATGGTAAGGAGCCACTCTCTAAGCAAACAACAACCCGATTGTCACACCAAATTTTCCGTAACAATACAATACAATACAACACAACACAACACAACACAAACACAACACAATACAATGCAATATGTCACAACACAATACAATGCAATACAACACAACACACAATACAATTCAACACAATGCAATGCAATACAATGCAACACAACACAACACAACACACTATCCTTGTGCATTCCCCCTTTGCTGAAAAGCACACGAGTAGCCTACAAAAACTTTCCGGGGAGGGGTAATGGTTGGATATCTCTCCAAAAGTGACACTGTTTTTACATCGACTGGACTGTTGTATGACTCCATCCTCTTGTCTAGCTGTCAGTGTAAATCTGACCTCCTTGGACGATCCTCGAAAAGCAGACATACGTAAACGGTAAATCTTTACTCTTTACGATGTACGCATGCGATGTTCATTGCAGAAGTTTTCTCCACTTGTATGGATAAAGTACACTTTGCCATGCTCTTATCCCGGGGCAGTCTATAATAAAACGGTCACCTGACAAAGTATCCCGCCTTACAGAGAAGTCTTCTAGTTTTGCCGTAGCTTTCACGTACTTTTGGCGCAGTTTGTCATGTTCTCA
The DNA here is from genome assembly GCA_030674185.1 of Monoplex corrugatus. Lineage (NCBI taxonomy): Eukaryota > Metazoa > Mollusca > Gastropoda > Littorinimorpha > Ranellidae > Monoplex > Monoplex corrugatus. The sequence continues at coordinate 46,883,465 of CM060305.1, forward strand.
TACTTGGCTTTTAGCGCTCAAGATGGGGGTGGATCATTCATCAGTCTTTTGACGCACGTTCTGTGGCTTGACGTGTTTTTAAAAGCCTGTCATCACGTACATTGATCAGGGCTTATCAACACTGATGAAATCATAACGACGTCAGAGACATATGTGATATTTGCTAAACTGAAGATATTGCAAAACTCAGGATATTGGAAATCAAGTTGATCAAATATGTCGCTTACAGAAAGATGTATGTCGTAAGTTGTCACAACAGTAAAACATACAGAAGTGGAACGATAAAACAGAAGAGAAAAATGGTAAAGGTAAAAATTGTCATATGACCCTGAGGTCAAAGGGGATATAGGTGTGTGTGTGTGTGTGTGTGTGTGTGTGTGTGTGTGTGTGTGTGTGTGTGTGTGTGTGTGTGTGTGTGTGTGTGTGTGTGTGAGGGGGGGGGGGGTCAGCATTTTGCCTATCTTTGTGTTACCTTCCGTAAACTTTGAACTTGTGGAATCTGATTAGAGAGTGGGAGCTCCAATTCCAGCAAAAACTATTGCCTCTTAACAGGAATAGTATTTCCATACTACTCTGCATGTCTCTATACGTCTGTATGTAATAATTAATAATAATTACAATATTTATATAGCGCAAAATCTTGATAAAATCAAATCTAAGCGCTGAAGCAGACACACACACGCACGCACGCACGCACGCACACACACGCACGCACGCACACACACACACACACACACACACACACACACACACACACACACACCACACTCCGTCTAATATCACTTATAGTGAAAAGACGTTAAATTAAAGAACGAACGAACACACACACACACACACAACACAACACACACACACGCATGGCTATAAATGGGGAGAAAGAATAAAAGCAATAAAAGCAAGAATAAAAGCAATGGAAAATTATAGAGAGCATAGCATATACAATTATATATTATAACCATGTGATTCCCCTCCGAGCGGAGACAGGCTGCAGAGGGGAGGGGGGGGGGTTGAGTGAGGTTAGGATTTTATGCGGAGGAGAAAAGGTGAGTTTTGAGAGCGGACTTGAAGGAGACAAAAGTAGGTTGCTGACGGACTGAGATAGGAAGTTTGTTCCAGGAGAGTGGACCAGAAACAGAGAAGGCTCGTGGACCATAGGTATTGAGCTTAGTGCGTGGAAAGCGAAAAGTCAGAGGATCGGAGGCAGAGCGGAGGGTACGTGAGGGAACATAGATATCAAGTAGGCTTGACAGGTAATTGGGGGCTGCGTTATTGAGGCTTTTGTAGCACATGGTGTCTAGTTTGTACTATATGCGCTTTGATACAGGGAGCCAGTGAAGTTGTGCCAGGAGAGGAGATATGTGGTCAGCTTTTTTCTTTTTGAGTACAAGGCGTACAGCATTGTTTTGAATGCGCTGTAGGATGTGAATGGTGGAGGCAGGAAGACCAGACAGGAGTGAATTGCAATAGTCAATGCGAGACATTATGAAGGAGAGAACGAGTTTTGCAGTTGTTTCGACAGAGAGATACTTCCTGATCAGCCTTATACGATGGAGATGATAGTAGCAAGATCTGGCAGTTTGAGAAACAAAGTTGTTCATGGAGAGGTAGAGTCAATGCAGACACCAAGGTTTTTAGCTGAATCAGAAATTGGGACTGATGTGTTACATAATGGGAGAGAAAGAGGAGGCAGCTGAGAAAGTTTCTGACGGGTTCCAATGAGGATAGCTTCTGTCTTGTCGTCATTAAGCTGAAGTTTGTTGAACGTCATCCAGTTCTTAATGTCCGAGTAACACTCAGTGGTGCGAGTCAACAGGCGCTGTATATTATCATGTGAGTCACTGTCTTGAAGTTGGGTGTCATCAGCATAGAAGTGGTGTTTTATAGCGTGGGAGTTGATGATGGTGGACAGGGGGGAGGTGTAAAAAGTGAAAAGAACAGGGCCAAGGACAGATCCTTGTGGAACACCACAGGTCAGGTATGCAGATTGAGAGTAAGCGCCATTGATGAGAACAGTTTGTTTTCTGTTTGATAAATACGAAGTGAAAAAGGAGAGAGCAATGTCAGAGATGCCAAAAGTATGATGAAGTCTAGAAAGGAGAATACCATGGTCAATGGTATATATCTGTCTGTCTGTCTGTCTATTTGTTTGTCTGTCTATCTGTCTATTTACCTGTCTGTCTATCTGCCTGTCTGTTTGTCTGTGTATGTTTGTCTGTCTTTATGTATGTCTCTGTCTTTATCTCTGTCTCTGTCTCTGTCTTCTCTCTCTTTCTCTCTCTCTCTCTCTCTCTCTTTCTCTCTCTCTCTCTCTCTCTTTCTCTCTCTCTCTCTTTCTCTCTCTCTCTCTTACTGTCGCTCTCTCTCTCTTTATCCCTCCCTCCATTTTTCTCATTCTCTCATTCTGTGTGGTGTGTGTGTGTGTGTGTGTGTGTGTGTGTGTGTGTGTGTGTGTGTGTGTGTGTGTGTGTGTGTGTGTGTGTGTGTGAGTGAGTGTGTGTGTGTGTTTCTCTCTGTTTCTTTCTCTCTGTCTGGCTGTCTGGCTGTCTCTCTTTTTTTTTCTCTCGCTTTCTGTCCTCTCCCCCCTCTCTCTCTCTTTTCTCTCTCTCTCTCTGTCTCTCTCTGTCTCTCTCTCTGTCTCTCTCTTTCTCTCTCTCTCGTCTCTCTTTTTCTCTCCTCTCCTCTCTCTGTCTCTGTCTCTCCCTCTCTCTCTCTCTCTCTCTTTCTCTCACTCACTCACTCACTCTGCAGTGATCAACTGATCCAGATCAATTCAACAAACAGGTATGCTTCATATGATCGATTTTCTTCATGGAAGATATTTGAAACGCTAGCTACGAATAACGGCGGTAAAAATG
>CM060305.1:46893819-46908819 GCA_030674185.1 Monoplex corrugatus
CTACTGATGTTCAGCAGATAAAAATTGCAGAACGTTTTTTTTTTCATTTCCGACCTTGACCTTCCGCTAGTACCATCGCCCGACATCGCTTTGAAACCGTCACTCATGCAAAAGGTTATTTTACAGTCTACTGTCATGGATATTGACGTTTGGTTGGTGGATCTTGTAGACTATGTCTGCATGTGACCTTTTGAGTGTTAAAACCTGAAATATTTTTGTTTGTTTATCCTTTAAAGTGGTTTCACAACAAATTAATATTAAAATAGTGAAATGCTTTTTTCTTAAGGTTTCGTGTATATGTGAACTTTGAGCGTGAAAAGTGTAATATTCGTCAACAAATAAATCTTACAATTTAAGTGTGTATGTGTTTGAACTTTAAAAGTGAAAACTGTGATATTGGTTTTCTGTCGTTTAACAACTGTTTCAACACATAAATCTTAGAACAGTATACTGAAAGGCCTGTTGACAGTGATGTCATTTGTTTGTGTATGTCTTCCTTTGTTTGCTTCCTTGTCTTTTAAAGGACATAATACAAAGTCAGTTTTTCTGCACCAAGCTTGCTCATCCTGAGTAATCATGTAGATATTGCATCAGAACATTGTAAAGAAATAACAGTATATTATTATGATAACGAACATTGTATCAGTCTTCATGGAGTATGTCAGATTATCTATCATAGATGGATGAGAGTCTTCTGTCGATCTGACGGATGAACAGGCATGCTGATTTTCTACGACATGGTATGGGTCTTCAAGCGGGATACAAGACCGATCGATCCTAGGTCCTTTGATTTTGAAGGAGCTTCAGATGAACCAAAACTTGACGTGAAGCGAGGATAATGACATATTGTCACTACAATGTAAACAGAATCCATAAGCATTGTCAGTGATCCCTAAGAAAGTGCTGTTTATGCATTTGTCTTTAAAGGCGTTGATAGAGGATGGAGGGAAACAGAGCCACCAGGTACACACAGGGAGAAAATATTGGACGGTTTTGAGCAATGGATGAAGACAGGGAGGGTGGGAGATGTACTTCCACCGACAAAGGAAAGATTCATATGGAGGGCCATGATCGCCACGGCCATGCGGCAAGGCACGCGATGATGATGACAGGATACTGGGTTTGTGTGTTTGACGGTCACCTTGACAGCAAGACTTCCAAACTTATGCGTTCACGACTCATCAAAGGTTTACACCTCTGACCCAACTTTCTGAAAGATCCATCGAGAAAGATCGATGCAATCTCGCTAACACGTATTTCTCCCTCCACCCCCCCTCTCTCTCTCTCTCACACACACACACACACACACGCGCGCGCGCGCGCGCGCGCACGTGCGCGCACACACATACACGCACACGTACACTCACACACAAACACACACACAAACACAAACACACAAACACACACACAAACACACACACAGACACACACACAACACACACACACACACCACACACAACACACACACACACAACCACACATAACATACACACACGGAAACAATGACACAATCTCCTTTCTAATTACTTTAAAGGGAGACCAAAAGACCAATCATCATATCGTAGTTCCCTTCGGATTTGCTCAGTGTTTTACTGGCATCCTGGAGTTGTTTCCCTTCCCTTGTCATTGTAATGAAGGCAAACCGAAATCCGCAGGATGACATTAAAGTGTTGTCATACTGCACTGAACTTGAATGTTGTAGTTTTAATGGACCGAATCAGGCGCCTAATGTCGTAGGTTTCAATTTGTCTGGGTCTGTTTGTCTGTCTGTGTCTGTCTGTCTGTCTTTCTCTCTGTCTGTCTGTCTGTCTGTCGGTCTGTCTGTCTTGTCTGTCTGTCTTTTGTCTGTCTTGTTGTCTTCTGTCTTTCTTTGTCTGTCTGTCAGTTTTTTTTTGTTGGTCATTGCAGTTGTCTTTCTTTTAGTTTTTTTTTTATCTGTTTGTCGAAAGTCTGCCTGTTGTCTTTCAGTCCTTTTTGTCTATCTGTCTGTATGTCAGTCTGTGTCTGTCTTTCTGTATTTTGCGCACGTGCGTGCGTTGTGTGTATGTATGTGTGTGTGCTTGTGGGGAAGGGGCGGGATGCAGTGGAGATGATAAAAAAAAATGCAGGTTATATCGAGTAGCGGCTCGTCACCATGTGTACCTTTTCTACCTAGAATTCCAATAAATTACAATGCTGGAATTAGAAAACAAAAGGAATGAGCAAAGCGAAATACTTAGAAAGAAAGAAGGAAGGAAGAAGGCAAGATAGAAAAAAATAGACAAAGAAAGAAAGAAAGAAAGAAAGATCTGACTTATTCTTTAGATATTTGATATTTTCTTAAATTGTGATCATAGGATCTCTAAATTTCAGTTAGTAGACTAAATAATTAGGGTGAAAAATCATTTCCAGATAAAGATAAAAAAAATAAACATGAATAATAACCCTTAGTCAGCAGAGACATATTTCCAGATCAACATTTCAATATATTCATTTTTTAAAAGCCTGTCTTAGTCAGCAGACTCGGCTCGACAACAACAACAAGAAGCACTCAATTCCAGACAGAGCTTTTAAGAAATTACGTCAGTCGTGTCTGGTGTTGCGTACTTTAGTTCATGTTTGTCTTCTATCGATTTCCACAGCGATGGTTTATCGAAATTGCTCACGAACAAAGCCATACTCTCACCTGAAGATCAGGCCTCTCAAATTTCCTGACACAGTCTTTTGTGTCTCACCGATGCGACCGAGATGTGAAGGTAGGATGGCTGCAATACAATGGAACGTACGTCTTCAACAGAATGGAAGCTCTCTTTTCTCTCTAGGTGTAAAGTTTCTGATGTTGTAAACACCGACGTAAAATGTATCATTTGTTTGGGAAGACAAAAAAAATGATACAAAAAAGATTCAAGACATATCAAATATCTCCATCTTGAACAATGATCAAGCCATATTCGTTTATTTCTGGTTTATTTATTTACTTGTCTCTTGCGTCTATGAAACATCGGAACCTACATCCAATGACATTTAAACTATAGAAACGCTACGTCGTTGAAAATCAGCAACATAGATTGTGACTGCTTTTTTGGTGGACGAAGCAAAATGTGTGCAGTTTTTTGTCCAAAAATGGCAATTGTTAATTGTAGCTCTGCATGGTCATGTTTCATTCGTTAAACAGTTCAGAATGCATCTTTCTTATTAAGTTTGTTATTAAGATGAATTTGATTATTGACTATCATTTCTAATGAGATTATCATTTCCTTCACGGTAACATCAACCATGCTATACAGTTTAGACTCACACAGTCACTGTTTACTCAGCTCAACGCATCGCCCACATTCTGTGCAAAAATTATGCACTGCATAGCCGAGACGTCTACATATAATTTGTTGAGTTTACGTTCGTTTTTCTAACAGCGGGACTAGTTGTCATTGAAACACTTTGATTCTCTATGGAACTGAATTCATTCTGTTTTATCTAACTTACAGCTATATTTGAAATAAAGATCTATTCAAAATCAGCCTACAAATGTAACTGACACGGACACACACATAGCAAAACAAGCAAACAAACAAGCAAACAAACAAACAAACGAAAACACGCTATATGTTTCAATCTGACCTGTTTTTGTCTTATTTGCGTAACATGAAAAAAGAAAAAAAAATTATCGATTATTATATAATAACGTCCTTTTCCTAAAAGCTACTACACATTTTGCTGACTTATTGTCTATGAAATTAACTAATGTTAATCAGACGTTAACTGGACAGTGTCTCTAGAGGTGAAAATTTGGATTTGACTATCCGCATATTAATGGTGTGTTTGGCTTAATGATTAAAATGCCCGCCATGGATGCAATAAATCCTGGTTCGAATCATGCACTGAACAGGGGTTTTTCCTTCCACTCCACAATGTCTTAAGTGGAAGTCTAGTCGTTTGCCTTCCAGATGAAATAATAAACGGAGATCCTGTGTGCACCAATAATTAGCGCACGTTAAACATCCAGCGGCAACAAAGGAGTTCTTCCTGGCAAAAATCTGCAGAAAAAGCTGCTTTCATAAATAAAACGAAATACACACACACAATAACTACGGGTGGTGCGGCACAGAGGCGAAGCGCTCTCACCGAAGACAGCAATTTGAATTTTATATGGTAAATCGATCATGACACAAAATAAGATCAAATGAAATGAAGTAAGTGTGTAAAAAGTCCCTTATTCTTAAAACGTACACTTTCGCTATATTTCTTGTTTGGCCGAGCCCATCATTCACATATTTGTAAAAGGTTCGTTTAAAGTAAAAAAAAATGACAAGAGGCCATGAAACATTTCCTGAGCCAATCGCATCTAACAGGACACCCCCAAAAAGACGCACCGTATATACACAGTGACCTACAGATAGACTAGACAGATTAACAGACAGACACACAGAAACGGACTCACAGACCAACAGGCAGGGGTAGCGGTACTGAAAGAGAATTGTAAACGGACGTCCTGTGAGAAATGGCTTTGCCTGTCCCAAAGGGAAGTATGTTACGTTGAGTGCTTCCCGTTTTCTCCTTATCGTATGGACGGTCTTTCAGCTGTTCAGTCTGCACCCCCTTTTACTCTAGATACCTCCACCTCCTCTTCTTCTTCTTCCTCCTTCTGCTGTTCTACTGGTCCTGAACTTCCTTGTCGTTATTTTTTTTTCTTTTCTGCACTTTCTGACCGTTGTCTTGCTATTTCTTCTCCTCTTTCATCACTGTCTTTTCTTTCTTGTCGTCTTTATCGTTTTCCTTCTGCTTTTTTTTTCACATTCTACTTCTTTCGCTCCTTCTTCATCTTTTCTTCTTCCTCGTGCTTTTCTGTCTCCTGTTTTTTTGTTTGTTTTTGTTTGTTTGTTTGTTTCTCCGTTCGTTTGTTTGTTTGTTTGTTTTGTTTGTTTGTTCGTTTGTTTGTTTTTCGCCTCCTCGTCTTCGTCCTCGTTTTCTCTTTCTCTTTCTCCTCTGTTTTCTTTCTTCCCTTTCTTCTTCATCTCCTCCTTTGTCCTTTTCTTCCAGTTCTTCGTATTCTTTTCCTTCTTCTATTTCTCGTCTTCTTTTCTTCTCCTTCTCCTTCTTGTGTTCTTTCTCTTTTTCTCCTCCTCCTTCTGTTTGTCTATTCTTTAGAGTTTCTTCTTCTCCTCCTCTTTCGTGTTTTCTCAAGGTATTCTACTTCATATACTCATCCTTCTTTTGTCCATCAATATAAGCTCTTTCAAAAACATCAAAAGAGGAGTCAGACAGGGTTGTGTTTTGTCACCAGATCTGTTTTCACTTTACAGCGAAAACATCACGAGAAACCTAGAAGAAGACCCTGGATTAAAGGTTGGAGGGAAAATGATAAACAACATTCGATACGCAGATGACACCGTGCTTATTGCAGAAAATGAAAGGGACCTGTAAAATCTTGTGAATATACTAGCAATAGAAAGCAAAGGTAAGGGGTTGGAACTAAACAGCAGGAAGACTGAAGTCATGGTGATCAGTAAAAAACATGAATTCCCCTCATGCAAAATAACAGCAAATGGCACAACCTTGACACAGGTTAATAAGTTCAAATATCTGGGAACGGTCATTTCATCAGACGGCAGATGCACATCGGAAATAGCTGGCAGAATCGGCCAAGCCAAAACAGCATTCAAGAAGATGACAAGCATTCTTACCAACAAATGCCTATCAATTAACATCAGGAAGAGAGTCCTTGAATGTTTTATAGAACCAATACTGTTGTACGGATGTGAGGCGTGGACAGTCAACAAGCAAAGCCAGAGCAAGATTGAGGCAGCCGAGATGTGGTTTCTAAGAAGAATGTTGAGAGTTCCATGGACAGCAAAGAAAACAAACGAGACAGTCTTGATGGAGGCAGACACAAGTAGATCACTCATAAGGAAGATTAGAAAAGGCAGGCAACATTTATAGGCCATTTTATGAGGAAGGGGGATTTGGAGCACCTGGTCACAACGGGAAAGCTGGAGGGAAAGAGAGCAACCAGGTAGACCCAGGGAGAAAATGTTGGACGGACTTGCAGAGTGGCTGGGGACGAGGAGGGTGGGGGAGATGCTAGGGGCAACGAGAGATAGAGAGAGGTGGAAGTCCATGATCGCCAACGCCATGCGGAAGGGCACCTGATGATGATGATGATTCTACTTGATATACTCATCCTTCTGTTCACTTATCCTTCTGTTTTCTACTCCTCCTCATAATCGTTTTTTTTTTTTCTCTTCTTCCATACCTAGAACGTCTTCGCTTCCTCCTCTGTCTTCACCTTCTCCATTTTCTTATCTTTCTTGTTCTTCTTCTCCTCCACTCCTTCTCGTCTATCAACGTCCCATTCTTTTCCTGCTCCTCCTCTTCTTCCTTCTTCTGTTCACCCTTCCCCCCACCTCTTCTTCTGTACTTCTTCTTCATATTCTTACATTTCTTCATTCAGCATCATTATTGATAGTCTTCTTCTTTCTGTACACGAGGCAATAGATTTTTGTCTTCAGAATTAGATCAGCCCGAAAGAGAAAGCGTGCCGGCGCGCATTTTGCATGCGCATGGGTGCGAACGTGTATAGACGTAAAGATATGAATCAGCAAATGCTGATGAACTTGTGGAATGAATCGAACCTGGTGTCTGGCTACTGTCTGTACGCGTTTATGTATGATCAGCAAAAGTTCCTTAGAAAAAAAACTATTGTTCTCATTTTTTCTCATGCTTTCCTTCTTTCTGATGTCTGTCTGTCTGTCTGTCTGTCTGTCTGTTTGTCTGTCTGTCTGTCTGTCTGGGTGGTTGACTGGCTGGCTGGCTGGCTGTCTAGCTGTCTGTCTGGCTTGCTTGCTGGCTGTCTGTCTGGCTGGCTGTCTAGCTGGCTGGCTGGCTCTGTGTGTGTGTGTCTATCTCTCTCTCTCTCTTCTCTCTCTCTCTTTCTCCCTCTCTCCCTCCCTCCCCGCCCTCTCTCTCTCTGTCTCAGTCAGTAAGTCAGTCAGTCAGTCTGTATGTATGTCTGTCTGTCTCTATCTGTCTCTGTCTCTGACTGTCTCAGTCTCTATCTCTGTCTTTGTGTGCACACACACGTGCACACAAACACATACACTCAGATACGCACACACACACAAACACAAGCACACGCACACACACACACACACACACACACACCACACACACACACACACACACACACACACATACTCACACACACACACACTCAGACACACACACACACTCATGCATCAAACATATAACACAAAAATATCCAAACTCAAAGATAAATCATCAGCAAGGTCGCCCCTGTACGACATTCACGTATGGAAGTTCGGCGGAATTTGTTTAACGCCTTTTTATCTGCTGAGTTTGTTAACATAAAAAAAACTATCATTTGTCTCCCATGACAATCTTCGAACTAACCAGCAGTTTCTACACGACAATATTCACCCCACTGCCAGAGGAAGCAGCGTGATAGCGGGGAACCTGGGAAGACACATTCAGGATCTATTTTGGGAGACGCCTAGGAGACCAGGAGGATCACGATCTTCACGGCCACACGCCTCTAGATTCTCCCGAGGACCGTTCCCCTATTTTGACAGCTATGAACCGTGGTGGCTATCATACAACATGTTTTGAATGAATCGTAGTAGATCTACAGTGACCAACGTTTCATGTCACAGGACTTTTTCCTCGTCATCTCTGACAGTTCTCTTGGTGAAAGTGTATAACCGCTAGGAATTAGTCAGTCAGGACTCAGACTAAATCTCTGTACATTTGAAGGCGTGTATACTATTATTTAATTTATTTATAATTTATTTCTGTTATAGATCAAAGTCTTATCTTGATTAGTAGGACTTCTTTTCTCCATAGTTTTTACTCTTTTTTTTTCTACCTTTCCTTTGTAGTAAAAGTAATCATTCTCCCCCTCCCCGTTTTCCTCGTACACAGAAAACCAAAGCATACGTGATTTTCAAACAAATCACCGTTAATTGAAAATGAGGGATTAGCCAACAATGAAAATCAATTTTTTACAGTGGAATTGTAAGTCTATTTCCACCAATTCAGCATACCTGGAACATTTCCTCGCCTCAAATCAGTGTGAAGTCTTGATTCTGCAGTCGCTTAATGTTATACCAACCAAACTTCCCAATTTCCAAAATTACTATTATCCACCAGTGTATGCTATGGGAATCCCGGGAAGAAAGTAGCCACTGCGATATACATACTTAAAGAGTTACAATATCACATATTTACTTCCCCAGTTTTAACGTCAACTGAAGACTTATATGCTTGTGCCGCTACAGTACAATTCAGTAATTCTTTTATCCTGAACGTTTTGTCAGTCTACCTGCCAACAGGTCCAAATGACCACAACACAGAATGGCTGCGCACGATTCCGGATCTGCTGCACGGTAAATGGCTAATAGGTGGAGACTTTAATTCCCACTCCCCGTTTTGGAAAAAGATTGCTGTACTGTGACAAGCAATCGTTTAGTAGAAAATATAGTTGACAGTTTGCTTTACCTTTTGAATGATGGGAGTGTCACTAGAATTCCTGATATTTCCAAACATCGGGCAACAGCCATCGATCTGTCTTTAATCTCACCAGAATTTAGTACCCTGCTGTACCTGGGACACTCACAGAGATACTTTAGGAAGTGATCACTTACTTATCCTCATAACACTAACTAACGAAAACATCAGGATGAAAGACAACATTCCTGATATTAGACCAAAATATAATTATACACGCGCTGATTGGTCCTTGTTTCAGACTGTTCTTTCTAATCGAGATTTCACACATTATGAAAGTGAAAATGTAGACGTTATGTTTTCTAAATTCCAGGAGTCAGTTCTAGCTGCTGCAGACCTTTCCATCCCGAAACTCAAAACTTTTAAGTCCAATAACCGTTTGGTAATGTTTGGTGGACGGAGGCATGTGAGCAAGCAGTTCAGTATAAAAAAGAGAAATACAAAATCTACATCAAAAGCAGGAAACCTGAAGATCATATGGAAATGAAAAAAGCTAACACCCAGTGTAATAAAATCATCGCTGAAGCAAAGAAAAATTATTGGGCATCATACTGCACAAAAGAAATTTCAGATTTCAAGGATTTCCATAAAGTTGGACAAAAATGAATCAAATGAAAAATGGAGCCAACTTACCTAGGTGTCCAATAATGATTGATACAAGTCACAAATTTCTTTCCGACATGGACAAAGCTGAAACTTTTGTGGAACGTTTTGCCCAAAATAGTAAAGTAGATGGTTTGACTCCTACCTGCAAACACTACAGGGAAATGGCAGCTAACAACCCTATCTACACTGATCCAATACCTCAGAATGATCGCTGGTTTAATTCTCCAATCACCTTAGAAAGTTAAAAAACACTATCTTGTCTCTACGCAACAAAAGGAGTTCGGTAGGTGTCGATGCAGTTTCAACTGAAATGATTAAACATCTTCCAGAAAACTATATTATTTTTTTACACAAAATTTTTCAGAAATGCTGGATTGGTGGAACTATACCACAATTATGGCAAACGTCTGTTGTTATACCAGTATTAAAAGCAGGAAAGCCTAAAAACAATAAAAACAGTTACAGACCTATTGCTTTAACGTCCCATACGAGCAAACTATTGGAAAAATTGGTATTAAACAGACTTGTACATTACTGTGATAAAAATAACGTTATTCCATAAATCAGGCTGGTTTTAGAAAAGGGAGATCTACAGTTGAGCACCTGGTTAAATTTACCACTCACATCAAGAAAAAGTTTGCCCGCAGAAAAAGTCTTTTAGCTACATTTTTTTGTGAAAAAAGCTTACGATCAAGTTTGGCATACGCGTTTATTGTACAAGCTGAAATCTATTGGTTTATCTGGCAATATGTATGATTATATTGTCTTTTTTAGCCAATAGAACTATTCAGGCAAGAGTGGGAACTAGTTATTCTACTTCACGACATCTTGATATGGGAATTCCACAAGGTTCAGTGATAGCACCGCTTTTATTTAATATCCTAATACAGGATCTTCCTAAAGCACTCTCAAATCGTGTTGTTTTGGCATAGTATGCTGATGATATATGTATTTGGATGAATATTACTTTAAAAAAGACAACTCCACAGAGAACACAGAATTACATTAGGAAATTGTATCAATCTGATCTTGATAATCTTGGAAACTATATGTTAGAAAATGGTCTGTCGTTGTCAGCGGAAAAAACTAACATGATGTTATTTAATTCTGGTGGTACTTTAAGTAACTTGCCTACTTTCAGATTGCTTGGTGAAGTGTTACATTACAAACAGGTTGTAAAATTTCTGGGAGTCTTTATGACATCGAAATTAAACTGGAATGTCCATTTTGATTATATTTCAACAAAAGCAAGAAAAGCCCTAAATTTTCTAAAGATAATAAGCCGATTACCTTGGGGAATGGATACGAACATACTAATTCATCTATCAACAGCACTTGTACGATCTAAATTATCCTATGCGCAAGAAGTGTTCTTCAGTGCACCAAAATATTTATTAAAGAAGATACAAAGCTTAGATGCAAAAGTATTAAAATTGCTCTAGGTGTCCCTACTCATGCCTGTAATCTGGAAACGTACAAAGTTGCTGGAATTCTGCCTCTGAACAACTATCGTGAGCTAGCGACAGCAAAATTTGCAGTTAGAACTACTTCACAAACGGACAATTTTGTGAGTAAGGAAATTAAAATCAGGTCTGATGTTGACTTTCCAAAGCGAGCAAAAAGCATTTCATCACAAATGACTGTTGCAACTTACATATCTGACTTGGTCAAACAGTCTAACATAAATATGGATGAAATAGCTGAGACACCATCAACAACGCCTATCCCTACATGGGAAATGCAAAAAGCCTCTTTTGATATTGATTATACAGACGCTAAGAAATCTGAAAACGTCAACATTTCGATATCCACAGCAAGAGAACACATCGATGAAAAATACCGTACCCACTTTCACATTTTTACCGAGGATCAGTCTTAGAAAATAAATGTGCTGGAGCAGCATTTTATGTTCCAAAATTTAAGATAAAAAAGTCATTTTTCGTTGGGGCAAACTTATCGATCTTTACAGCGGAATTAGTCGCTATTAATCAAGCATTGCATTATCTAGTAAATCTTAAACCCATGTCTTTCAAAGTAGTTCTCTTTGTTGACTCAAAATCTGTATTATATGCCTTACGGTCTTTTAATGCCGACACAAGACCTGATTTAATTACTGAGGCAAATCATCTTATACATCGTTTAAGGGTCAAAGGTACAGATATCAGTTTATGCTGGGTGCCTTCTCATGTTGGTCTTCACGGCAACGAAGTAGTTGACAAAGCAGCTAAGCAAGGCGCCCAGAATGCTGATAATGCTATAGAATTACATGTTCATACCTCCGTAAAAGAAGCTTGCAACTTGCTCGAATCAGCCTCATGGACTCGATTTCATGAACATTCAGATGAACAGTTTGTGTCACAACAAATGATAAAACTTACCGTTCAAAATGTATGTAAAAAATTGCAGTATTCTTCCATGTATCATTTGAGATCGATTGTTGCTGTTTGTTTTCGTATTCAGCTAAACGCATTGAAAACAAAATATTGTAAAAATGTCAAGTGTATTTGCGGCGAACAGTTCACACTGTTTCACTGTTTATTCTACTGCAAAATGCTACGTTCTTTTTTACCGAAAATGTTTACTCAAGAAAAGTATTCTGAAAATCATTTCCAGAAAATTACATCAGATCAAACGTTGTTGGTTAGAATTTCAGAATCATTAGTTCACAGTCCTGTTAATGCATTACTTTAACTTTATTCGGTTTGTATTTTAGTGTTACAATTTCCCTTCACGTTGTTGAAGTTAATTGTTAGTGTTAAGTTCTCGTTCCATTTTACTGTTCCCCCACCTGCTAATGTCTTTTTCCTCTGTCTTCCCTCTGCCCAAATCCAACCTGTCCAACTATCGTTCTACATTTTATTTTGTTCACTTTTTGTTTTTAATTTCCCCTTCCCCCCTCCCCCGTCTAATATCACTTATAGTGAAAAGACGTTAAATTAAAGAACGAACGAACACACACTCACACACACACACACACAAAGAGAGCGAGAGAGAGTGAGAGAGAGAGAGAGAGAGAGAGAAAGAGAGAAAGAGAGAGAGAGAGAGAGAGAAAAGAGAGAGGAGAGAAAGAGAGAGAGAGAGCAAACAACATCATTCAAACCTCAGCACAATTAGAAAACTATTATGGCCAGCGTGAATCAAATGAGAATGTATCGCCTGATCAAGGGAAATAAGGAAAATGAACAATACAGTGATAAAGAACAACAACATAAAAGGAACATCTAATAAATAAAAACAAAAAATAAAAACAAATGGAACAATAACAGGACATGCAGAACAAGAACACTTTTCTTTTTATTTTCGATGATAATTGCAGAAGCAAAGCAGTGGGGGGTTTTTACGTCCAGTCTACGGAAGAGAGAGAGAGTAAGAGAGACAGAGAGAGAGAGAGAGAAGAGACAGAGACAGAGAGGCAGAGAGTGAGTGAGGTGAGTGAGTGAGTGAGTGATGGTGAGTGAGTGAATGTGTGAGTGAGTGAATGAGGGAGGGAGGGAGGGAAAGGGACGGAGACAAGCATGACAGATGACAGATAGACAGGCAGATAGACAGAGACAGACAGGCAGAGACAGGAACAGGCAGACAAAAAGACAGAAAGAGAAAGGAGGGAGGAAGAGAGAGAGACAGAGAGACAAAGAAACAGACAGACAGACAGACAAAGACAGAGAGACAGACACAGAAACAGAGACACAGAGATAAACAGAGAAAGAGGAAAGGCACACGACCAAAATGATTATACAGCGTTTCATTTCACTGATGCAGATGATATATGCTATAGTGAACAGAACAGCTAACGTTATAAAAAAAATCCCACTGTGTAGAGCTGTACTATGACTGGCCTGATACCAATGAACGCGGTAAACAGAAGCAATGAGTCAAAAGCAGGGAATCGATTTCACCACGTAAATTATGATGGTTGACAGCTAGCTAACTCTTTCAAGGTTTCGTGATCTCATTTCCAACTTTCCATTACTTAGTGGAAAATATTCTAATACGTAATATCCTCTGGAGGGAAAGGCAAAATGTCACATGGAATTTCCCCGACAACAACAGAATATAGCGATGGATTATGATGTCAAGCCATACTACTGGCAGATAACTGGCTTTCTTGCCTATCGATTTTAACACCTTCGATAAACGTAGAAGGGAAAAACATCCATTATGTCGTAGACAAGAATTTTTATCATTATTGTCATTTTAGAATTTTACGAAGAATAATCTTGATTATTAGTGGCAGTTTTGAATGGAGCAAAGTGTGGGACGGTCACAGCGAGAACAATCCCTTTGGAACAAATTCGAAAATTATAAATGCCCCGTCTTACCTTCGATAATTCGTGTGCCTTTGTGGCTTTGAAAATAGAAAGTCTGGGATTATTAACCCTTTGACTCCTGCACCCTGTCCTCCAGCATCCAGCATTGTAAACCATGCTAGCAAAACAAAAACTTAACCCTTTGATTCCCTCACCCTATCCATCCGCTTCCTACGGGAAGGTGGTGGATAGGTGAAGGAGTCAAAGGGTTAAATAAACGACTTTGTGAACTTGGGTGCACTGATACAATGGGTTGATAACATTTTTGTGACAAATGCTTTGACTTTGTTTCTGTCATGGGAATCATAAGCATGATGGAGGATTTGTGGGTGAAAAAGTGTTGTAGTAGTACAGGTTTAAAGACTTTGTGGAATGGGGTGCACTGATGAATGGGATGATTACATTTTTGTGGCAAATGCTTTGACTTTGTTCCTGTCATGGGAATCATGGGAAGGGTGGAGGATTTGTGAGAAAAAAAAAGAGTTGTAGAACAGGATTAAAAGGATTATAAGACTGGAAGCCCTATCTCAGTCAGCTTCATATGAATGATGATGATGATGATTTCAGTGTTTGGGGAAAGACACGATGGATTGGTCGAGTAAAATCACTATCATGGCATGTATGTAGTAGATAAAACCTGGATTCAGTAGGGGTCGAGCGCTGTCTTATTGAAGAAGACCGTGTTCGTGGCTTCTAATCCATCCAACAATGAACGAATATCTCTTCATGTTATGGGCTGGGTAATATACAGCACTAATGGCGTGGAATGGTATCCACCCTCTAAATTGCTGACCTGACAGCAGTGAGATCTCTACCACCTCACTCCCTGCGTCTCTGGTGTTCTTGAATTTTAAATTCTAGGTTAGTTCTCTCTATCGTATAGATTTAAGACTGAATATTGCTTAATATCATCTAGTTCAGCGACTGTACATAAGCTGAACACACTTCTAAACAAACTTAAAACCTCTCTCTCTCTCTCTCTCTCTCTCTAACTCTCTCTCTCTGTAACTCTCTCTGTGTCTCTATCTCTCTCTGTCTCTCTGTCTGTCTCTGTCTGTCTGTCTCTCTCTCTCTCTAACTCTCTGTCTCTCTTTAACTCTCTGTCTCTCTGTCTCTATCTCTCTCTGTCTCTATCTCTGTCTGTCTGTCTCTGTCTGTCTGTCTGTCTCTATTTCTGATTGTCTGTTTGTCTGTTTGTCTCTTTGTCTGCTTGTCTGTTTGTCTGTTTGTCTGTTTGTCTGCTTGTCTGTTTGTCTGTTTGTCTGTTTGTCTGCTTGTCTGTTTGTTTCTCTCTCTCTCTCTTTCTTCTCTCTCTCTCTCTCTCTTCTCTCTCTCTCTCTCTCTCTCTCTCTCTCTCTCTCTCTCTCTCTCTCTCTCTCTCTCTCTCTCTCTTCTCTCTCTCTCTCTCTCTCTCTCCCCGTTTCCCTCTCTTTCTCTCTTTGAACGTCAACACAACTCAAATTGTGCCTTAATTTGGCTGAAGACGGCCACTCCATTCACAAATGAAAATTATTTTTGAGGTTTAAACGTTTAGATTTGCAATGTCGGAATGATTGTTGAACTTTGCGCGAAGAGGTTAAGATGGTTG
>CM060305.1:46913819-46918819 GCA_030674185.1 Monoplex corrugatus
AATGAGGTCAGGCTGAGGACTGCTTGAAGGGTGGCAGTGCATTTTGGAGTTTGGTGTTTGTTTGGAGTTTGTTTGGAGTTTGTTTGGGGTTTGTTCAAGAGGGATTCATCACACTCGGACAATTCCATATGTGCTCCCCCCAAACATGCCAAGAATTATATGGCAGGCTCCCCAAGCCTGCACAAAATCCCTATGCGCTGTCAAGGTCTTGAAATTGGGGAGGAGGAGAAGGGACTTTTGAAACACTAAGCTGACACCACCAGAATGATGGAAACATTAAGATGGGCAGCGAACAGGCCAGTTTTGAATGTTGCAGGCTGGAGTGGAACTTGAGATATCAGATCTTGAGTCCATGGCTCTATCAAAAGAACCAACCAGCTCACGGATTTTGGAGATACTGACTTAGTATTAACTGAGGTATTTGAGGCGATGGGCTATGCGTTAAGTTTAATTTTGGAGGGAAGGGGAGGGTGAGCTATGTTGATGAATTTCTGTGGTGCAGGCATGAAACGTATCAGTGTGTTCAATTGGTTTTGGTGGACCTGATATATTTTGTCTCTTTGCACCAGATTTTAATACATTCTGGTTTCTTTTCCTCTTTTTTTTTCTTCTTTTTTCTTTCCTCTTTTTTCTCGTATAATGTCGACTACTGTGGTAAATGTCTGCACATGTCTGCTGGCTTTTTTCCTGTCAGATGGAGGACATGGGCTTAGTGGAATGTGGATATCCTGGTTTCGCTGACTGCCATTATGGGGATGCTGTTTGGGGTTGGTGGCATCTCTACCCATGTGTTTTCTTCTTCTTGTAAAAAAGTCTTTGGAAGCTTGCAAGGATACAATTTAATTTCCTGGTTCGGAAACTTATTCATGACTTATGCCATGATTATTTTGGATTTCTTTCCATCACATGGCTATTATGGCGTTATTCCATGTGAAATATAACAGTTCGTGATTATAGAAATGTTGCCTGGAGAAACTCGAAAATAAAATTCACAAATAAACGTTTGTTTAGATCAAAACTAAATAAAGGAAAAATTTTTGTGTATCTTGACCATCCTCTTGTTCATTTCTTCAGGAAAAAGGAAAGAAAAGAACTGCATGACTAACACATGAGAGTGAAACTAAAGAACTCCCAGACCGTACTGTTTCTTCAGCGAACTGACAGATTTGGTAGGTTCCGCTAAGGAAGTACACGTCGACGCATGACAGAGAGGAAGCGAGATGCGCGTGTCGCTGGGACAGGGGAGAGAACCATCTCCGGGCCTTTTACTCGTGTCAAGTCTTTCCTCCGCTTGATTAACTTTATGGGCCCAATTTTCTGCCCCTGCCCCCGTGACTTAATCGCGTTTCCAGCCAGGAAACTAAATCGCTTTTTAACCTTTTAGCGACCGCTCGCTCTTTCTGCAGAGCTGCGAGCCACGGGTTGAGGTCTACGCGTATCACGCAGTTACTACCCCTTCTTGAGGCGCAAAGAAGTGGGAAAGTGAGTTGTAAGGCTAAGCCAATTGACTCCTTAACACTTATGCTTCCGACTATTTTCTGGTAGAGGCCCCTCCAGTCTCTCTGTCAGTGGTCTGTCTGCCTGCCTGTCTGTATGTCTGTCTGTCTGTCTGTCTGTCTCTCTGTATGTCTCTGTCTGTCTGTCTCTCTGTCTCTTTGTCTCTCTGTCTCTATGTTTCTGTCTCTGCTGTCTGTCTGTCTGTCTCTCTCTCTCTCTCTCTCTCTCTCTCTCTCTCTCTCTCTCTCTCTTTATATCTCTCGGTCTCTGTCTCTCTTTGTCTCTTTGGGTATCTCTCTGTCCCTCCCGTCTTCACACACACAACACACACACACACACACACGCACACACACAACACACACACACACACACACACACACACACACACACACACACACACGCACACACACACAAATACACACACACATTCTCTCTTTTTCTGTCTGTCTGCCTGTCCGTCTGTCTGTCTGTCTTTCTCTCTCTCTGATTCGTTCTTGCTCTTTTTCTCTGTCTCTCTGTCTCTGTCTCCGTCTCTTTTTGTCTCTCTCTCTCTCTTTGTATTTTCCTCTGCGTGCGCGCCCCCATGTGTGTGTGTGTGTGCGTGTGTGGCGCGCGCGCGCGCGCGCGTGTGTGTGTGTGTGTGTGTGTGCGTGTGTGTGTGTGTGTGTTTTTGAATCCGATTAGATATAAGTTGTATTTATCATTAAACTCAATTCGTTATGACCCTGTTATAAATTTTGGTTTCGTTCCACTTTAAAGCATTTGAAAGTAGACAAACTGCGTGTCCCAATATGTTGTTTGGTTTTTTTTATTATTATTATTTTATCTCTTTTTTTTTATTGTAATTGTTCCTTCGGGTGAACACTGCACTAACTACCAAGGGGAAACGGAGGCACTCCTGCCAGTAACCTTCATGTTTCATTATACTGAAGACATATGCTATAAAGCGGTCTTCCTTTTAGATGCAATCTCAGTTCTCCAGGCCCTGGAGAATGATAGGCGCCTCACCCTGACCAAGGCCTATCACCAAGTGAGAAAAAAAAACAAATCAGGGAATAGTCCTATAGTGGATCCCTGCTCACTATGGGATACCAGGAAACGAGAAAGAAGATGAGTAGAACGAAAAAAGAGGAGCATCATCATCATTATCATCATCGTCCTCATTATGTTGCCCTCTTGCATGGCGTTGGCGACCATGGCCCTCCGTAAGAATCTATCTTTTTCTCGCTGCAAGTACATCTCTCACCTTTCTGCCCTTAACACCACACCACACACACACACCACACACACACACACACACACACACACACACACACACACACACACACACACACACATGTACACACACACACACACACACACACACACACACGTACACACACACACACGTACACACACGCACGCACACACACACACACACACACACTCACTCACACCTTATCCTTGACGATGTTTACATGTATAAAGCTCGTCCATCGCATACATCTTGTCAAGCGATGTCGTTTTGTCAGGCCAAGGCCTCTCTATAAAAGTACACATGCTACTTACATGTGATGTATCCCAGGTAAAGTAAGTGCTTGTGCCCATATATGTAAAGCATTGCACGTGCAGACAGACAGATGGATAGATAGATAGATAGATAAAGATAGATAGATAATAGATAGATAGATAGATAGATAGATAGATAGACAGACAGATAGATAGATAGATAGATAGATAGATAGACATATAGATAGATAGATAGATAGACAGATAGATAGATAGATACATAGATAGATAGAAAGATAGATAGATAGACAGACAGATAGATATATAGATAGATAGATAGATAGATAGATAGATCTCTCTATCTTTCTCTCTCTATCTCTCTCTTCTCTCTCTCCCTGTCTCTCTCTCTCCTCTCTCTCTCTCTCCCCCCTTTCCCCCTCTCTCTCTATTACTCACACAGTCTATCTCCTTGTATCCTTAGAGCACGTGCGTGTGCGTGTGTGCGTGCGTGCGTGCGTGCGTGCGTGCGTGCGTGCGTGCGTGCGTGCGTGCGTGTGTGTGTGTGTGTGTGTGTGCTTGCGCAGACGTGTTTTGTGATAATACTCAACAATCTGTGTACTGAATATTTTCTTCTTCTTTTTCTTCTTCTTTTTCTTCTTCTTTTTCTTCTTTTATCCTTCTTCCTGCTATTAGATGTTAAAATTGTTATCATATTCATTATAATCGTCAGTACAGTCATCATCATTATCATTAATCATTGACATAATGCTATTATTTTAATGCTATCAAAACTTGTCTGGTACCACTATGGCCACTGCTGCTGGCCCCGTTGCTGCTGCTACTGCTGCTGCCGGTACTGTCATCATCATTATTACTGTCTAATTGTCTGATCAAGAGATATTGCACGTGCCGTTGTTCCAGTTATCTTTCTTTGTCCTATTATGCAGTAAATCGAGAACAAAGTCTTAGCTTGATTCTTAAGAGGACATACAGATTGTGATCTTACATGTGATATGTCCCTGCAGGCTAAGTTAATAGGCCAAATGGTTATTTTACGAGTTCACGCAATCTCAGTCATGGTGATGAACACGGGCGCTCCCGTAAATCCGAAGGATGAGTAGGCTTTGTTTTGTTTTGTTTTGTTTTGTTGTTGTTTTTTTATATTTTATTTGTTGTTGTTGTTGTTGTTGTTTGTTTGTTTGTTTGTTTGTTTGTTGTTTCCTTTTTTTTCTTTTCTTTTCTTTTATTTTGCAACTCCTGGTTGGGCTTTCCCTGTGGGATAGAAGCCAGTCCCAGACTCTGCATGGGAAGAAGTTTTGCGGCCCTAAACCTGGGAACGATCATTTCATCAGACGGCAGATACACATCAGAAATAGCCGGCAGAATCGGCCAAGCCAAAACAGCATTCAAGACGATGACAAGCATTCTTACCAACAAATGCCTATCAATTAACATCAGGAAGAGAGTTCTTGAATGTTATATAGAACCAATACTGTTGTACGGATGTGAGGCGTGGACAGTCAACAAGCAAAGCCAGAACAAGATTGAGGCAGCCGAGATGTGGTTTCTAAGAAGAATGTTGAGAGTTCCATGGACAACAAAGAAAACAAACGAGACAGTCTTGATGGAGGCAGACACAAGAAGATCATTCATAAGGAAGACTGGGAAAAGACAGGCAACATTTATAGGCCATTTTATGAGGAAGGGGGATTTGGAGCACCTGGTCACAACGGGAAAGCTGGAGGGAAAGAGAGCACCAGGTAGACCCAAGGAGAAAATGTTGGACGGAATTGCAGAGTGGCTGGGGACGAGGAGGGTGGGGGAGATACTTGGGGCAACGAGATAGAGACAGATGGAAGTCCATGATCGCCAACGCCATGCGGCAGGGCACCTGATGATGATAAACCCTGTGTTCTGCTTCTTCCTGTTCATCTTCTATAGATTAGCAACTGTTCTGCGTTTGTTCAAATTTGGTTATACTGATTACATGCACTGCTGTCACCAGCACACTACTT
>CM060305.1:46921319-46926319 GCA_030674185.1 Monoplex corrugatus
AAAGACATCCATCCTGGCGTCAAATCAAATATGCAGAGAGTCTGTTATTCATACCTCTCGCTTTCTGAACAAGATAATGCTGATCTGACAAACTGTACATCATCAGTACAGTTCATGCTGTTTATAACCTTGTCGTGGGCGGAAAGTGTAAGCCGAAAGCCTGCCTGTCTATCTATAGCCATGAAGGCTCCTCGGTGTTGGCCAGTCAAGCTTAACCCTTTGACACCTGCATCCTGTCCACTATCATCCTGTATTGTCAACCACGCTGGCAAAGCAAAAACTTAACCCTTTGATTCCCTCACCCTATGCATAAGCTTGGGTCGATGGAATCAAAGGGTTAAGTTTTTGTTGGTGATGGATAAAGTTAGGGAGTCAAAGGATTAATATTGATAAGTGTAGCACACAGCAATGGCAAAATGACAGCCTCTTGAATGATAAAAGAATAGTCTGGACAACATCTTTAAAACCTTAACCCAAACTACCATTCTAATATAGAAACCCAAGTCTGAATCAAACTACTACTCCGCGTAAAGGAAGCTAGCCAAAGCCAAACTGAAACAAAACATTTGAGAAAAAAAATGTATGAATCAAAACTAGGTCTACTCAGACTTAGGTTTTCAAAACAAGTGCAAGTCTGTCAGTACTCTTTTAATGAAAATGTGTAGTCAGAGATTCAAATCGGTGGATCAAATTCTGTATTCCAGTTACTATCTTGTTACACTCAAAACCGTTTCGGCAGTCGTCTCCCGCTAACGGTAATGACATTTTCCCAGAAAATCAACTCCAAAATTCATATTAGCTCTCAAAACGTCTGATGAAAAAAAGAAACATAACACCTGAAATTTTCTTTTCTTGAATGATATCTCGACAAAATATGGTCAATGTTTCTAAATTCGTTCAATGAAAATATTGTTTGTATGCTTCGGTGTGCTTCTTTAAACGCCCAATGCATCAGTAAGTCACTTATGTGTGTAGGTCATCTGATCATCAGGATAATCAACTAAAGACTGCAAATCAATCTTTCATGTAAATAACATAAAGCTCACAAACTAAAATCAGACTATACAAAAGGGGACTGAATTCCTTCCGAATCATTTGATCACTGCATTTGAACGAACACTCTTGAACAATGTTAATTGTTTCTCTCTTCTCTCCACACATTTTGACCTTATCATGCCAGAAAGACAAATAACGGATTCAAATTACCTACCAGTACAGAAAAATACTTTTCTCAGATATATCAGTGGATTTTTTTTATTGTGAATTCCTTTGTTGTTCCTTGTTTGTTTGTTTGTTTGTTTGTTGTTCTTCGGGTCTACGTTGTCTTTGAGAGCGATAAGCTGGATAGTGAGAGAGCAAGAGAAAGACAGAGACACAGACAGACAGGCAGACAGGTAGAGACACAAAGAGAGACAGACATACAGAGACAGACAGACAGAAACAAATGCAGACAGATAGACAGAAACAAAGAAAGAGACAGATATAGAGAAGGGAGAAGGAAGGGAGTAATAGCATAACATCGATACTTTAATGGGTTGAATGAACATTGCTTACCAAACTCAAAAATTGTGTCAATCTTATTTATTCCTCTATGCATCGTGATTACATGTACAGTGATATGGCAAGTACATCAACGACTCTTGGACTTAGTTTTTTAATACACATCAAGGGGTGGGAGGGAGAGAGAAAGACAGATAGAGACAGACAGAGACAGAGGCAAAGAGAGAGCGGGGAGAGAGGGAGAGGCAGACAGAGACAGAGAGAAAGAGAGGGAGGGAGGAAAGGAGAGAGACAGAGACAGACATAGAGAGACAGACAGACAGACAGATAGACAGAGACAGAGGCACAGTTTCCTCATTGACGTAACAGACCCGCTGTAATGCCTGAATACAAAGTCGTTGATGAAAGTTCAACATACTTACAGCGTATCAGTTTCTTGCAGAGCCAGCACAGAAAAGTACGATCAACTCCAGATGTCCTACATCCCCCTTTCATATAATCCTTGGTGTCATACAAGTAAACTATCAGCACCTGTCCTGAATCTCCTTCTTGTTCTTCTTCTTGGCAAGAACTCTTGTGCTAGAATGACTACTGACTGGGGCTTGGTTTCTCAGCAGTGCATCATGCCAACCACAGCAGTACTATTATTATAATGCTGCTCAAAGTGTAAAATCGTGATGAATCTGCATGTGAGTGTGGTGTATTCTATGCTTCTCGGTCACCTAGTCTCCTTGTACTGTTTGTATCAGTTATCAGTTTTTTTCAATAGAATTATACGAGTGCCAACCCACGTATATTGTGTACATCAGCACATCCTGACTCATATACCTATAAACCTTTCTCTTTTTATTCTCTTCCAGATTTCCTTTCACGGTAAATAAAAGGGGCGGACACATACATAGGTTAAACTGTGGTCGTACTTAAGACACAGAGAGAGAGAGAGAGAGAGGGGAGAGAAGAGAGAGATGAGAGAGAAAGAGAGATATGAGAGACAGAGAGAGAGACAAAGACAGAGAGACAAAGACAGAGATAGAGATAGACAGAGAGAGACAGAGACAGACAGACAGGGGTGGACACAGATATAGGTTAAACTGTGGTACTGCTTAAGACCCAGACAGAGAGAGAGAGCTAGAGAGAGAGAGAGACAAACAGAGATAAGAGAGATAGGGGAGAGAGGGAGAGACAGACAGACAGACAGACAGACAGAGAAAGACGAGACAAAGACAGACAGAGACAGAGAGAGACAGAGACAGACAGACAGGGGTGGACACAGATATAGGTTAAACTGTGGTACTGCTTAAGACACAGACAGACAGAGAGACAGACAGAGACAGAGAGATAGGGGAGAGAGGGAGAGGGAGACAGACAGACAGACAGATAGAGATAGACGAGACAAAGACAGACAGAGACAGAGAGAGACAGAGACAGACAGACAGGGGCGGACACAGATATAGGTTAAACTGTGGTCGTGCTCAAGACACAGACAGAGAATTAGAGAGAGAAAGAGATAGAGGGAGAGAGAGAGATAGGAGAGACAGACAGACAGAGACAGGGAGACAGACAGAGAGATTCAGAGACAGAGACATACACAGATACAGATATAGAGACAGAGACAGACAGACACAGACAAACAGAAAGAGACAGACAGACGGAGAGATAGAGAGGGACAGAGAGGGTGGAGGGGATGGGGGAATCTCTTCTTTTTCTTTTATCAGTATTATGCCTGATTGATGCGAAGGTAGAGTATTCGCCTTCCAATCTGCCTGCACATGATTGCACGTGTGCAAAGCATGCCCATGAAGTTTAACAGGTGCGTGTGGCCTTCAGCCTACCCAGCTATGAATGGGTCCCTGACTCTCTTCAGAGTTAGGGAAAGATAAAGAAGCAAGGGAGAGGACCTCAGATGGGGACTACCTCTATGATGCTGACCCCAAGAAAAGTTAAGGTATCTACCACCTCACTCCCCTGCAACCTTAGGATTATCGGACAATGTTTACCTTTCAACGTATATATCTTTTAATCGTCGTCGTCGTCTTCGTCGTTGCTGTCGTCATCATCATCATCATCGTTGTAGTCGTCATCGTCATCATCGTCGTCATCATAGTCATTACGAATATCATCATCATCATCATCATCGTCGTCGTCGTCGTCGTCATCGTCATCATAGTCGTCGTCATCGTCATCATCACGACTATCATCATCATCATCATCATCATCATCAGTGTCCTCACCAGCATCATTTTTATCACGATCCTCCTCCTCCTCCTCATCATCATCACCATCATCATCACCATCATCACGATCATCATCAGATCATCAGTGTCATCACCAACATCATTTTCATCACGTTCATCATCATCATTTTCATCACCACTATCATCACCAACATCAGCATCGTCATCATCAGTAACAGACTTGCTCTCAAACAAAATGCTTCCCATCACCCTCGAAGTCCCACAAGCGAGTTTGGAAACATTATAAAACTTTTGACAAAAAAACGTTTCCGCTTGCGTTCCGACAGAAGGCAGCAACTCAATTAACAGGAAAATTGGCAAAGCCACAGGGAACACTCAGCTTAATTCTTTCCACTTTATTTCCCCTCCGGAGCATTCAATCGTGGCACAATGCTGTATGAAGTTTGCTCAAGAGGGATTCGTCGCACTCGGACAATTTCATATGCACTCTACTCAAATCTGCCGGGTGTTTATCTGGCATACTGCTTGAGCCTGCACAAAGGCCTATACGCTAGCAAGGTCTTTTGAAATGGGGACTGGCTAACATGACCTTAACTCTTTGACTCCTGCATTCTGTCCACCAGCATCCTGCATTGTCAACCATTCTAACAAATCAAAAACTTAACCCTTTGATTGCCTCACCCAATCCACCAGTTTCCAGCACTTTACCATTTGAATCCTTCCCCTGTCCACTAGCTTCCTGCAGGGATCTGGTGGATAGGGTGAGGGAGTCAAAGGGTTTGATTGGAGCATTAAGATGGACAACGAACGAGCCAAGTAGTAAGAAACTCTTGGGAGAGCTGGACAGCAGAAGGTCCTCAGAGGAGAACACCCCCCTCAATCTAGTGTTTCGGCCCTTAACTCCTTACACCCTAAGATGGGCAGCAAACAAACCCACTTTCATATTGCTAGGTGGAATTGAACTCAAGACTTGAGATACCGAGTCGATGGGGGGAGGGAGGGCTGCAGGGTTAGTGACCCCCCGTCCCCCGTCCCCCTCCCCCCCCCCCCCCGCCGCTCACCCATCTCAAAGAAATGTTAACGCCTTATCGGTATACTTAGCCCTATCGGTATAGAAGCAGTCGTTTTCCAACCCACGCATCCCAACAAACAACTCCTCCCCGGGAGTACTTAATGTTGACATCACGCACTTCTGGAGCCACACGTATGAATTCATGACAAGAAAGGCTAAGGAAGAAGAGCTCAAACCGGATATGTTACATGTATTTCATCACTGGCACCGGCAGACGAAACCAAAAATAGGTC
>CM060305.1:46931319-46953819 GCA_030674185.1 Monoplex corrugatus
GCCATGTTTATAAATGTATGCCCAACGTTAAGCATTTTGCTGTAGCGCATATGGTCTTAGTTTTGCACGATGGAGTGTTCTTGAGCAGACCAAAGGTGGAGTGGTGATTGCTTAGTTGTATTTTTCTGCAGGGTTTGTAAATATAAAGGGCGGCAAATGAGGTGTAGTTCATTTGTTGAATGAATGTTTCTTAGAGGTGCAATGCTTATTACTCAGAAAGATGGTATGATAACTGAACAAGAGAAACGATCGGTTTGCGGTGTAGTGACATGAAGATTAAGCAGCGAAAAACTAACAACAAGAAGATTATCAATGCAAAAATCAAATAACGAAATAAGACACTAAATGAACACAAATTAGTACTGAACAAATGATAACCTTTGTCAAGAGAGAGTTCACAAATATATGCCATTTTTGTTGGGGATGGGAGAGGGGGGGAGTCAATGGATTCATCTCAGTTTATACTCACACACATACGACTCTTGTTAACACGGCTAAACATTTCAATGGCATCTATTGTAATGTGCATAATTAGTAACAAACACAATTTTATCATACAGCAACGTTTTTACGTTTTCCCATCCCGATTCCCATAGAGATGGAGATAGCAAGGGAATGAGTTCCAGAACAAACAAAAAAACAGAAGAAAGAACAATAAAACAAGGTTTGCATTAAGACAAGCGTGCGTAACCTCGCTCAAAACAACAGGAGGGGGAAACGCAATTTATGACACTTGAGGATTATTTGGAAATGTTGTCTAAATCATTCGCTGCCTGTCGTTTGCAACGTATTATTTTACGCTCGATCTTTCCGGCCTTTTTGGCTGCAGCTGGCCGATTGAGGCTTGAATTAACAGCATCAATTTGGACGATGGACAGGAGGGCACGAGGGGACTAAATAAACAAACACACACAAATAACAATGGCAAGCAAGATGGTCAAGCCATCCTAAAGATCTCCTATTTTACCTCAGTGTATTATTCATAACCTGCCTTCAAAGAAATTTTAAAAAAACTGTTTTGTGTATTAAACAATGACTGAAGCAAATATGTTTGGGGCTGTTCAGTGAAACAAACAGACAAACAAACAAACTGATGACCCAATCCGCTAATTATTGATCCAAAACAACGAAAACTGCTTTTCACTAGCAAATTTCGCATACAGACATTCAGAGGGGCAGGAAGACAGTTACACACTTTCTCTGAATAATTGTCTCACTTAATCCAAAGAACAAAAATAAATCCCCCTTTAACCAAAGGAAACATTATCAAGACATCGATACAAAAAAAAAAACATAACAGAAAGCTGGAGATAAATTTTGTAAGTAAACAAGAAACAAGAAAGATGTAAGTTTCATCGTTTCAAGCGCTATCAGCCAATTCAGTAGCCAGTCTTCCCTCTCTCTCTGTCTCTCTGTCTCTTCTCCCTCTCTCTCTGTCTCTCTCTCTCTCTCTGTCTCTTCTCTATCTCTTTCTCTCTCTTGTCTCTCTGTCTCTGTCTCTGTTTGTCTCTCTCTGTCTCTCTGTCTCTGTCTCTCTCTGTCTCTCTCTGTCTCTCTGTCTCTCTGTCTCCTGTCTCTGTCTCTGTCTCTGTCTCTCTCTCTCTCTCTCTTCTATCCTTTGCTCATTCCTTCATTCTGTTTCCCCTTCCATCTTCTTCAATCTCTGTCTCAAACGCACTCACTCATTAGTAGTCCCTTTCACGTCCTCTATGCAATACTGTCGTCCTTCTTCACTATGCCATCACAACATTAAAGAGCATGGCCACTCTTATCTGCCATCACTTCTACCCAACAGTGACTGCAATTCTTGTCATAAAGAGAAGTTCTGTACTTGTGTTCTCTTGAAAGTTGAATCGGTGAATCCACAGACTGATGAGTCTACTAACTGCTATGTACATGGAAGCGCTTTCAGCATCAATCATGGAGAACGCTATGGGGTCTCTGAGGATTACCCTTCCCCTCTCTTCTTGCCCTATACCAGCCACTGAAGAAAATGGTGTAGATGATGTGATATTACGGTCCCCTTAAACACGAAGCTGAAATCTTTCGTCCCTAGGGGAACTGGGTAGTGAAATATAGAGAGAGAAATGAGGGGCCTCCGATGTAAAAGTTATTTTTCTCTATATCTAAAATGTAATAGGATGTAATGCAATTTACGAAACGCAATACCCAAGTGCTTTCATTTCAGTTACCAACATCGTGCATTGACGAGAGTGTGCGCACGTGCGCGTGCTTACACGTAGTCATACACGCCACACACACACACACACACACACACACACACACACTTACACATACACACACAAACACACACACACACACACACACACACACACACACACACACTCGCTACATACACACACACACACACACATCTACACACACACACACACACACACACACACACACACACACACACAAACACACACGCACACACACACACACACACGCTACACCACACACAACACATGCATACACAAACACACTCATACAAGCACACACACACACGCTACACACACACGCGCACACGCCACACACACACACACACACACACACACACACACACACACACACACACACACACACACACACACACACACACACACACATCTAATATCACTCTTTGTGAAAAGACGTTAAATCAAAGACCGACCGAACACACACATATACACATACAACTCCGCAGATAGAGAGAGAAAAAAAAAAGGGGGGGGGGGGGACTCAAACAGACAGAGGCTATCATGAGACTGGGTCAGGTTCAGGTTCAGGTTTATATTGCTTATAGCCCAGCCGACTACTAGAGCCATATCAGGGCTAACATCACGTTGAAAACAACACCCAAGTTTAAAATAAAAAGAACCGTTGAAACCAAATTCACGATTATCCTTTCAAGTCTAAGATGCATCAAAATATCTCCCCTATACATAGAATCCTATCAGATGAAATACATTAACACTTTGACTCCCGGCACCCTACTGCCCTACCAACTGCAAAAACTTAACCCTTTGACTCCCTCACCCTACCCACCAGCTTCCCAGAGAAATCTGGTGGATAGGGTGAGGGAAATCAAAGGGTCAAGTTTTTGCTTTGCTAGCATGGTTGGCAATGCAGAATGTTGGTGGATTGGGTGCAGGAGTCAAAAGGTTAACCTTTTACAAAAAGTGACAGGCCGACAGACACAGAGACAAGAGAAAAGAAGACGTTTTACAAAAATCACGGTGCATGCATCAAACTAAGTGCGCTTTACGTAGCAGCCACAGTTTATGAAATTTGAGTATCAATTGGAAATATTGTCTAAATTGATTTAATTTCCCACCTGTCGTTGGAGCACGTAAATCTATTCGCGTTCTTTCTTTAGTATTTGGCTCCAGTTGTCTGACTGAGACTGCATCACTTTGGAGGGCAGAGAGACCAAGTATTTAGACAAGTAGATAATACAAAAATAAATCAGTAGATAATGAAGAAAAAAGAAAGAAAGAAAGAAGGAAGGAAGGAAAGAAATTGATTCATTAATGATTGTTGATTAATTTTTTAATTAAGTACGATGAACAGTATGTTCAACCTTACTTTTACACATTTTATGCTAACTGTGTCGCAAACAATCGTAACACACACACACACACACACAACAACACACACACACACACACACACAACACACACACGCACGCACCGACACACACACACACACAACCACCACACACGCATACACACACACACACACACACCACACACACGCACTCAAACACACACACACATAACACACACAGACACACACATACACACACACACACACACACACACACACACACACACACACACACACACACACACACACACACACACACACACATATCCAAGTAGTCAGGTTTTTCGAAGGGGTCCCTCTTGAATGTCACAATGAAGACACATTTTACGTAATTGTGACTTAAACGTTTCATTGAACACACAGATTTGCGGCTGACCGCAACGACAGATCAGTGAATCAAACTCTGGTAAAGATTTATCCCTAACAGCAAAGACAAGCTTCAACCACACATTCACTAAAACCAAATACACATAAAGGCACAAAGATGAAGAAACCATCAAAACAAATTCAGTTCACAAATACATATACAGACAGGAGAATGAATAAACCCTCTATGACATATTTAGTTCACAAATACACTTAAAGGTAAGAACACGAACAATAATTTCAAGGCACGTTTAGTTCACAAATACACTTTAATATACGAAGATGAACAAATCTTCAATGCCATATTTATTTCACCAGTATACGTTTAGATAGGAGAAAAAAACAAATATTCAAGGACGCATTTAGTTTACAAATATACTTTCATGTAGGGAGGATGAACAAGACCTCAAAGACCTATTTAGTTCATAAATACACATAGAGGTAAGAAGATAAACAATCCTTCAACGACACATTTAGTTCACATATACACAGCAAAGAAAACAAACGAGACAGTTTTGATGGAGGCAGACACAAGTAGATCATTCATAAGGAAGATTATGAAAAGACAGGCAACATTTATAGGCCATTTTATGAGGAAGGGGGATTTGGAGCACCTGGTCACAACGGGAAAGCTGGAGGGAAAGAGAGCACCAGGTAGACCCAGGGAGAAAATGCTGGACGGACTTGCAGAGTGGCTGAAGACGAGGAGGGTGGGGGAGATGCTTGGGGCAACAAGAGATAGAGACCGATGGAAGTCCATGATCGCCAACGCCAAGCGGCAGGGCACCTGATGATGATGATGATGCACATACAGGTCGATGAATAATCCTTCAAAAACACACTAAGTTCAAAAATACACATACAGGTGAGAAGATGAACAAACTCTAAAAGACACTTTTAGTTCACAAAAACACATACGGGTAAGAAGATAAACAAACTTTTAACGAGATATTTAGTTCACAATACACATAAGGTAGGTAAGTGTACCATCAAGGACATATTTAGTTCACAAATACTCATACATGCAGGAAGAACTCATCAAGGACAGACCGGTTTTTGTTTTGGTTTGGGTTTTTTTTTCTTATTTGTTTGTTTGTTTGTCTGTCTGTTTGTTTGTTTGTCTGTTTTTGTTCACAAATACACATACATATAGAAAGATGAACAAACCTTTAACGACAGACACATTTACATCACAAATATACATTCAGGTAAGACAATGAATACACGCCTACATTTCATGTAAGAAGAAAATGAATACAGGCTTAAATTTCAGACAATCACTCTTGTCAGTAACATTGAAGAAAAGAAAACGGCCTGTTTTAAAGTTATTTTCAAATATCAAGAAAAAAACCCTTGAAACAAGCAAGAAACATATGTTTAAGAAAGATAATAGGCAATGCAAACAGTCCATCTCCCTGTTTGTCTCTTTCTATATCTCTTTTTTCCCAAATTCCTTGCCAAAATTGTTGTGCACCCACATTACGCGTCCTTTACAATCCCGTTACATTTTAACCCTTTGACTCCCGCATCCTATTCACCAATTGCAAAAACTTAACCCTTTGACTCCCTCCTTATCCACCAGCTTCCTGCAAAGGGTTAAAAGTGTAACATTTTGTTCTATCAATTGCCACGCTGTAGTTGTCAGTTTTGCCACCACCGAAGGCTCCGCACTCATTTGTTTTTCTCTTAGGAGTTCAAGTGGAACTTCCAACCTGATGACTTTGCTAACTGAAATGTACTCGGAAACGCCTTCCAGCATCGATCATGGACAATGATACGAAGTCCCTAGAGATCGCACAATGCTTCGTACCAGCTACTATACTGCGAAGAATGATGTAGGTAATACGACCTTACAGTCCACAAACAAGAAGCTGAAAGCCTTCGTTTCTGAAGGGACATCAGGTGTTGGAAAAGAAAGAGAAAGAGAAATAGAACATCTTCAACTGGGTCTTTCAATTAGTCTTGTTAGAAACAAAGTAAATGATGACCGGGTCCGAAAGAGTCATGCAGCGTATGGATAGCTCCCTTCGCTTAGGGAAATAACCGGCTACACTGTGGCGCCAGTAGCCGGGAGGTGAGTGTCTAGTCAGTGGTGAGGCATCCTTGTTCCAGGTCCCATCCAGCACTCTCAGGTGTATTCTTTAAATGTCATCATCATCATCAAGTGCCCTGCCACACAGCGTTGGCGATCATGGCCCTCCACATGTTTCTATCTCTTGTTGCCGCAAGCACATCTTCCACCCTCTGTGTCTTCAGCCACTCTGCAAGTCCGTCCAGTATTTTTCCCTGGGCCTACCTGGTGCTCTCTTTAAATGTATTTGGATATAATTCAACTTTCTCCACGTCAAAAACATGATAGGATATTTTACTGTGTACGAAACCTCATAGACAATATTCAGTACCTGGGCGTTTTAAAAACAATTCTTCCTGAGTATCTATTTTTTTGTCTGTATATCAGCATGTATGTTATTGTGTGAAAAAACAACTTAACAGACAGACAGCAAAATAGTCAGGAAGGGAACAAACATAAGAAGGGAAACGCTGTTTGCATGCATCTTTACCAACAGAAACAGAGACATGGAACTGGTTAAAGACTGCGGTGTGCAAGTTTGTTTCTTTTTTTTTCACCAAAAATGCTGTTAAGTTTTGAACAGCTCACCTCTGTCATCAAATTGGTTGGAAATGATTTTAAAATGTCTTTCTGAACGTCAAGCTTCGTTACGTTTCAGTCTAGTGAAAAAGTTTACTCTTTCACTGACAGATAAGACATATTAGTAAATATGATTGTAATAAGAAGCAAATTACTGATACCTCGATTGGCATAACTGGTATCTCAACTTGACATACTTGCCCACAGTTATGCAAATTGTCCTGACACATACTTTGACACGGAGTACTAAATCATTCATTCAAGATCTCTCTCAGACCACGGTGCACTGCTCTCACTGTCCTTGCTATCCAAATACCATATTTTATAACCGTTTTCATTCGACCAACTACTCATCTTCCCTTCTACCACCCCCTACACCTCACAATGCTTTTCAGTATTGTCACCGCCGATTTTTCACTCGGAGGAGTTCAATAGGGACTCTAACCTGATGAGTTCACTGACTGGCATATAGTGGAAGCACCTTTAGGCATCAATCCTGAAGAATGTTATAGGATCTTTGGGGGTCGTTGTCTCGTGCCAGCCACCACAAAAAATAGATAGGTGATATGGTTTTAAATCCCCCTAAACAAGAAACTTACAGTTTCATCAATGACAGAATCACTGGTGCTAGAATAGAGGAAAAGAAAAAGGAAGCAGAGCAATCATTCGGTTAAAGTCTTTTTCCATGTCTAATATGTGAATGGATGTACTGAAATGTACCAAACGCAGTACACGTGATTTGATACTTGAGCGCTTTGTTAGTTAATACTTTTTTTTTAATTATTTCTGCTCATTGGCCTTTTGTTGATACGCTGAACTTTGTTATTTTGTAAAAAGAAAAAAAAACATAAATACTCACTAGACAGGCAGAGAGAGGCAATTCAGGTTGTGAAGGGGTAAGAGGAGGAAGAGTTGTCATACTATTTTACCAGCAGAAATGGAGAGATGAACAGAAGAATACTAAACAGATGGAGACAGACATATAACACAACAACCCTCCGCTATCAGTGTATGTGTGAAGACAAACGGCGCCCAGTATTGGCCAGCACACCATTGCTGTCAAGACGGCTGGAATGATCATTATGGTCTGTCAGAACATCAAGTCAAACAATTGCCCCGTCCTTTCTCTACTGTGTAAAAGATCGCTTTCATCAGCGATAAATGAATTATTGAACGATAAATGAATAATAAATAACTAAGTGAATGCAGATCATTATCATATTTATCATAATAATCATCATTTTTATCTTCATCATTATCATCTTCTTCACGGTTATCATCATGATAACTATAGGCGCCAAATCTTAATCTACAAATGAAACCAATGAGCAATCACAATGACAAAATCTTATGGGCACAAAGCAGATGTATACTGGGAGGGGAAGGACAGGAAGGAAGAGTTAAATTGATATTTAAACTATGATCGGATAACAGTTTGAATGGAGACGGGGTTCACCGTGTGACTTATTTTTTTAAGATATCATGACCGTTATTAGGCCAAGCATTTCTGTAGAATTGTCTTATTTTCAAGTAACAAACCAATACGATTTGACTGTGGTGTAAATTTTACATTTCTGACTTGGAGAGAAAAAGGGTGTTTCATAAGAAAAAAACCCAGGAAGCTGGTGGATAGGATGAGAAACTCAAAGGGTTAAGTTTTTGCAGTTGATGGATAGGGTGCGGGAGTCAAAGAGTCAAAGTAAGAGCACGTAATGTCGCAATAACAACGGGACAGGGAACACAATTTATGACACTTAAGATTATTTGGCGATGTTGTCCAAATTATTTCCTTCTCCTCGTTCCAAAGCATTATTTTCACTGGATCTTTATGACCTTTTCAGCTGCAGCTGGCTAATTGAGGTTTGAACAGAATTAACAGCTCAAATTTGGAGAATGAAATTAGGACAGGAAAGGTTAAGAGACAAATAAACACACTAACAAACGCTCATAAAGAAGATGGTCAAGCTATACGCATGATCCCCCTTTTACATCGCTATCACACGCTTTATGTGTTTTTCTGTTGTAAACAAGCAAACGAAATAGAAGCAAGCAGCCAAAGTAGAATGGGGAAGCATTACCGATACTTTTAAATTAAGAAATAATCACATTTTGCTAAATTGTGAACGCAATGTTGGTGACTGCCCTCTGTGCAATATATATATATATATATATATATATATATATATATATATATATATTATATATATATACATATATATATATATATATGTATGTATGTGTGTATATGTATAGATAGATAGATAGATAAATAGATAGATAGATAGATAGATAGATAGATAGATAGATAGATAGAGAGATAGAGAGATACATACATACATACATACATTCATACATACATATATATATGTGTGTGTGTATGTGTGTGTATGAGTGTGTGTGTATGTGTGTGTGTGTGTTGTGTGTGTGTGTGTGAGTGTGTATGTGTGTGTGTGTGTGTGTGTGTGTGTGTGTGTGTGTGTGTGTGTGTGTGTGTGTGTGTGTGTGTGTGTGTGTGCGTATGTGTTTGCTACAGATGTATCCCAAATAGTGGACACAGCTTTCCCCAGAAGATGTCGTTAACTAACAGACAGGCAAAACGACCCATACACACCTTTCTCTGCTTATTGTTTCACTCTGTCGATAGCAAACAGTCCTCTTTTCACCGAGAGAAAACAGATAGTAAAAAAATCGAGAAAGAACAAGAAGAAGATCCAGACCACAGACAAGAAATAGAAGTGGAGGACTAGGAGAAGGAAGCAAGAAAGATGTTTTTTCTAACAAAAAGTGGATAATAAACAAGAATTAAGATAGACGTATATTTAAATGTTTACGAAGAGTAACAGTCCACACACAAGCATGGTCTCTTCTCCTCTCTGTCTCCTTCTCTGTCTCTGTCTCTGTATCTCTGTCTCTGTCTCTCTGTATGTATCTCTCTCTGTGTCTCTGTCTCTCTCTCACTCACTTTCTTTCTTTCTGTATGTCCGTCTCTCTTTCTTTCTCTGTGTGTGTGTGTGTCTCTGTCTGTCCCTGCCGCTCTCTCTGTCTCTGTCTGTCTTTCTGTCTGTCTATCTGTCTGTCTCTCTCTCTCCCTCTCTCTCTTTATATAGACGTACATATGTATATATATATATATATATACATGTATATAAATATATATGTATATGTATATATATACATATAGATATATACCTCTCTCTCTCTCTCTCTCTCTCTCTCTCTCTCTCTCTCTCTCTCTCTTCTCATGATCTTCTTTTTTTTTCAGAGCCGTGATGCACTCATTTAACTCTGATTCATTCACTATCCCATTACAAAACTCAAGGAAAAATGTTTACCCTTTTCACTCAACCGCCCCCTTTCCCCACAGGGAAGGCAGTCAGATTTCTCACCACCAAAAGCTCCATGCCCTTTTTTTTTTTTTTCTTTCTCTTGGGGGATTCAGTCGGAACTCCAGCGTGATGAGTTTGTTAACTGGTATGTGCGCGGAAACGCCTTTCAGCATCAATCATGGAGAATGCTGTGGGGTCCCTGGGGATCGCTCTCTGGTTTGTGGCAAGCCATTACAGAAAATGGTGTAGGTAATACGATATTACATGAAGTTGTAAGCTCGAATCACCGGAGACATCTAGAGGTTCGAATAGAGAGAGAGAAAGAAAGAAAGAGAGAGAGGGAGACAGACAGACAGACAGAGACAGAGAGACAGAGAGAAAGAGAGAGAGAGAAAATAGGAGAGAGAGAGAGAGAAAGTAGGAGAGAGAGAGAAAGTAGGAGAGAGAGAGAAAGTAGGGAGAGAGAGAAAGAGAGAGAGAGAGAGAGAGAGAGAGAGAGAGAGAGAGAGAGAGAGAGAGAGAGAGGAGTAAGTATCTTATTTAAGTTTGGAATGATATACGAGATAATGCAGTTTACACAATCTAATACGCGGGCGCTTTATTTTATCATAGTTAATTTTTATTTTTGTTTAGTTAAGGGTACTAACTCTGTCTCTTATTTGGTGTCCACGAAGAGAGAGAGAGAGAGACGAAGAGAAGACAGACAGACAGACAAAGACAAAGAGAGAGGAGAGAGAAAGAGAGAGGAGAGAGAAAGAGACAAAGAGAGAGAAAGAGAGCAAAGAGATAAAGACAGAAAGCAGAGAGAGAGAGAGAGACGAAGAGAAGACAGACAAAGACAAAGAGAGAGGATAGAGAAAGAGACTAAGAGAGAGATAGAGAGCAAAGAGACAAAGACAGAAATCAGAGAGAGAGAGACAGACAAAGACAAAGAGAGAGGAGAGAGAAAGAGACAAAGAGAGAGAAAGAGAGCAAAGAGATAAAGACAGAAAGCAGAGAGAGAGAGACAGACAAAGACAAAGAGAGAGGATAGAGAAAGAGACAAAGAGAGAGATAGAGAGCAAAGAGACAAAGACAGAAATCAGAGACAGACAGACAGACAAAGACAAAGAGAGAGGAGAGAGAAAGAGACAAAGAGAGAGAAAGAGAGCAAAGAGATAAAGACAGAAAGCAGAGAGAGAGAGAGAGACGAAGAGAAGACAGACAGACAAAGACAAAGACAAAGAGAGAGGATAGAGAAAGAGACTAAGAGAGAGATAGAGAGCAAAAAGACAAAGACAGAAATCAGAGAGAGAGAGACAGACAAAGACAAAGAGAGAGGAGAGAGAAAGAGACGAAGACAGAGAAAGAGAGCAGAGAAACGAAGAGAGAAAGCACAGAGAGAGAGAGACAAAGAGAGAAAGCACAGAGAAAGAGACGAAGAGAGAGACAAAGAGAAGTGATGAAGAGAGAGAGAGAAAGAGTTTGGAGTTTAGAGTTTGTTCAAGAGGAATTTATGGCATTCAGGCAAGTTCATATGCATTCCACCCAAAATCTGTCGGTAATTACACGGACGACTCCCTTAGCCTGCGCAAAGCCCTATGCGCTGGCAAAGGTTTTGAACTGAGGAGCGGAAAACTGGAGGAGGAGAGACCTTTGAAACACTATGCTGATACTACCAGAATGATAGAGACATTAAGATGGGCAGCAAACAGACCATTGGTTGATGTTGCGGGCTGGAATTGACCTCAACATATCAGATCCTGA
The DNA here is from genome assembly GCA_030674185.1 of Monoplex corrugatus. Lineage (NCBI taxonomy): Eukaryota > Metazoa > Mollusca > Gastropoda > Littorinimorpha > Ranellidae > Monoplex > Monoplex corrugatus. The sequence continues at coordinate 46,942,996 of CM060305.1, forward strand.
GTCCACGACGCTATCAAAAGGACCAACCTACCTGCATTGATAAAAACGTGGTCCGCCCCAGGTTAAACCCACAACCCTTGTGTCACGACCACGGCGCTCAAACACCTGAGAGAGAGAGAGAGGGGGGGGAGGGAGACAGAGAGGGAGACAGAGAGAGACAGAGACAGAGAGAGAGACAGAGAGAAATAGACAGACAGACAGAGAGACAGAGAAGAGGGGGAGGGAGAGACAGACAGACAGACAGAAAAGAGGGAGAGAGGGAGACAGAGAGAGATATGTATAAAGAGAGAGAGACAGAGACAGTGAAACAAAGACAGAGAGAGAGAGGAGATCAAGAATAGGAGGGTGATATGGAGAGAGAATAAAGTCTATTGTCAAACTTGCAACCTGGAATGTGAGAACATTATTGCAAAAAGAAAAATTCGAAATTATAAAAAAACAGACAGACAAACAGACAGAGTGACAGAAGAAGACGAAAAAGAAGAAGAAGAAGAAAAAGAAGAAGAAGAAGAAGAAGAAAAGAAGCATATAGTGGGCCTGTTAAGAGGTAGATTGGCAGACACAGATGGGGTCAGAAAAATAGGATGTTACAAAAACCACAGTTGATGCAGTAAAGTACACATAATGTGTCACAAACAAGCCAGGTTTTATTGACCTGGAAATTTATTCCGAAATATCGCTAAATCAACTTATTTTCTCATTTATCATTACAACGCATTATTGTACTCTCGATCTTTCTTGCCGTTTAGGTTTCCAGTTCGCTGATTGCGGTGTGAGTTAACCCTATCACACCCGCACACTATCTACCAACTGCAAAAACTTAACCCTTTGACTCCGTTACCCTATCCATCAGCATTCTGAAGCTTGTGGATAGGGTGAGGGAGTCAAAGGGTTAAGTTTTTGCTTTGCTAGCATGGTTGATAACGCAGGATTCTGGTGGACAGGATATGGGAGTCAAAGGGTTAACAACATCATTTTGCAGAACGGAGAGATGAGCTATTGAAAAAAAAAAATTTATACTGACCAAGCGCGATATGTTCAAAATTACTTTTAGACACTTTCTGCTAACGATTTTCTAAACAATCGCAGGAGAAGACGAAAGCTGAAAAGGTAAAACGCTAGTAAAATAAATGTCTCTCTACTGAAGCATAAAATTACATGTTACGTAAGTTAACAAGAAACACTACGAGGGTGCGGATGGGACCTGGAGCACCAATGCCTCGCCACTCTCGAGACACTCACCTCCCAAGCTAGTGACGCCAGTCGACAGTCATTTCTTCAAGCAAAGGGGGGCTGTCCATGCGTTGCATGACCCATTCGGACCCAGTCATCAGTTACCTTGTGTACAAATCGAATGTCAAGGTTGGGAGATGACAAACCCCGGAACACAGCCACACAACGCGCACCAACCAGGTCCAGCCCAGCCTCTGGACCAAGAGAGAATGAAAGACGCCTCTCTCGCCCCACTCTGGTCTTCATGTTACGTAATATTGACTGAAACAATGGGTCAAACGTGTGCGCTTGTGGGTTTCTATAGCAAAGAACCAGTGACTCACAATCTAGTAAAAGATGTATCCCAAACACTAGTAACAGCAAAGACAATCTCTATTGGCACGTTCAGTTTGCAAATACACACTCAGGTAGAATGATGAAGCAGACTTTAGCTTCTAACAATTTAACTCCGGTCAGACATTGTATAAAACAAGAAGAAGAAGGAGGAGGAAGAGAAGAAGAAGAAGAAGAAGAAGAAGAAGAAGAAGAAGAAGAAGAAGAAGAAGAAGAAGAAGAAGAAGAAGAAGAAGAAAAGAAGAAGAAGAAGAAGAAGAAGAAGAAGAAGAAGAAGAAGAAGAAGAAGAAGAAGAAGAAGAAGAAGAAGAAGAAGAAGAAGAAGAAGAAGAAGAAGAAGAAGAAGAAGAAGAAGAAGAGAAGAAGAGAAGAAGAGAAGAAGACGAAGAAGACGAAGAAGACGAAGAAGAAGAAGAAGACGAAGACGAAGATGAAGAGAAGAAGAAGAAGAGAAGAAGAAGAAGAAGAAGAAGAAGAAGAAGAAGAAGAAGAAGAAGAAGAAGAAGAAGAAGAAGAAGAAAAGAAGAAGAAAAGAAGAAGAAGAAGAAGAAGAGAAGAAGAAGAAGAAGAAGAAGAAGAAGAAGAAGAAGAAGAAGAAGAAGAAGAAGAAGAAGAAGAAGAAGAAGAAGAAGAAGAAGAAGAAGAAGAAGAGAAGAAGAAGAAGAAGAAGAAGAAGAAGAAGAAGAAGAAGAAGAAGAAGAAGAAAGAAGAAGAAGAAGAAGAAGAAAGAAGAAGAAAGAAGAAAGAAGAAAGAAGAGAAGAAAGAAGAGCAACAACAAGAACAAGAAAAACAAAACAAAAAAGAAAAGGACGAGAAGAAGAATCGTTTTCAAAACGTAAGGAACTTTAAATAAATTCAAAATTAATCGATCGTTTTCCAAATGTAAGAAACCCTTAAATGAATGCAAGAATAATCGGCTTATGAAGGCTACCAAACAATGCAAAACAGTCAAAGCCAACCCCCACCCCTCACCCCGTATCCTTTTTTTTTTCACTCTGTCACTCTCTGTCCCAAGGTCTCTCCCAAATTCCCTTCGAACTCGCTACCTTAACCCACCTCTACTATCCCATTGCTGTTTAAAATGGTTTAAACCTTTTTGTTTTAACAAATTCCACGCACTGGCTGCCCGTTATTTCACCGCCAAAATTACCACACTTGTTTTCTCTTGGGGGTCCAAGGGGAACTCCAACCTGATGAGTTTGCTAACTGTTATGTACGTGGAAACGCCTTTCAGCATCAGTCGTAGAGAATGCTATTGGTTCTCTGGGAATTCCTCCCTGTCTCATGCCAGCGTCTGTAGAAAATGGTGCAGGTAACATGATATTATAGGCCCACACACACAAAAAGCTTTCGTCTCTACAGACAGTAGGCGCTGGAATAGAGAAAGAAAGAGGAAACTTTCCATGAACGTTTTTTTTACTTCTTGTTTAAAATATAACAGAATGTTGAGTAATTCAGTGTAAAAAAATATAGAATGGCACATGTTTGATACTAGCACTTACTTTGCTTACACCGTTCTTTCTCTGCATAGGCATTTGTTTTAAATTGAGAACAGTTACAGACACACACTGAACAACAGAGGGTTTTAAATGAACTCAGGGATGAGACAGAAAAAAAAAAGAAACATGAAAAACGTCTTTTGCATACAGATTTACCAACCTAATGGAGAAACCATCACATATGGACAGAAAACTTGATAAAAGCAATCGCTGCGATTGTATTTATGATCATAAATGTGACAAAAAATGCAACAATAATGATGATAACAGGAGAGAGAGAGAATGGGGGAGGAAGGAGGAAGGAGGAAGGAGAGGAGGAAATACATTAATAATGAGAAAGAGATCAGTTACGTAAGATAACACATCCCACTACGGTCACTACCACATTTATGTTTAGTTGAATAGCATGATCAATGGTGTCTTCCTCCTCCTCTTCATCATCATCATCATCATTATCATCGTCATTCTGTTTAAGATATGAAGAAAATAAAGTGATGGAGAGGGGAAATCAGAATTAAAAAGACACTAACTAAAACGTATGGGAATTGGTGCTTATAAAATGTTTCTAACTATCTCTCCCCGCTGAACTTAAAACTTGGCACAGGAAGCTGATGTTTATAAAACGTTTTCAACCACTCCTTCCGCAAGCACTTAATACTTTGTACAGGAAACTGTTGCTTATTTAAACGTTTCTAACCATCCCTCCTCACTGTACTTAACTCTTTGGCTTCCGCACCCTATTCACTAACCGCAAAAACTTTAACGCTTTGGCTCCCTCGCCCTACCCACCAGCTTCCAGCAGGAAGAAGGTGGATAGGGTGAGGGAGTCAAAGGGTGAAGTTTTTGTTTTGCTAGCATGGTTGATGATGCAGGATACTGGTGAACAATGTGCGGGAGTCAAAGGGTTAACATTTCATACAGGAAACTAATGCTTACTGAAAACGTTTTAAACCATCCTTCCACAAGTGCTTACCACTTGGTACAGGAAGCTGGTGATATATATGTGTGTGTGGGGGGGGGGGAGGGGGAGTGAAAGGATTAACACCGAAAGTGTGAGGCAGTGACGGACTTAAGATACATTGGTGATGACTTTTTGTGGAGGAGGTGGTTCGGGAGAAAGGGGGCGGGGGATTAGGGGGGGGAGGGAGAGAACGGAGGAAGAAGAGAAGGTAATCTGTCTTCCACTCCCAAGGCATCCATCGCCTCAGAAGGAAAGAAGGATTCCTGACCATGCTTTGAGGGCTGTTGTAATTAGCCTGTTGACTGGAACTTGAATGTTTACTTCTTTTTCTTTCTGTCGCTTTTTGTTTTACTGATTTCTTGTTTTCTTTTTTTTTCTGTGTATGTGTGTGTGTGTGTGTATTTTTGTTTGTTTGTTTGTTTGTTTGTTTGTTTGTTTGTTTGTTTCCTTGTTTGCTTGTTAGTTTTGTTGTGTTTGTTTCATATAGTATCGTATCGCATGAGTTGGTGTTTGTGTTATATTGTATTATATCGTATCGTATCGTATCGTATCGTATCGTATCGTATCGTATCGTATCGCATCGTATTGCATGGTATGGTATGGTATGGCATGGTATGCTATGCTATGCTATGCCATGCTATGGCACGGAATTCGTTCCGAGCGCGGAGACGTCATCTTGAGACTATGGTATGGTATGGTATGGTATGGTATGGTATGGTATGGTATGGTATGGTATGTATGGTATGGTATGGTATGGTATGGTATGGTATGGTATGGTATGGTATGGTATGGTATGGTATGGTATGGTATGGTATGGTATGGTATGGCGTGGTATGCTATGCTACGCTACGCTACGCTATGCTATGCTATGCTATGGCACGGAATTCGTTCCGAGCGCGGAGACGTCATCTTGAGACTATGGTATGGTATGGTATGGTATGGTATGGTATGGTATGGTATGGTATGGTTGGTATGGTATGGTATGGTATGGTATGGTATGGTATGGTATGGTATGGTATGGTATGGTATGGTATGGTATGGTATGGTGCGGTATGATATGCTATGCTATGCTATGTTATGCTATTCTGTGGTATGGTATGCTGTGCTATGCTACGGTATGCTATGACATGTCATCGTACCGTATCGTATCGTATTGTACTGAATTGTATTGCATTGTATGGTATTGTATGGTACTGATGCACAAAATGCAGCAATGTAACTAACCGTTGTGTGTGCTGCCTGTTTCAGTGGTCTGATGACGGTGCAGGAGTTAGCCCAGCTGGCGGCAGACAACCCTTCCCTCAGTGAGGCCTTGATACAGAAATTTATTGACGCTGATGGTACGTTTCTTTCTAGTTGTACAAAGCCTTTACCTTTCCGTATATTTGTTTGTTTTGTTTTGTTTGTTTGGGTTTTTGTTGTTGTTGTTTGTTTGTTTGTTTGCTTGCTTATTTTTTCTTTGCTTGCTTGCTTGCTTGCTTGTTTGTTTGTTTGTTTGTTTGTTTGTTTGTTTGTTTGTTTGTTTGGCCTTCTGGTTGGCTGATTATTTGGTTGATTATCTTGATCGGTGGGCGGCTCCTTGGCTTTGTTTATTTGTCTGTTTGTTTGTATGTCTGTCTGTTTGTTTGTTTGTTTGTTTGTTGTCTGTCTGTCTGTCTGTCTGTTTGTTTGTTTCTTTCTTTGTCTGTCTGTCTGTCTGTTTGTTTGTTTGTTTGTCTGTCTGTTTGTTTGTTTGTTTGTTTGTCTGTCTGTCTGTCTGTTTGTTTGCTTGTTTGCCTTCTGGTTGGCTGATTATTTGGTTGATTATCTTGATCGGTGGGCGGCTCCTTGGCTTTGTTTATTTGTTTGTTTGTATGTCTGTTTGTTTGTTTGTTTGTTTGTCTGTCTGTTTGTTTGTTTGTTTGTCTGTCTGTCTGTTTGTTTGTTTGTTTGTCTGTCTGTCTGTTTGTTTGTTTGTTTATTTGTTTTGTTTGTTTGTATGTTTGTTTGTTTGTTTGTTTGTTTGTATGTCTGTCTGTTTGTTTGTTTGTTTGTTTGCTTGTTTGCCTTCTGGTTGGCTGATTATTTGGTTGATTGTCTTGATCGGTGGGCGGCTCCTTGGCTTTGTTCGTTTATTTGTTTTGTTTGTTTGTTTGTTCGTTATTTGTTTGTTTGTTTGTTTGCTTGTTTGTCTTTTGGTTGGCTGGTTATTTGGTTGATTGTCGTGATTGATGGATGGCTACTTGCCTATCTGAGGGCGACTGGTCCTCCAGTTTCATCCACTTCACCGATGAGCCATTGAGAGTGTTGCATGCTAAGCTTTTTTTCTGACCAAATCTGCAGGTGTCTGTATCTCTCGGGCCTGGTTAACGCCAGGATCTAAATCAAGAAAGTAAAGCGTAAAGTACAGCTCTATTACGAAATCTCAGACTGTAATGGAACTCCACAGCATCATCAACACTGCCATCCCATTTTCTCATCAACACAGTATAACGAAAGAAAGATTGTCCCACAATCTGTGGCCCTGTTTGGAGTTTGTTCAAGAGGGATTCATCGCACTCGGACAATTTCATAAGCGCTCCACCCAAAACGAGCCAGCAATCATCTGGCATAGTCCCTGAGCTTGAGCAAAACTGTGCGTTAGAAAGGTCTCGACTTGAGGAGCGAAAAGCAGGGGGTGGGAGGAGACCTATGAAACATTAAGCTGACACCACCAGATTGATGGAAACATTCAGCTGGGCAGCAAATGGGCCAATGTTTTTAATGTTGTGGGCTGGGTTTGAACTCAAGATATCAGAGTCTGAGCCTACGGCTTTACCAAAAGAACCAGCCAGCCAGCCCGCATAAAAAGTCGCCCAGTGCAGGGCTCGAACCCATTACCCTAGGATTAAGATTCTCATGCTCTACCCACTGTGCTAACCACTCAGGCCTGCTGTCATAAAGACCTTAGCTTCGTTTGGGGCTAGGTGTGTGTTGGGGAACCGAAATGAGTGGCGCATCAATAGGTCAGTCCAAGAGATTCCGACAACAATATTGGTATCATACATGTACAGTGTTAGCAAAAAATTTCAAGGCTTCTTTGAGCGACATTCTAGTAACTAGTCCTCATATACTTTGAGAGTGGTAGGAGTTTAAACTCAACAAAACAGACAGAACGGGAATGGCGTGGTGGTGGTGGTGATGGGGGGGGGGGGGTTAGTGCACAGGAAAGACGCAGAAGAAGGGACAGAATGACAAAAGGAGTTGCAAAACGTCGACTTCCATATCTGTGATTGGAACATGATCAAGAGGATTATGTTATCATGGTTTGAAACTTGGAACAAGAGGTTTGAGAGAAATGCCAGAGATGCAATGCAGAACACAGGAAGGTGGAAAAGAAAACCGCAAACGATATATAAACCAGTGATTTTATCATCGTGAACGTTAAGAAACGTCAGCAGGAGCCGCGGAGAATAGATACATCGTTTTGATAGTTGAAAAAAAAAAGAAAAAGAAAATGAAAAATGAAATGCATGCAGTTTCGAATCGATTAAAGCTTCAATATCAAGCAGAGCAATATGTCAATATGGGAGGATGGCGGTGGAATAAAAGTGTGGCACCTTTTAGGGCTGAGGTGACGGATACTGTAAGCATTGTTCGGATCAGTTTGCTTTCTTTCAGTTTTGCCACACCCAAGCACAGCAGGAAGCAGTTGCATGATGGCCATATGATATGGGAGGTGTGTGTGTGTCAGGGTACAACGTTTATCTCCCATCTCTCTCTCTCTCTCTCTCTCTCTCTCTTTTCTCTCGCTCTCTCGCTCTCTCTCTCTTTCTCTCTCTGACTGTCTCTCTGTCTGTCTGTCTGTCTGTCTGCCTCTCTCTCTTTCTCTCTCTCTCTTTCTCTCTCTCTAGCTATCTCTCTTTTTCTCTCTCTCTCTCTCTCTCTGTCTCTTTATTTCTCTTTCTCTCACTCTCACTCTCACTCTGTACGTCTCTCTCTCTCTCTCTCTCTCTCTCTCTCTCTCTCTCTCTCGTTCTACATATATCCAGAATGAAAGATCATTGATCACACAGATCATTGATCACCATGTGTTTGTTTCAGTTGTGTTTGTTGATGGTAACGACGGATGAAAACATCATACGTAACTCAGCACTTTATTTGTACAGAGATTTTCAAGCTAAGGGAAATAGCTGTAAGGCACATTCTGATATGTACACTTTGTGATGATTATGACATTTGTGATCTGTTTTCTTTCGCCCCATCTTCATACGAGGCTGTTGATTTACATGAATAGGATATCTGAATGTGAATCTTTCTGTCCTGTAGATTTATCCCATCTAAACTCTTCTCTCTCTCTTTCTTTCTTTCTTTCTTTTCTTTCTTTCTCTCTTTCTCTCTCTTTCTCTCTCTCTCTCTTTCTTCTTTCTTTCTCTCTCTCCTCTCTCTCTCTCTTTCTCTCTCTCTCTTCACCTCCGTCTCTGTCTCTGTCTCTTTTCTGTCTGTCTGTCTGTCTGTCTGTCTCTCTCCTCTCTCTCTTATTCTCTCTCTCTCTCCCTCTCTCTCTCCCTTTGTCTGTCTGTCTGTCTGTCTCTCTCTCTGCTCTCCTCTCTCTCTCTCTCTCTCTCTCTCCTCTCTTCCACTGTCTCTGTCTGTCTGTCTTTCCCTCCCTCCCTCCCTCTCTTTCTCTCTCCCTCTGTCTGTCTGTCTGTCTCTCCCTCCCTCCCTCCCTCTCTTTCTCTCTCCCTCTGTCTGTCTGTCTCTTCCTCCCTCCCTCCCTCTCTTTTTCTGTCTGTCTCTGTCCTTTTCTCCCTCTCTCTCTGTCTCTCTCTCTTTGTCTTTCTCTCTTTCTCTCTCTCATTCTCTTCTCTCTGTCTCTCTTCATTCTCTGTCTCTTGTCTCTGTCACTCTCTCTCTCCCTCTCTCTCTCTCTTTCTTTTTTCTCTGTCTCTTTCTGTCTCTCTGTCCTGTCTGTCTGTCTCTCTCTCTCTCTCTCTCTCTGTCTCTCTCTCTCTTCCTTCTTTCTTTCTTTGTCTCTCTCTTTCTCTCCTTTCTCTCTCTGTCTCCCTCTCTCCATCTCTGTCTCTCTGTTTCTCTCTCTCTCTCTCTCTCTCTCTCTCTCTCTCTCTCTCTCTGTGTCTTCTTTCCTTTTGTCTACCACGATCAAGTGCGCTTATGTTTGTTTTCATCTTGTTTTTTCGTGAAACTTGGCGATACGGTTTATTTGTCTGTTTCTGTGTTTGCATTTGTTTTTCTTCTCCAAACTCGATAACAAGGCATGAAATCAATGGTGTCAGAAACAATGGATTATTTACTGACAAACACCAGTCGCCGTAAGTGTAATGTTTAGCGCAGTAAACTACCGACTGGAAGGTTGTGGGTTCGAATCCCCATCAGTCCCTTAAGAAATCATTGTGGGATTTTTCGGCTCTAACCGGTTCCTACCCATAATTGAGCATCGAGAGGCTCATTGGAAAGACTGGGACCACACAATCGAGTCTCATCCACTTCATGGTGCTGCTCAAATATTTTGACCAATACCGCAGGTGTCTGTACCTCTCGGGCCTGGTTGATGCCAGGACGTATTTCGGTAGTAATTGCAGAGTACAACCCTGACACTCAGTCTCAATCTTAGATAGAACTTCATAACATCATCCTATCGTCACCATCACCATCATCCCATAGTAAAAACTGTCAGAGTCTGTGGCCATTAAAGTAGCGTAAAAATGGAACACAAGAAAAAAAAACGTGAGTACAAAGGTAATCTCCCTAGATGCAATAATATTATAAAAATTATTTACAGAGGTCGGGCGGGGGGAGAGAGAGAGGGGGGGGGAACAGCTTTAAAAAGCAGAAACCATTATCCCAAACCATTAATTCTCGTTTTCAAAAGCAGAATTTTTCATCGTTTTTGTTTTTTTGGAACTCATGTCCCCAACAGTTAATTCTTCCGTAAAAAAGTTAAAACCTTTAACTGCTGTATATTTATAAGAAACCATCCTTATCACGTACCGACAAAATCACGTACCGACGAAATCACGTACCGACGAAACTATAAGGGCCAACCAAATATTGACAAAACAATAGAACATTTTGTAATCATATGTGTACCTCAAACTGCTTTGATTTGACCATACAGAATTTGGTTTCCTTAGTGGGGGTTGTTATTGTTGTTATTGTTGTTGTTGTTGTTGCTGTTGTTGTTTTCATTCAATCCACTTAAACATGCATAGATTATTGATGATTTGTTAAGAAAATTATGTCAGATTCACAAGGTCCAAATTAAAAGAAAAACTTGGAAAGAAAAGAAATGGTTATTAAAAGTAAAAACAAAAAGCATAAGAAAAATACAAATCAAAATAGACAGCAGAAAAAGGGGAAAGTGTTCGACAGTTCTTAAAACAAAAGATTCATATCAAAAATAAAAGATGGAAGTATCAAACAAAATGAATAAAACCAAAACAAACAACAACAAAATAAAATACAGAAGACAAAAAAAAAGACGAAGAAACGAAAATTGACAGCTCTCATGAGCAGCACTATCTCTTATGGTGCTGCGATCATCTGTATCGTTTTGTTACAGATAAAATCGATAGACTGTATAAACCATCCCACTTAGAATCTCACGAAAATGTCAAAGCAAAATCTCAAAACCTCGCTAGCGCATGTGCTTGTGTGCGTTGGCCTTTGACATCTGCCTGCTATGATCTTTTTCTTCTTCTTTCATGTACTTGGCGGTTTAATGTTAGACCATGCTGGTGTTTTGCCGACTGCAGTGCTGATTTCACCACGCTTGGTCAGTTGTACTGTATTCCAGGAGTTCTCGCCGGAATAGCACA